>CM018049.1:22394723-22792223 GCA_008638375.1 Nyssa sinensis | reverse complement strand
GAGAGTATTCAACTTTTTCCTAATTTATTAGACTTGTCTTCAAGAGTAACTTTGGTTTCCTTAGCTTTCTTAAGTTTGAGTTTGACATTGTGAACTCTACTTTGGAGATCAGTCATTTCAAACTTAGTAGACACGAGCTCCTTTTTTCAGGTAAAAATCTAAAAATTTTGCGCATAATTTTGTGCTCTTCAATTCTTTCACCAAGATTAAAGGAAGAATTGACAACATCACTTAGTTTGGCATGGAAATCATCAATGACTCAAACTCTTCCAGCCTAAGTGTTTCAAACTTAGAGGTCAACATTTGAAGTTTTGACTTCTTTACTGTAGTCGTACCATCATGGGTAGTCTGAAGAATATCCCAGGATTCCTTAAAAGTCTCACATGTCATAATACGCCTAAACTCATTAGCATTAACGGCATCAAAAATCACACTCAACCCTTTAGTATTGTATTCACTCATTCTTAGTTCTAATTCATTCCATTCATTTAGATTTTTAAGTTCAGAAGGGTTTTTAGTAGTTGTTGTTGTGACAAGAGCTATCTAGCCACATACAAGTAATTAACCAAACATGTTCATCAATAGACCTAAGGAATGTTTTCATCCTCACTTTCCAATATGCATAATTAGTACTATCAAATAATGGAGGACGAGATATGGATCCTCCTTTATGATTATCCATCTAGACAAAAATTAGGATCAATTCAATGCCTGGATTTTCACTCTGATACCATTTTGAAAGGCCCTATATGTATCTAGATGGGAGAACCCTGAACCTAGAAAGGGTGTGAATAGGTCAACTTGTTAATTAAAATTTTTTAACCCAACTATGATTAAGATTATCACTTTTAATCTAGTGAAACTTATGTTCTAGTGCATGCAACAATCAATCAGTGAGTATTATCAATTAAAGCAAAAAAATAAAAATAGGAACAAACACACCTGATTTTTGTTAACAAGAAAATCGCCACAGATCAACTATATCTGCTTTGAAAAATCCCGGGGCACTGACCTAGATGCTGAATCCACTAAAAGAGCTTTGGTGATTACAGACGCAATCGGCACAATGACTTAGTACCCCAAGCCTTGTTCTTGCACTGAACCTGCTTAAACTCGAATCCACAAGCACTTTTTAAGTAAAGCTCCGCTTTCAATCCACGAACAGAACACTTCAATCATAATTGCGAATCTCCATTCAACCTCAAACTCTACCGATAGCGCACCGCTTAAATTCTAAAAACTTGTACTATGATAGTGAAAAAGAATATATGGTAAGGTTCTTAAATCAATAGGCCATTGATGTGTATAATCTTGAATATGCCTACCAAAACTTTTGGAATAAAGGAAAATTATAGAAGCCGCTTAAAGTTTCTATATTTTCATGCAAAATCTCTTCATATATTAGGGTTAAAACACATGAAGTCCTTATGAAAACTCAACAGAATTCATCAATTTTCTCATAGTTCGTTCGAACGAGCCTTGGCTTCATTCAAACGTGAAACATCCCGACCCAATTGAGTGGGGAAATTAAGGATAATGATGATTATCATAAGATAATTTGATAAATAATCATGGGCAATTCTACTTAAGACTAATAGTCTACAAATATAGAGACAAATGTATAAATGAGAGCAATTAGCTATGAACCAGAGACAACCCAACCAATTTTAAAGAATATGATTTAATGACAAAGGTCATAACTTGATGATAAATTGTGATTGGCGTTAATAGAGAATTAACACACGAATAATCTTGAAAAATTAGTGCGCAAAGTGCACTTAAGCAAGACTGGTGTGATACATAAATAAGGTGTATTTAATCAAGATTATCCCAAAAATTATAATAGACTTTTGGGAATAAGTAAAGTACAATAAAATACATCAAAGCAAGACTAGTAATACATATATGAAGTATGCTTGATCAAGAAAGCCTTGCTGAAATTTCAAGAGACTTTTATAAGATTTAAAATGCAAAGTTTGAGAATTTATAAAATATACTAAAATGTAATGTAGTGCATATGTAAAACAAAAATAGAAGGAAAAATGGACCAAAATGCTCCCACCAAGTTTGGAACCTTGCACCTTATGCAAGCAAATGATAATCTTCTAAAAACAACACCAACTAGGCTGTAACACTTTTGTGTTATAATACCATTTAAAAATGTATATATACAATAAAATGCATATATGGTTGCAAGCAAAAAGTTAGGTGTCATCATCCTATAGGACCAAAGTCTCAACCAACCACAACACATGCAAACCCTTCCCCCACGATGTGTAAACAAACCATGTGTCTATGAGTACTATGCATTTTCTAAAAAATCAGACTTGCGTGTGTATGTGTGCATATTGTATCGGCTAAAAAGAGAGGAAATCTAGAGAGAAAAATGAGAGAAACTATAAAGAAAAAGAGAGGAAAAGAAGGATAAGAAGAAAAAGAGAAAAAAAAAAAAAAAAAGGGAAGTTGAGACACATGCAAGGCTAGTAAGGACCAGATGAGGGTCTCAGGTTTGTTTAGGATGCAAGGCAGAGATCAAACAAAGAGGATCAAACTACCATTGCTGTAAGTGGAACTTTCTCTCTCCTCAAAGATTTTTCCCTCTAACTTAGGTTTAAAGAATTTTCCACAGCATGCATGTGTTTAGTATTGAAAATGAAAGAAATTAGAGGAGTTTAAGCTAAGAAACCCTAAGAAATCACCATGACCGAACCGAGAAAAAAATGGGATTATGAAAAAACTTGACCAAACCTCAATTCTGAACATGAGGCTCGAAAAAGCATGAAAAATTGAGTACACTGCAACTTAAAGCAGAAAAAATGGTCAAGAGACCACTAAATAATCAAAAGTTATAGTTGGGAGTGATAATCATGGGAGATCGATTTTTGGCTTCTATTTCTTGATATTGGTATGAGATGAAACGTTGACATTTGTCACACTTGTGAATATATTCATTAGCCTGTTTTAGCATATCGAGCTAGTAATAACCCTGAGTTACTGCTCGGTAGGCTATGGTCCTACCGCCATTATGGTTGTTGTTAGGATGTGTGCCCTCATATCTAAGATATTTTATTATTATTTAACAGATTTGATTTATTATTGAGTTTTATATTACCATATGTTTGGATGTTGTTTTATATCATGAGATAATTAGTCCTTGAATTGTCATTAGGAGTAGTTCATGTGTATAAATGAGATTTATACACATGAGATATGAACTACTTATATAGGCAATTCTACAATTGTTCGTGTCTATTGATAAGACTGGACATCTTTTTTGTAAAGTTGTAATATAGTTAACCTTTATATGATAAGGCAGTTTATCTCAACTATCAGAGTAGTGGACTTTAGGTTATTGTATTGGCGTATTGGGAATACATTGAACTAGATCACTATAAGAAACGCATCATTTGGAACTGTCACCGTTGATAAGTTTCTTATTTACTATTCGCAGTAAGCTCTTAATCCTGAGAGGATAGTGAACTCAAGTTCTGAATAGTGATGACTTTATGTTACCAATGAGTGAAGTCTTTTAGATCAACACCTCGGTCTCTTGGTAAGTCATTATTTAGACTGTGGGAACACATATTTTCAAGATGGAATATACACTCTATATATTAGAGAGATGGATATCACATTTATGCTAATTCAATGGGTTAATCACTAAGATCCAGATCCGGTCTTTTCAATAAATTGTTTATTAAAATGATGACCAATTGCAAGTGATTAATAATTATTGAATTAAGTTCTTAAAATAATTAGAGAATTAATTTGACAGTATAATCCTGATTCTTAATATCCATGTAGAAGGGCCAACTACAAAAGTATAGTGTTTATGGGTTTACTCTATTCTACTAAGTTGGAGTGCAATTTCAATTATATAGTGGAGTTAATTGAAATTAATTAGTCAATTAATTTAATTATGTGATAATTAAGATTTAATTGACTAATTAAAAGCTAACTTAGTGGGACCACTAGATCCCTTCTCTTGCCCTAATTAGGCTAAGCACTATATAGATGATATGTAGGGAGCCATTCATAAAATAAGAAGTTTTTGTGCTAGACAAAAATAAGAGGCAGCCCACTCTCCTACGATACGGTTTGCCTAAGAAAAAAGAAGAGAAGACCTAGAGGAAAAAGAGAAGGAAGATTACATCAATCTTTTCAAGAAGTCTTCTTCAACAATCAAGATTATCAAGAACAAGGTAATTCTAACCCTCTTTTCAAGATTGTATGATTCATGTAAAGAAATAGATCCAAATAGATTTTTGAAATCGCTTCCACTCGGGTTACTGAACCAACAATTGATATCAGAGCAACTTTACATGAATCCATCAATTTTGAAGGTTATATTTACTTGTTCTAAACCTTTTCATGAATCCCAATTAAACAAAGGGTTGTTTTGAATATATTAGAATGGGCTTTTGTGGTATAATCTGTTGATACAAAGATTTAATTCTTGTTTGATATCTATAGACATGGATTAATTAAATAATTTAATTTTTATTATGATCTCACCAAATAATGGGATTGTGATTGAAGAATTGTTGGGTATGAGATACCAGCAGTGTGCATCAATAAAAAAAAATTATTCTCAAAAGAGGAGAGAGAGTTCCAGCTAATTTTCAATTGGTTATGGCCGAAATATTGTACCCTCCGACAATGCCCTAACTTAGTGGTTTGACCCTGAAATATATATAAGTTACAGCAGGAGACAGGAGTAAGTATTCATGTTGAGGATCCATCGCCTGAGTCAGAGGAACATGGGATTCGCATCTCTTCTTTTGAGGCTTTGTGGAATCCAATATCACAAAGCAAGGGAGGCTATCTGTCCCATCCCCCTTGTAAGCGATTTGCTAACCATAACAGAAGAACAAGGTAATACATCGGTATTCCATGTTAGATCGGTGATGGTATAATATAATATATATACACAGATGTCCAGTTATTTATTTAGTACGAGCTAGGGGTGTTAATTTTTGACACGACTCGAGCCCGACACGTAATTAGCGGGTTTGGGTTGAGCTTATATGGGTTTGGGTCATAAACAGGGTCAACCCGTTTAACACGGTTAATAAACGTGTCGTGTTCGGGTTGTAATCGGGTTGGCCCGTTTAACACGAAATAACCCATTTAATTATTCGTGTCAAACCCGTGTAATACTAACCCGCCTAACCCGTCTGACCCATTTATTACCTATATAAGTATTTTAGTTTTGCAAATAACATCCAAACAAAAACTCTAATGAATTTTAGATTTTAAAACTTACTCTAAGTTAAAAATGATTATTATTACTATAATGTGTTAAAAATGAATAAATTAGATTTTATCTAGTAATTTTATTATGAAAACAGGTTATACAATTTAAATGAGTCATGCTATTCATGTTTTAACATAACCTATTTAATAAACGGGTTATACGGATCGTGTCGTGTTATTCGTGTTTTAACATGACCTGTTTAATAAACGGGTTATACAGGTCGTGTCGTGTCACCCGTGTATTATACAGGTCGTGTTAGGATTGAGCAAGTTGACACGATTAATTAATTGTGTCGTGTTCGGGTCGACCCATATAGTATAATACTTTTACCTTGACACGAACGCGACACGATTGACACCCCTAGTACGAGCCCACCAGCAATGTACTTGTGTATATATATAAACTTGATATATATAATGATATATATATATATAGAATGGCTTGCGGCTAAACATAATAATAGAAAATAAAAAATAATTTTTCTAATAATATGTTTTAATTGGATATTAGATACCCAAATTTATTAAATTACTTTGGTATTTGATATCCATGGTTGGCACATGACAAATAATATATCTATATATAAATATATAATATTTGATATTATATATTTTACTAAAAAATTATTATTATTAACTATTTTGATATATGATACCCAATGGCTCAATTTTATTTTATATATCCATTGTTTATATTATGAGTAAATGATACCCATGGATAGACAATCTTGACAATAATATGGATTATTATTTTAATTAGATATTAGTTACCCAAATTTATTAAATTATTTGGGTAAGAGCTCAATTATTTAATACATTCATCTTTTTATATTATAGGTTAAGTAAGACTTAACCTATACGGGTTTTTGGATATATGGATTAAATCTTAGTACGCTCTAAAATATACATGGGTGATGTATATGATTAACCACATATTTAAATGTTTTAATATTTTATTTCTCATATTTGAATGTTTCATTTATGTGAATGGCTGTATCCTATCTCTTATGACTGGCCATTAGAAATTATATAATTTAATTATTTTTGAGACAATTGTAAAGGGCAATGGATTTGAAAAAAAATTTCGCGAATAGGCAAGCTCCATTGGTTTCCCTAGCCTATTAATTTTTAATTTTAGATTAAATGTAAGCTCACGTATGTGTGTATAGGTTCTTCATGTATTTATTTTATTTCCTGGAGAAAGATTTAGAGGATGAGAGCCATCAAGAAGACCAATGAAAGTACAGAGCCTGTTGTCAAGAATTTTAGTTGGCTATGAGAAATAATTTTAATTTTAAATTTTATGCTTGCATGTTTATTTTCTTAAAATCACATGATTAATTTTGATCCACGAATAGGTTAATATAATTATAAATGTATTGTATAATAAAGACTCTCAATTTATAAAAACAAGTAGGAGAGGGATGCTTTAAAAAAGCTCCCACAGTTTTCCATCATCGGCCCATAGTAAGACAAAAATAGGCGCCCTGAGCCATCTTCGAGTAGCCTCCCCATGGAGGGAGACTATCTAGTTGGTTACAAGTATGGACTTCTTAGGATAGAATAGAAAGAGATGGGGTGAGGGTGATCTCCCCACGGGGACACTACTTGCAATGGTTGTCTTTTTATTTGAGATGATGGTATACACTTGATCAAAAGGGAATGATATTCTCCCTACGGAGTCTATCATTTTCTTTTGAAGACCAAAAGATATTGAAAAATATGTTTCATTTGACATGAGATGTCTAGATAGTGAAATCATATAGGATATAATGGTCCTCTTAATCATATGAATGACATTGTCATCCCCACGAAGCGAGTTGTTTATAAGGTTAGGTTCCAATGCATTCATTGATATTGGTTTGAGGATACCACTAAGCATTCATGAGAGAAAATTTTATTTTACTGTTTATTTACATTCATGCTAATGTATGTGCTTATATATATGATTCTTAGATGTCTTCATTTAACCCACTTGTTATCATCCTGAAAGAAAATAAGTTGACTAGACCTAATTAAATGGACTGGAAACGGAATTTGGACACTGTCCTTACTATAGAGGGGTACAAATATGTGATTATTGTGGATAGCCCAGACTTTCTAGGGGCCGATGCTCCCCAAGAGGACATTGACCATTATTCTAGGTGGGTCAAGGCTGATGAGATGGCACGTTGCTATATCTTAGCTTCGATATCAAGTGTTTTACAACACCAGCATCAGTTTCCTAACAGTTAGGAATACGATCCTTAACTTAAAGGAGATGTTTGGGGATCAGGGGCATCCTACTAGGCAGACCGCCATGAGAGTACTCATGAACACTAAGATGGCAGAAGGAAATCTAGTAAGAGATCATGTTTTAAAAATGATTGACTTTTTAAATGTGCTAGAAGTTCTAGGGGCTGACATTGATGGTGAGTCCCAAGTTGATATTATCCTTGAGTCGCTGCCTGACTCTCTTAATCAATTTAAGCTCAACTATAACATGAACAAAATGAATTTGACTTTGGTTGAGCTTCTAAACTCTTTACAATCAGCGAAGGGTATTATCAAAAGCCATCTTAGTGCTCATGTGGCCGAGGGTTCTTCTTTTAAGCCTAAGCCCAAAGGCAAGGGAAAGTGAAAGAAGAAACAAAACCCCAAAAACTCCAAGGGAAATATGGGTCCTAAAGGAGGTGTTAAAAAATGGAAGAAATGGGAAACCACTAAGCCCAAAGAAAAGTGTTTCCACTGTAGGGGTCATGAGGCATTGGAAGAGAAACTGTCCAGATTATCTAGCCAAGAAAAAGAACACAGGTATAATCGAATCACTTGTTATTGAAGTAAGCTATATAGCGGGTACTTCAAATTCCTGGTGTGTATACTCCGGTGCAACTAATCATATCTATAATTCGTTGTAGGGGTTTCGGGAGACCAGACGGCTAAGTGATGGAGAGATTATCTTGCACTTGAAAACATAAGCAAAAGTTACTACGGTGTTAGTATGAGCAGTTAGTTTATGTTTTTCTTCAAATAAGACACTATTACTTTATGATTGCTTATATGTGTCTGGCATTAAAAGAAACTTATTATCAGTTTCAAATTTAAAAAGACAAGGTTATTCAGCTTATTTTAATTCAAATTTTGTTATTAAACATAGAGGTTCTTTTACATGCTCGGGCACAACAGTTAATGGTCTTTATTTGATTACTTCTAAGATGTATGAGATACATGACAGCGAAAAGAATGAATCATCACAAACTTTACCACTTAAAAGAAAAGTTTTTTCTACTAATTCAACTTATCTTTGGCACTTGAGGCTAAGTCATATTAATATGGATAGGATTAATAGACTTATAAAGGAGGGTACTTTGTCTTCCTTGGTTGTTGAACCATTGTCAGTTTGTATATCCTGTTTAGAGGGAAAAATGACTAGAAGACCCTTTGATTTAAAGGGAAATAGGGCCAAAAAAGTATTGGAGTTAATCCATACCAATGATTACTCTAGATATGGTTATGTCTATCTATTACACCACAAGTTAAAAGCCTTTGAAAAGTTCAAAGAGTTTCGGGCAGAAGTGGAAAAGCAATTAGATATGAGCATAAAATCACTTCAATCTAATCGAGGTGGGGAATATCTCTCTAGTGACTTCAGTCAGCATTTGTTGGACAATGGGATTTTATCCCAGTTGTTTACACCTGGCATACCTCAGCAGAACGGTGTAGTAGAGAGTAGAAACAAGACACTTTTAGATATGATAAGGTCAATGATGAGTTATTCTATTTTGCTTATATTCCTTTAGGGGTATACGTTGGAGACAGCGGTATATATTTTGAACTCAGTTCCAACTAAATCTGCTTCCAAGACTCCAGTAGAGCTTTGGACTGGGCGCAAGCCAAGTCTAAACCACTACCGGATCTGGGGGTGTTTAACCTATGTGCTGAAAGCAAAGACTAACAAGTTGGGACCAAGATTAGAATTGAGCTATTTTCATTGGCTATCCTAAGGGGACAAAAGGCTAGCTCTTTTATAATCCCAATGAGCAAAAGGTATTCATTAGCACGAATGTTGTCTTTCTGGAGGATGATTATATTATGGGTCAAAAGCCCAAGAGTAAGATCACTTTAGAAGAAACATTAAATGCTTCTTCTATTTCTCAGGCAAATGATAATCATGGACTAGATGCCTCTATTCCAACATCTTCTATAACACCGAATCCACGTCGTAGTGGGAGGACTGTCAGGCCACTTGATAGGTACATGTTCTTAGGAGAGTCTATCTCAGATGAACATGTTTTAGATCACAATAGCTACGATGGGCAATCTCTGATAAAGATTCGAGACTTTGGGAAAATGCTATAAAAGCTAAGATGGAATCTATGTATTCTAATCAGGTCTGCGTGTAACCACCTGCCAATATTAAACCAATTGGTTGTAAATGGATCTATAAGAGAAAGAGAGGACTCGATGGATCAGTTGAGACTTTTAAAGCTAGACCAGTGGTGAAAGGGTTTACTCAAAAGGAGGGTATCGATTATGAGGAAACTTTTTCACCAGTTGCTATAGCTTAAGTCTATTCGAATTCTCTTATCCATTACAGCTCATTTTGATTATGAGATTTGGCAAATGGATGTCAAGACAGCATTCTTGAATGGCTATCTTGAGGAAAACATCTATATGATGCAACCAGATGGTTTCATAGCTAAGGGACAAAAGCATATGATATGCAAGTTGCATAAGTCCATTTATAGACTTAAGCAAGCTTCCCAAAGTTGGAACATCCGATTTGATCAGACAATCAAGTCATTTGGTTTTGATCAAAACCCGGATAAACCTTGTGTGTATAAGAAGAGTGAAGGAAGCGTGGTGGTGTTCCTAGTTTTGTATATGGATGATATACTACTCATTGGGAATGATGTAGAGGTGTTGTCTACGATAAAGGTTTGGCTAGCAAATCAATTTGATATGAAGGACTTGGGAGAAGCCAATTACATCCTCGGGATTAAGCTTTTGCAAGATCGGAAGAACAGGATGTTAGGCTTATCTCAAGCTGCATATATAAACAAAATTCTTATCAAGTTTGCAATGCATAACTCCAAGAAAGGCTTATTGCCTTTTAGGCATGGAATACTTTTGTCTAAGAATCAGTGTCCTAAGACACTTGAAGAAGAGGAATGCATAAAGGCAGTTCCTTATGCTTCAGTTGTAGAAAGCCTTATGTATATTATGCTTTACAGTAAACTAGATATTTGTTTTGCAGTGGGCATGGTTAGCAAATATCAATCTAATCCAGGACCAAATGTTTGGACTACCGTGAAACATATACTAAAGTACTTGAGAAGGACTAGAGATTATATGTTGAGATACGGGGGTGTTGATCTAGTTCCAGTTGGCTACACAGACTCTAACTTTATGTCAAATCAGGACTTTAGAAAGTCAACCTCAAGATATGTGTTTACTCTTGATGGTAGAGCTATCAGTTGGAGGAGTGTCAAGCAAAAGTGTATTGTTGACTTAACCATTGAAGTAGAATATGTAACTGCCTCTAAAGCAACTAAGGAAGCAGTTTGGGTCAAGAAGTTTCTTTCGAAACTAGGAGTGGTACCACAATCTAAGTTGCCTATAGGTCCTTTATTGTGACAATAGTGGAGTTGTAGCTTAATCTAAGGAGCCAAGAAACCACAAGAGTGGAAATCACATAGAGCGCAAGTATCAGTTGCAGATGTTGTGGGGAATGGATATGAGTGCAAGTAGGAGTTTGTTAAGATGTGTGCCCTCATATCTAAGACATTTTATTATTATTTAATAGATTTGATTTATTATTGAGTTTCATATTACTATATGTTTGGATGTTACTTTATATAATGAGATGATTAGTCCTTGAATGGTCATTCAGAGTGGTTCATGTGTATAAATGAGATTTATACACAAGAGATATGAACTACTTATATAGGCAATTCAAGAATTGTTCGCAGCTATTGATAAGACTGGACATCTTATCTATAAAGTTGTAATACAGTTAACCTTTATGTGATAAGATGGTTTATCTCAACCATCAGAGTAGTGGACTCTAAGTTATTGTATTGGTGTATTGGGATACACTGAACTGGATCACTATAAGAAACGCATCATTTGGAACCATCACCTTTGATAAGTTTCTTATTCACTATTTGCAGTAAGCTCTTAATCTTGAGAGGATAGTGAACTCAAGTTCTGAATAGTGATGACTTTGAGTTACCAATGACTGAGGTCTTTTAGATCAACACCTCGGTATCTTGGTAAGTCATTATTTAGACTGTGGGAACACATATTCTCAATATGAAATCTATACTTTATATATTAGAGAGATGAATATCACCTTTGTGATAATTCAATGGGTTAATCACTGAAATTCGGATTCGATCTTTTTAGTAAATTGTTTATTGAAATGATGACCAATTGCAAATGATTAATAATTATCGAATTAGGTTCTTAAAATAATTAGAAAATTAATTTGACAGTATAATCCTGATTATTAATATCCATGTAGAAGGGCCAACTGCAAAAGTATAGTGTATATGGGTTTACTCTATTCTACTAAGTTAGAGTGCAATTTCAATTATATAGTGTAGTTAATTGAAATTAATTAGTCAATTAATTTAATTATGAGATAATTATGATTTAATTGACTAATTATAAGCTAACTTAGTGGGACCACTAGATCCCTTCTCTTGCCCTAATTAGACTAAGCCTTATATATATGATATGTAGGGAGTCATTCATAAAATAAAAAAAATTTGTGCTAGACAAAAATAAAAGGCAGCCCACTCTCCTACGATACGGTTTGCCTAAGGGAAAAGAGGATAAAACCTAGAGGAGTAAGAGAATGAAGATTGCATCAATCTTTTTAAGAAGTCTTCTTCAACAATCAAGATTATCAAGAACAAGGTAATTCTAACCCTCTTTTCAAGATTTTATGATTCGTGTCAAGAAACAGATCCAAATAGATTTTTGAAATCGCTTCTGCTATGGTTACGAACTAAAAGTTGCCACAGATCTCTTCATATATTTCGGCTAGGACGTAGTGGGCCTCTTCTGGAGTTAAGCACCGTAGAAGGGGTTGTGTGTAGAACCTTCGGTAAAGCTTTTCTTTAATAATTAAGTAACGAGCTACCCTAATTCGAATTCTCCTAGCATGATTATTTTCCTCTCAAAGCAACCCTTCCTTTAAATACTGAATGATAGGAGTCATCCAATTCTGAGGTTGTTCTGAAATTTGAAAGGATTGTATTACCTCAGTACTAGGTTTTGATTGGTAAGAGATTTTTACCAGTTGAGTCCCTTTTTAGCTTGAGATGGGAGGCCATATTTGCTAAAGCATCAGCCTTGGAGTTTTGGTTTCTTTCAATCTTTTAAATAGTGAATTTGTGAAAAAAATTGCTTTAATGATTCCACTAGCTCTGAATATCTGGTCATTCTGTTATCATTGGTGGAAAATTCTCCCAGAACTTGACTCACCACAAGCTGAGAGTCAGAGAATGTGTCAAGATCTAGAGCTTAGCATTCTAGAGTTAATTACATCTCCAAGATAAGTGCTTCATACTCGACTTCATTTTTAGAGGCTCTGAATCTCAAGTTGACGGCTTTTTCAGTTATAATCCCATCACGGGACTGAAGTATTATACCTACTCTAGAGCCTTTTTCGGTAGACTGAATCATCAGTGCGAAGTAGCCATACTGAAGTGTTTGTAGTGATTTGAGCTTTCGAATATAGTATTCTAGTGAACTTTGCTACAAAGTCTGCTAATACTTGGCCTTTGATAGCAGTTCGCGATACATATGATATATCAAATTCTCCTGGTTTTATTGACCATTTGACTAGTCGTCCCAAAATTTTGGGTTTATGTAAGACTGATTTTAAAGGATATGATGTAGGGATTATGATAGGATGGTCTTGAAAGTATGGTCTGAGCTTCCGAGCGGATATCACCAAGGTTAAGGCCAGTTTTTCAATTTTAAAGTACTTTATCTCGGTGTCCAAAAGTGCCTTACTAACGTAAAAGATAGGCCTTTGAGTTCCCTTATCTTCCCTGACTAACGTAGAGCTGATGGCACTTTCTAATACAAGCTAAGTACAGGAGTAGTTTTTCTCTTGCACTGATTTTGAAAGGAGTTCGGGAGAGGCTAAGTACCGCTTGAGTTATTGGAAGGCCTCTTCACATTTAGAGGTCCATTCTAGGGCCTTACTCCCCCTCAAGGCTTTAAAGAAGGAGAGGCACCGATCCTTAGATTTAGAGATAAACCTATTCAATTTTGCTATCCTTCCATTCAAGCATTAGATATCTTTCTTGATTTTAGGTGATTCTAATTCAATCAGAGCTTTAATCTGTGAGAGATTTATCTCAATTCCTCTTTAGGAAACTAGAAAACCCAAGAATTTTCCTTTGTGATCCCGAAGGTACGTTTTAAAGGGTTAAGCTTCATTTTGTGTTTCCACAAGATGTCGAATGTCTGGCTCAAGTGCTGGATGTGGTCACATTTTTTAACACTTTTAACAAGCATATCATCGATGTAGACTTCTATTGTATTCCTAATCTGGGGGCCAAACATTCTGTTTACGAGCTTCTAGTACATAGCTCCAGCGTTCTTTAAACCGAACGGCATCACTCTATAACAATAGAGACCTCGTTCTGATATAAAGGTTACTTTCTCCTGGTCTAGAGGATATATTTGAATTTGATTATATCTAGAATAAGCATCCATGAAACTCATAAGTTCATGACCTGCGGTGGCATCAAAAGTTGATCAATTCTAGGGAGAGGAAAGTTGTCCTTGGGATAAGCTTTATTTAGGTCAGTATAGTCAACACAGGCCCTCCACTTGTCGTTCTTCTTTTTTGCAAGAATTGTATTGGCACACCATTCTGGGTAGAACACTTCTCTTATCATTCCAGCATTTAGCAACCTCTGGACCTCTTTATTCATGATTTTATGGCATTTCAGGGGGCAAATGTTCTTCTTTTTTGTCTTATTAGGGGTGGTCTGGAATTTTTCATCAGCTTGTGAGAGATGAAATCAGGATCTATTCCCTCCATATCTCTAGTTTCCCAAGAAAATATCGAAAAGTTACTTTTTAGGAATTTAAAAATATCCTCTTGCTCGGAAGGAGACAGGGTTGAGCCAATTTGTACATATTTTCCCTCTTCTTCAATGCTGATGAGCACTTTGATGGCTTCCTCCATTGGTTTGACTGCGCTGTCCCTTCCTTTAGGACTTAGTGGCTCTTCAATTTTGGAAGGACATTCTTTTACCTCATGATGATTAGAAGATGAGGAACTTTCCTTTTCATAAGGGTGCTGTAATTACTATTCAGAGTGCTTCTCTTTTAGTGCGAGGACATGACATTTTTGGGCAGTGGGCTGACAACCCTTTATGGTGAGAACTTTGTTATTATAGACATATTTCAAGCATTAATGGAGGGTTGAAGTAATTGCTCCCATCTAGTAGATCCAAGGTCTCCCAATAATGACATTATAGGGAGATTTAGTGTCTAGGACCATGTATTCAGAAATCAGTGTCCTTTGTCTATCTCCCTCTCCTATTGTGGTCGGTAGATCAATTCTGCCTATTGGGATGCTAAAATTCCCATCGAATCTTGTCATGACAACAGCGGTAGCTTTGATGTCGTTAGAGTTGAGGTTTATGTGCTTGAAGGGTTCGTAGAATAATACATTGGTGGAACTTTCAGTATTCACGAGAACCCTTTTGATCTCAAAATTAGCCATTTTAAGTGAGATGACAAGAGCGTCACTACAGGGACAATGTATCCCAATGAGATCCAATTCAAAGAACTGGATCTAAGGTTCTGACTTTATCTTTTTCTCAATGGCTAAGATCTAGATGATATGGGGTTATGCCCTTACTTCCCAATCATTTCTTTTTCTAGTCGGTTAGACATTCCTTTCATCGCATTGTCGGCATGAAGCATAACGATGACCTGATTATTTTGGCGTTGCCTGATCATTCGGAATTTCTCTCTATTCAGGTCTTTGCTCTTTCCTTCTTTGAGGTGGTCTTTCATCACAGGGGTTCTGCCTTCTGTCCTGGCGGACAAACTCTCTCAATCGTCCTCTTCTAATGAGATACTCTATTTCTTGCTTGAGAGCTTTGCATTCCTCAGTTGTGTGTTTATGCTCTTTATGGATATCATAATATTTGTTCTAATTTCTTGAGTCAGGGTGGCTTTTTAGTGGCTCTGGCCACATCAAGTTTTCACGAGTTTGGATTTTTTGGAGTATGTGGGTAAGATAAGCATTCAGAGGGGTGTAAGTCTCATACCTCCCAAAGTTAGAATTTTTTTGGGCTCTGTGTGTTTTTCTCTTGTTAGGGCTCCTGATCCTCTTCTTGTTAGCGTTGTTATCCCTCTTTTGAACTTATTCATCTTTTGAGCTTGTTATTTTGTTTTCGAAAAGAGGTTTTTGTATCTTCAAAATTAATATACTTCCGCGCTCGTTCCAAGAGTGTTGTCATATCGATGGGAGAATTCTTAGTCAAGGAATCCTGGAAGAGTCCAGGCCCAAGGCTTGAAGTGAAGGTAGCCACTAGAAAGCTTAGGACTGCAATCGGTTATCTCCGTGAGCTCGGTGTTAAAACGAGCTATATACTCCCGTAATGATTCTTCCTTTGTTTTATTTATAGTTAGCAAGAATTCTGGTCATTTTCTCAACTTCATGTTGGTTAAGAATTGGTCAAGAAATAGCCTACTAACCTCATAAAAATTGCTGATCAATTTTTGGGGGAGGTTGTGGAACCACTTAAGGGCGGTACCCTTGAGACTCGTCACGAAAGTTCGAAACATAAAGGCATCGGTAGCTCCATGGAGAGCCATTGTATGTTGATAGTGAGATAGGTGATTCATAGGGTCCTCAGACCCATCGTAGAGGGTGAATTTTGGGACAACAAACTTTTTAGGTCGCTCTTTCTGCCATTATGTCAGAGGTAAATGGCGTGGAGAACCTACTGAGCAATTTACTTAGCTCGTCTTGATCTGGAGGGGTATGGAACCCTCTAATTGAGGATCGTCGGATCTTGGAAGTCTGTTATCTCCTCTACCCTCTGAGGGGCTTTGGGTAAGACTCGTTGTGTGACTGGTATCCGTTGTTGATCTTGTCCTGCGCCTCTAGATCCTCGACTTAGGGAATGAATTTGTCCGATGTTAGTGTAAGGATGCTGCTCTCCCAAGATTGGAGGGATCGAAATTTCGGGAGGTTGGAATTCTTACAGCACTGGATTAGCTCCAGAGGCTATTAGAGTTGGTATCCTCGTTCTGCTTTAATAATAGATAGCGGGATAAAGCATAGGCATTCCTCTCCTTACGGTTGTTGACATCTGGAGATCAACCCCCATATGAGCGGTATCATAGGGGTGTACCGGTTGTGTGTTAGGAAACTCCTTGTTGGGGGATCCTCCGACCGTGGTGGTGGCGGGAGGCTGAATTCCTCCGTGAACAACGTTAGTAGGAGGAGGAAGAGGGTTGCTCCACTTGTTTTGAGCCAATGAAGCCAGAGCTTGTGACATTACAGTGAGTTGTTCCTACATCTGATTAGACTGCTGTTGAATTCGATTAAGCTGTTGTTGTAAACGATTGGGTGTTTGTCCCCTTCCTCTTCCAACAAGAGGCTAATTCTGAGAGTTTTAGGAGTTCTTTCTAAGACGAAGGTGGAGAGCCATTGTCTTTTGAAAGAAAAAGATAATAGATTTGTGTTTTTTGAAAAAGAGATAACAAGAACTATTATCGTTTCCACAGACGGCGTCAAACTGATGTTACTCCTTTTTTATCAGAATGGCCTCCCATCCTTCGCTACTTGTTAAGAATTTGATATCAGAAAGTCACCGGTAAGGCTCCAGTGGTAGTCGCTCTAATGATAAAGTCAGTAAATAGAAAGAGACTATAATTTAAAAGAAGAACTGAACATAAATTGAAAGCGTACCTTATGATATTATTTATAAGTTGTAGATCTCCTAAGTTAAGTAGGATTATGAGTCATAAAAGTAGGGATTTGAAGATATCCGAAAATAGTAGTTGCCATATCGAACTTTGTTTCCTTATTCTCAGGTCGATAGGATATGAAAGGCGGTGCTATATTCTAAACCATATACCTCTGAACCCCTCGTGCCTGTTTGATCTGGATAAAACAATATTTCTTGATCTGTACCTTGAAGAGCTCTGTACATACATGAGTCATGCTTTGAATATATTTGCCACTTTATGGTATATCAGTTTCATTACTCTTTTTTTTTTTTAAGATATTTATGACTTAGAAGTCTTAGATTTTTTTTCAATAGAATGCCATTTTTGAAGGTAGCCTCAAATTTACCCTTATTAAATTTTATTTTTTCCATTATAATTGCTTTCTTGTTTTAATTTTTTTTTTTTTGGCATTTTATTACCAATAATTCTATTTTATTTCATTTATAATTATTGAATTTCTCTTCTTTATGACTCTTTTATTTTCTGCTTTATAGTTCTTTTTTTTAAAATATCTTCTAATTTACGATACTTAAAAATTTTTTCCATTTCTATATAATATATTTTTTAAAATTTTCCTTTTAAATGAGTCTTATTATTTATAATACTATTATACTTAAACATTGACAAAATAAAAACATAATTACAATAAATTTTAATTTTAATTTTCTTCCATTATATTATTTATTTTATTTAATTATTTCTTTACTTTGAATGATTCTTTTAGTATAATAAATTATTTAGTTTTTTATATTTATTTTCTCCAACTTCAATTTAATTGAGTTTTTTATTTATTTTCTTCCCGTATACTTTTTTTTCTATATATTTACTCCTTTTTATTTCATTTAAAAAAAATTGCACATTTCTCTTTCTTGTAGGATATTTGACCTGGTTTTTTTTTATTATTATTTATTTATTTATTATAGGAGATGATGAATCAAAATCCTAAACGAAATAATTTTTTAAATAATTGGGACTAAAAAAATAATTACAAAGAGAATGTGTTGTGATTGTTGTGCAAGTTCTTTTTTAATTTTCCTATTTATTATCTTCTAATTTTGCTTTTATATAATTTCTTTTCATTATATTTCTTTCCTTTTTTATGCTAATCACAATAATTTTGAGTTAGATAATTTTTAACAAATTGCATACTTTTTTAAAACAATTCTTTTACTTTAAGAGTATAAACTCTTGAGCACTTTTTTCTATTTATGTTTTTTCTTCTAATTTTATATTTTACATAATTACAATGACTATCTCCATTCATTATTTTTTTTTTCATCAAAATTTTTTTAATGAATTAGGAAACACAAAAACAAAAAATGAATTTCTAAAACGAAGTTTTCATTTAAAATAGTTTTTTTTAAAAAAGGTTTTATTGTGCCACTTTGAGTCCCACATCGGTTAGGAGTCGGGTACTGGCATCGTTTATATGCTCCAGTCTGCTCTCTTCCTAGCGCAAGGCCTTTTCCACCCTGGAAGAACAAAGCTGTGAGCCGCAAGACCCTGGGCGTAAGACCCACGGGCAGGCAAAGCGGACAATATTATGCTAGGAAGCCTACCATGTGTCAGGGCAAAAAAGTGCAGCATCAGTTTGGCGCCGTCTGTGGGAATCAACTAATCTCTAAGTGCTCTATTCGCATACTTATTCTCCTTCTCACCGGAGAACCATGGCCCCCAATCTCCGACCAAGGCCGAACGCTCAAAATCCGCAAAACTCGCAACGTTGGCCGCTTGCCACACGAGCAAGAGGGCCGACGGTTGATCCCATGTGACAAGAGATTAAGTCAATCAAACGACACAACGAACTAGTGCAAGAACAGCTACTAGCTATATCTAGAACTCTAGCAATGCTTACACAAAATCAAGGGACGAGTCCTCCAAATCCATCGGTCAATGCTGTTGAGGAGACAACCCCTTATTATCACTGCGAATGAAGAGCCCCATATGGAGGCTCCAAATAACCGGTCGGGGCACCCCTAGGGTGTTGCTCACGTCGGCAAAGATCCACAGCCATCAGTAGCCCCGGGCTGGGGAACGCCAGCCTTTGTCCCTGACGTCCATTACCGAAGCACTACTAGAGCCCCAACTCCAAGAGCTTCGGGAGCACATCCGGCACCACAGGAGCCTCAGCCCCAAGCAGCACCGATCCCTCCAGCTTGGGACCCTCGGAACCCTCCTCCGTCCGTGGGACATGCTCAGCCCGACTACCTTGAAACTGAGGCTATAAGGCAAGGTTCACAAGAAGTCCGGCCTAGAGACCCACTAAGGGTCGAAGAAGTGGCAGAATCTATAGACCGAACAGTAGCTGTGAGAGGTGCCCAGAACCCTCCAGGGCAGGATGAGTTGGCTAGGCTGCTCGGAAGACTTGCCACCCCATTCACTTCTGCCATCATGTCAAAAGAAAGATCAAGGAAGTTCATTGTGCCGAAATTCACTCTATATGATGGGACTGGAGTCCCAGGAGTTCATCTATCGCACTACCAGCATACAATGGCCCTTCATGGGGCTTCTGATGCCTTTATGTGCCGAACTTTCATTACCAACCTAAAAGGTACCGCCTTAAAATGGTTCCACCACCTCCCACCGAACTCAATTACTGGCTTCTATGAGCTCGGTAGGAAATTCCTGGACAGATTCATGACGAGTAGAAGGCTCAGAAGGGGACCAAAGTTCTTGCTGAATGTCAAACAGACTAAGGAAGAGTCCCTCAGAGCTAACATCGCACGCTTTAATGCCGAGCTCACAGAGATAACCGACTGCAGCCCAGGTTTTCTCATAGCTACCCTAACTTCTAGTCTTGCTCACGGAGGCTTTAGAGACTCCTTGACAAAGGGCCCTACCTGCCGACATGGTAGCATTAATGGATCGGGCCAGGAAATATATCAACTTGGAGGAAGCTAACCGCACATCCCAAAAAGGCAAAGAGCAAACTCAGAGGGACAATCTGAAAAAGGAAGATCACAAAAGGGATAACCATAAAAGGGACCCTAGCAAGAAGAGGGCCAGGAGTCTGGAAAAGAGAGCGGCACCTAGGGCTGTTTATAATTCCGGACCAAGGGAATTTACTAACTTTACCCCTTTGAACACTACACTGAATCAGGTACTTCGACAAATCCGAGATCGGGAAAACCTAAGATGGCCAGAACCGATTAAAGGAGATCCCAGCCTTCGGGACTAAGGTAAATATTGCAATTTCCATAAAGATCATGGGCATACGACTAATTCGTGCAGGTCCCTTAGATATGAGGTTGAGTAGCTCATAAAGAAAGGACGTCTTCGGGAGTTCATTAAGCAGGACGAGAGGCAAAACCCCCACGAAGACAAGCCTCAAAAAAGGGCAGACCAGAGGCCCCAGCAGAGACAAGAGCAGAGGGAAGGACGGAATGAGCCTCAAAGGCAGAACAACCATGTCATTTACGTCCTCTATACAGACTCCCCTATTACAGGAATGTCAAACAGAGCAAGAAAGAGGTATGCTCGGGAGGCCAGGGCTGCCCCAGATGTAATGCAGATCCTCAACGTTGAGAAAAGGCTCAAACCAGGGCCGGAGATTCAGTTCACAAAACAGGATCTGGCCGGGGTACACTATCCTCACAGTGATGCCCTCGTCATCACTCTCAAGATTGCCAACTTCGAAATCAAAAGAGTTCTGGTTGACACTGGCAGCTCCGTTAATATACTGTTCTATGAGCCACTCAAACAAATGAAGATTGACCACAACAACGTCAAGCCTACCACCGTTGTAATGGCAGGGTTTGATGGTAATGTCAGCACCCCATTGGGAAGGATCGACCTACCTACTACTATAGGGGAAGGTGAAGGACAGAAAACTACCATCTCAGAATACATGCTGTTGAATATGAAATCTCCCTACAATGTCATAATTGGGAGACCATGGCTATACCAGATAGGGGCTGTTACCTCGACCTTCCACCAATGTTTGAAGTATGTCCACAATCAGAATGTTTATTTTGTCAGAGGGTGCCAGCCGACTTCTCGGGAATGCAATGCCATTGCACTCAAGGAGAAGACTACCAAATAGTAATTACAGTATGCTCAGGACTGTGCAGATCCAATTCTCTCTCACAATCCCGAGGAGAAAGGTTGCCCTTCCAAAATTAAGGAACCCCTAAGCCCAAGAGGACGGGACAACAGGGCCAAACCCATTGGGGAGCCCATCAAAGTATTAGTCAGCTCAGAATCAGAGGGGCACTACTTGTACATTGGTCCAGACCTAACACATGCCGAGCAAGAGAAGATAATAAGGTTTCTGAAAGACAACCTCTCTGTATTTGCGTGGAAGACCAAGGATAAGGAGGGTATAGATCCAAACCTCATAACTCACAAACTGATGGTAGATCCAGACCACCCACCAGTGAGACAAAAAAAGAAGGCCGCTAGCTCCAGAACGGCATCGGATCATAAATGAGGCGGTCCAGAGGCTGCTCGAAGCCAGAATGGTACGTGAAGTATTCTACCCAGACTGGCTAGCCAATACCGTTCTGGTCAAAAAAAAAATGGCAAGTGGAGAGTCTGTGTTGACTATACGACCTCAATAAAGCTTGCCCCAAGGACAGCTTTCCACTACCAAGGATAGACCAGTTGGTTGATGCTACTGCAAGGCACGAAACTAATGAGTTTTATGGATGCCTATTCTGGGTATAACCAAATCCAGATGTACCCTTCAGACCAAGAGAAGATAGCCTTCATAACCGAACGAGGTCTCTATTGCTACAGAGTGATGCCGTTCGGTTTGAAGAATGTTGGGGCCACATACCAGCGGTTGGTCAACAAGATGTTCAGCTCACTGCTAGGCAATACCATGGAAATGTACATTGATGACATGCTGGTCAAAATTTTACAGAAAGGTAGTCACCTTCAGCACTTATCCCAAACCTTCGATATCCTAAGACAGCACAAGATGAAGCTCAATCCCTCAAAATGTACCTTCGGAGTGACGAAGGAAAAATTCTTAGGATACATTGTCTCTCAGAGGAGTATCGAGGCAGACCCCACTCAGATCCAAGCTCTGATTGGACTAGAATCACCAAAAACCAAGAAGGATATTCAGGCGCTGAATGGCAGAGTCGCAGCACTGAGCAGGTTTATCTCCAAATCCACTGATCATTGCCTACCATTCTTTAGAGATTTAAAAGGTAACAAAACTTTACAATGGACGGAAGAATGTGAAAAAACTTTTCAAGGACTAAAGGAGTACCTTGCCTCTCCGGAGCTCTTGTCAAAACCAGTCCAAGGGGAAAAGCTACTCTTCTACCTTGTAGTCTTTAAGAACGCGGTCAACTCTGCACTAGTCAGACAAGATAGGGGAATCCAAAGGCCCATATTCTACGTCAGTAGGGCATTACTCGACACAAAAAGGAGATACCCAGAGGTTGAGAAGTTGGTCTTCGCTTTGGTAATATCAGCTCGGAAACTCCGACCTTATTTCCAAGCCTATCCAATTAAAATCCCAACCGCCTATCCCCTAAAATCGATATTGAGGAAGCCTGAGGTTTCAGGAAGATTAGTAAAGTAGTCTGTGGAGTTAGGAGAATTTGACATATCATATGTACCACGGAACTCCATCAAGGGACAAGCCTTGGCAGATTGCGTTGCTGAGTTCGCCCTGGCACTTTAGGACAAGGCACAGCTCTTTGAAACTTCAAGGACGTGGCAGCTCTATATTGATGGGTCATCAACCAATCAGGGTTCTAGAGTGGGCCTGGTATTGCAGTCCCCTGACGAGCTCTTATCAAAAAAAAGCAATTAGCTTGGGATTCAGAGCTTCCAACAATAAAGCAGAATACGAAGCCCTAATCCTAGGCATGAAGTTGGCTCTGGAATGCAAGGTTCAAAACCTTAAGGTCTTTTCAGATTCCCAGTTGGTGGTGAGCCAAGTTCTGGGAGAATTCTCCATTAAAAATGAAAGAATGCTTCGGTATTCCGAACTGGTGAACCTCTTGAAACCCTCCTTCCAGAAAAATTTCCATCCAGAAAATAGAAAGGAGCCAGAACTGCCGAGCAGACACTTTGGCAAACATGGCATCCCGCCTGAAGACAGAAGGAGATTCTGTAATAAAAATTTCCTACCAACCAGGACCCAGCATAGAGGAAGCCCAAGTTGCCTAAATTGTAGAATAGCCTAAGAACTGGATGACCCCAATCCTCCAGTACTTAGAATCAGGGCTCCTCCCAAAAGATAAAAACAAAGCAAGGAGAATTCGAATCAGAGCAGCTCGGTACCTGATCCTGAACAATAAGCTTTACATAAGGTCTTACTCTCAGCCCTTGTTGAAATGTTTAACTCCAAAAGAATCTCAATATGTCTTGGCTGAAATACACGAGAGAATTTGTGGAAACCATAACGGGGGCAGAACAATAGCTCACCGAGCTCTAACACAAGGCTATTACTAGCCTAGCATGATGAAGTAGGCTAAGGAGTACGTCCAAAAGTGCAACAAATGCCAAAGGTTTGCTCCATACCAACATCAGCCTTATCACTAGCTCATCCCGATTACTAGTCCTTGGCCTTTTGCTCAGTAGGGGATGGACATTATGGGTCCATTACCTAAAGCCCCACCAAACAGAAAATATCTTCTGGTAGCCATTGACTACTTCTCTAAATGGGCTGAAGCTGAAGCTGAACCTCTAACACATATCACAGAGAAGGAAGTCGAAAACTTCACCTGGAAGAACATTGTCTGCAGGTTCAGGATACCACGCGTAATCATCTCTGACAATGGGACGCAGTTCACTGGTAAGGTCTTCAAGAAGTTTTGTGAAAATCTCAACATCAGACAACATTTTGCTTCTCCAGGCCATCCACAAGCAAATGGGCACGCAGAGGTCACCAACCGAACGATCCTTGATGCATTAGAGTAAAGGTTGGAGCAGGCCAAAGGAAAGTGGGCAGAAGAACTTCCTGGGGTTCTTTGGGCCTACAGAACACCCAGAAGAACTCCCACCTCCGAAACTCCTTTCTCACTGGCCTATGGTACAGAAGCAGTAATCCCGATGGAGATCGGTATGCCAACTTTACAGACTGAAGCCTTCGAACAAGAGTCCAATGATCAACAGCTTGCAGAAAACTTGGATTTTCTTGAAGAAAAAAGGGATCAAGCCAAGGTCAGGATGGAAGCCTATCAGTAAAGAATGGTCAACAACTCCAAAGTGGGGCTTAGGACGATCAGCTTTCAAGTAGGAGACCTTGTCTTAAGAAGAGCTTTTCCGAACACCAAGGATCCCACTATGGGAAAGTTGTCACCCAACTGGGAGGGCCCCTACAGAGTGACAAAAGTTGTTAGGCCTACCACTTACTGGCTAGAGGACAAGATTAGGAAATCTATTCCTAGACCTTGGAATGTAGAACATTTACGGAAGTATTATCAATAAAGGTTTCTTTCTTTTTAATACCTCCACAGAATGTTCATCTTTAAATGCACAGACCTCCAGAGTCTAGTCCATCTCTAAATGCACAGACCTTTAGAGTCTGGTCCATTTCTAAATGCACAGACCTTCAGAGTCTGGTCCATCTCTAATGCACAGACCTTTAGAGTCTGGTCCATCTCTAATGCACAAACCTTCAGAGTCTGGTCCATCTCTAATGCATAGACCTTCAGAGTTGGTCCATTTCTAAATGCACAGACCTTCAGAGTCTGGTCCATCTCTAAATGCACAGACCTTCAGAGTCTGGTCCATCTCTAAATGCACAGACCTTCAGAGTCTGGTCCATCTCTAAATATACAGACCTCATAATCCGGTCTAGCAAGTATTCAGACTTGATGATTCAGTCCTTTTAAGGGCATCAAGTTTCGATATCTACAACTACTTTCCAATTATTATTGTTTACACAAGTTTCCTAGATCGGCATACCCTCAGAACTGATTCTTAGATTACTTGGTTTATATACCACCAAGCAGCAGCACTACATTGCCTTAGCATCTGCAGCAGCTCAAAATATTTTAGTTCAAAACACATCCAACCAAAGGCACATCAGATTTAAAGAAAGAGGATCCAGTTTTATTGATAATCCACAAAGGTTACATCGATACAAAAAGGTTGGAAAGAAAACAAATACATAGAAGCTACAACAATTTCAGGCAAGGCATCGTTTTGTTTTGCAACAGCATGGCTATCCTCCTCGAATCTTTCTAGTACAGAGGAAAGAAGCCAGAATTCCACACCACTATTGCCGCCATCACTGGCTTCCATTTGAAATGAAGGAACCCTGCACCCTAATCTGCATCATACCCAGGCCATTTCATCATCACTGTCACTAGCCTTAAAACCAACGGAGGATGAGGGCTCTGGCTCTCAAGAAACCTCTATTTTCCACCTTCGTTTTTCTCAGATTTAGCACAACACCCAAGTCGGCTTAAGCAAGGGTCTCTGCCAAAACACAAAGGAGAGGAGGCATCCCATATTCGTCTTCATCACCAATACACCAGGCCTCGGTTGAATCAAGGAGGGTGTCCACCTCCAAACGGAGAGATCTCGACCGGATGCTAAGATGGACAAGAAGATCTTCGCCTCCTCTAATCCTTCCTTGGAGACTGAATCAAAGGGAAGGATAATTCTCGGCCACAGTTTAATCATTCCCAACTCGGACTGAAAATCGTCAATCATCTCCGAACAAACAGCATCTTCTAAGGACATTTGATTCCCTCCAACGAGAAAACAATTTGGAAGCAACAAGCAAAGGGATTAGGGCGCAACAGCATGCCCCTTCTCTCATATATATAGACCTTTGAAGTCCAAAAGCCATCCATCTGAACTGTCGCAACAGTTAAGGGAAAGTTTGGCCTCAAAAACTCCAAAGACAGCTGTATAATAAATGACGAATTAAACCATTCTCTCGGAATACCAAGAGACAGGATGCATAATTTCCCCAAACGTACAGCCTTAGTTAAGCACTGAAGCTTCTGAGATAATAAAATAAACAAAATCAGGCCCATTTTTATATACAAGCCTCCTATCCGGTATACAAACCTCCCAGTCCTATCTATTCCACTAACCCTTGACGGGCTACGTGTGTGACAAAAGACCATCAGCTCTGATGCATCTTAGTCCTGGTCTTGAATACTTAAAAGCATAAGTTTCGATCATCAAAGTAATAACCACAAGACACCCAATTATTACTACGAGTCTTTGGTTCAGAACAATCTGCCTCAAAATTCTTTGGAATTCATCTCCAATATATGTGATACAGAATCAATCTCAGATCCCTACTTGTCTGATTAAAATTTCCTTCTTATCTCATTCTAAAATGATGAGGCAATCAGAATTAGTCTTCAATCATTGTTCTATTGCAAGTAATGCAGCTTGAAAGACAACTACCGACGGTAAAAGAGCTGATCTGAAGAGCTCCAGATCGAACAGCCTTACTTGTAAAAATTTTCACATCAAAGGACTGATGTACTACAGAGCAGTACAACTTAAGGCTACATGGGTCAACCAGGAATCCACATGAAAGAAAAAGATGAAAACATTTACAAAAAAGCCTGTTTCATTCAACAATTATAGTCTATTACATTGAAGGTTCAAAAAATAATAAAATATACATATTCTAAGCCTGATCAGCAGGAACAGGCTCATCGGTTGGAGAAGGATCGGTAGGAGGGACCTTAGCCACTCCGCTAGGAACAGCGGCTTCGGAAGGATCTGCAGGAGGGACATCCACCACTCCGCTTGGAACAGCAGCTTCGGGAGGGTTAACCCCAGGTGGCACAATTGAAGATATATCGAAATCAGGAAATCTGGCAAAAAACCTGGACCGAAATTTTTAAAGTCAAACACGATCAGGTTGTTGGCCATCCCTTCGAGTTCCATCTTCATTTCTGTCTCAGACTCTATTCTGGCCTACTCAACTGCGTCCTCAAGCTTTTGGTGATAGAGGTACCGCATGCCGTCCATCTCTCCCTAAAGTCTCTCCGCTCGCTAAACATAAAAATTCTTCTCTGACTCTATGACGGCCAAAGAATTCTAGGACTCCTTCAGCCTCTCTGCATCTTCGTGAGCCTCAGACTTAGCAGTCCCAAGCTGGAGCCTAACCTCGTCCAGCTCGGCCTGAAGCTTGTCAACTTCCTCTGAAGCTGGAGAGACCTCCGTCAGAGCAGAGAGGGTATGCAAGGTCTGCAATATACAGAGCAAGCAGTTCAGTATGCAGTTAATAGCACTCAGGAAAAAGGGAGACAAAATGGGAACTCGAAGAACTTACTTTAACTTGAAGAGAAGCCAGATCAGCTAGAAGCTTCTCTGGCTTCTGTTGCTTAAGTTTGAGGGAGCCTTTGGCCCAAAAGTCCCTCAGAACCTTCTTGGCCGCCTGATTAACAGCACCAGGGGTGACTGAAGCTGACACCCCCTTGCCCATTTGTTTGGATGGGGCTGGGGGGACCATGGAGATAGGGGCAGGTTCCTCCCTCTCCCCTGAGGCAGGTTCAGGAGAGCTCGAAAGTAACCTCCTCCTTTTTGTTTGGAGGGGAGGGTCTACTGGGGAAGCAACCTCCCCCACTGCTGCAGATGAAGATGGCTCGGTCTCCCACCTAGCCATTAGACCTTTTGTCAGCTCCTCTACACGGCCCTTGGCAGCCATTAAGCTCTCGGGATTGACGATAACAGAATGGTCTCGGTTGCTGGTTCGTAAGAGTTTTTTATACTGCTTCTGGAGCACGGGAGTGAAGCTAAGCCTCTTCCACACACTCCTATCTGCACAAAGAATACAAAGTCAATCAGCTCAGCAATTGATGTGCGAAGCAGAATCAAAGTAGTCACAGGGAAAATTGGGTCTCACCCTTTGGCCCAGTGGTTCGAGGAAATATTAAGGAATGGTCTTGGAAGTCTTCATACTCCCATCCTCCTTTTATGAAGAAATACCACTTCTTCCAGGTCTTGTTGGAGGAAGGCACGGAAGAAAGGGGTCTGAACCCACTGTCAAAAGACATGTAATAGAGGCCTTCTGACCTCATGTACTTTAGATCTATATTGCTACAGATCAAGTCTAGGGACACGTCAACATCGTTCAAATGCCCTAACATTATGAAGCTTAACAAATGCCTCCAACTATTGAGATTGAGGTCTGAAAGGCAAAGGTTAAACCAACAGAAGAATTGTTTTACAAGGTCAGGAAGAGGGAGTGTCAGTCCCATTTCAAACCAAGCCAAATAGACACAAATTTCTCCCGCTCTAACATCGCATGGGCGATCCAAAGCGTCCGGAACCCTAAAAGTAATGTTCGAAGGGAGATTGTACTTCTCCCACAACTATTCTAGCATACTCTCAGTGATTGCACTCTCACCCTTCTCTCTACGGTCGTGTCGACCAGAGGTCTCCCCGGCCCCTATTTGGGGATTCTTCGAACGCATTGACTATCCTAACCTCCGGACTAGAGGGGGGTTCTACCAACCTATCTTCAGCATTATCAGAAGGAGGAATGTTCGCAAGTTGAAATTGGGAAACCGTCCTAGAAGAATTTCCTGAACTAGAAGGTGACCCAGAACCAGACATGGCAGACAAAAGGAAATTGACGAAGCAAAGAAGAGAGAACAGTAAAAAGGGGTTAAAAACTGAACCTGAAATCAAGGGAAAGCTACGAACGACAGATATGCTCCGAATCTCAAAATATGTCAATCCGCAATAGCAGAGTCTCTTATACAGTAGAAGCAAGTGCAGAAGAAAGGCGTCAAAAGTCCTTTCTCCCCCTTTATATACATATTCGAAATATGAGCCCCCCAAGCCGAGTAGCCATGACGGTTGAGGGTAATGATGGCTTCTCAAGCATCGGCTTGCGCAATAAATGACCCATCAAACCAACGTCTTAGAAAGTGGAGAGACAAAACATGTGACTCTTCAAAAAGCCCATAGCCCTAGTTACGTCCTAGGCTCTAACTAAGGCTCGAGGGGGGAGTAGCTGATATACCACAAACCGACACACCAATCATCTTAAGACACGTGTGCTTACGGGTCTGATAAAACTCGATCATCCAAAGTAGGCAAAGCCTTCAGAGCACTCTTATACAGTTATCCTCTAGAGCTCATGCTCTGAACAATATTTACTCAGAGTATTCCGTATGATTCAGACCTCGTTATTTCCTTAACATCCACCAAGCAGAGAATAAGGAAAATGGTCTTCTACAAGGAAACTGCCATACATGGTTATCTCTACTTTGATACAATGTCCAACAAGGTAACTGCAATCTCCGATGATCAAATCCCTATTTTCATGGCTCCAAATCCTAATCAACTTAGGAATGCTGTAGGCTATAAATTAAACCCTACAGGTATGCTTTATTTTCATGCTCATTCTTTGGCTTTCATTATAATCTTTTCAATTCAGTTTACTTACTTAAGCATCGGAGCAGCTACCGCCGGAGCTAATCTGGTGGCCCTCTGATTCCTTCTTTTTGAGTGTTCTTCAGGTTGCGGGGCCCAGATTTCTTGAGAGCCAAAAAGTGCAGCATCAGTTTGGCGCCGTCTGTGGGAACACTTGGGCCATGTGCCTCGTTCTTGTGCTCCACCAATCTCGACTGGGGGGAGTAGCTGTTATGCCACTTTGAGTCCCATATCGGTTAGGAGTCGGGCACTGACGTCGCTTATAAGCTCTAGGCTGCTCTCTTCCTAGCACAAGGCCTAGGCCTTTTCCTCCCTGGAAGAACAAAGACGTGAGCCGCAAGACCCTGGGCGTAAGACCCACGGGCAGGCAAAGCGGACAATATTATGCTAGAGAGCCTACTATGTGTCAGGGCGAAAAAGTGCAGCATCAGGTTTCAATAAAATTACAATATTTAAAAAGAACTCCTAAATAAGAATTTTTTTCTAGACTATAAATTCAGAACACCTAAAAATGTATAAAACAAAATTAATACAATGCAACAATAAAAATAAAAAATAAATAAAAAATAAAAAAAGAAGAAAAAGAAGAAGCACAAGCAAAACTCAAACATTTTAGGATAATAAATTATTTAGTTTTTTCAACTTCTATTTATTTGTTTTTTTTTTCTATTTATTTTCTTACCCCACGTTTGTTTTCTTCTATAGATTTACTCCCTTTTTTTCTTTCACATGATTTTATTTTTTTATTTTTCAAATTTCTTTTCCTCGTAGGATTTTAAAACTATTTGACCATTTTTTTATTATTTATTTATTTATCATGGAACGTAATGATTCTAAATTCTAAATGAAATAATTTTTTTACAAATTGAGATTAAAAAATAATTATAAAAAGAATGTATTATGATTTGAGGTAATTATTTTTTTTAAAAAAGTACCTACATCAAATAAAGTTTGTAAAAGTTTGGAATAAAAACATTTATTGAAATACGATAATTAAAAAGAGAAGTTGATGTACATGTACTAATTTATTATTATATAAATTCATTCTCATAACAATTACATGATGTGCATTATAATTTCACAATTATTAATTTTCTTATGAATCTTTTATGATTTAGAATTCTTGGATTTCTTTTTTTTTAATATAATTCAATTTTTGAAAGGTATGATCCAATTTACTATTATTAATTTTCCTTTTCCCCCTTTATAATTGCTTTATTGTTTCAAATTTCATTGTTTAAGGTGTCTTATTACTTATAATTCTATTTTCTTTGATTTAGGATTATTTAATTTTTATTTTTTATGACTCTTTTTTCCTTCGTAACTTCCTTTTTGAAAGTATCCTCAAATTTACGATCCTTAAATTTCTTTTTTTCCTTTTTATATAATAATTTTATTTTAAATTTTCTTTTTAAATGAGTCCTATTCCCTAAAATACTATTATAAATTGAACATTGAAAAAAAAAAACAGAATTACGATTAATTTTTTATTTTAATCTTCTACTACATATTTTTACTATATTTTTTAAAATTATTTGGCCTCATTTTTCTTTCTATTTATTCAACTTCTATTTTATATTTATTTTCTTGCTCTATATTTTTTTCTTCTATTTTATTATTTATTTTGTTTAGAATATATATTTTTAGATTCTAAATTCTTTAAGCCTAATAAATTATTTAGTTTTATTTTCTTCAGCTTATATTTATTTGACTTTTCTATTTGTTCTCGTCTCCTACCATTTTTTCTTCTATATATCTACTTTTTCAATTTTTTCTATTTATTTTATTTTAACTCTATTTGTTTGTTATACAATTCTTTTCATGTATGACTCTAAAACAATTTGGCCTTATTTTTATTTTTATTTCTATTTATTTATTTATTATAGGATTTGATGTTTCTATATCCTAAATTAAATGTTTCGCAATTTGAGATTAAAAAAATAATTATGAAGAGAAGTTGTCCTACTTCCTCTAATTAATTTTCAAAACAATTACAAGTAACCAAAATATAAATTTATAGTTCAAATAATACTATTTTCAAACAACCAATATTACATAAATATAAATTAATAAGAAAAGGTGAACAAAATATGTACCTGAAATTGTGCTCACTTTCAATGAATCTTAATTTTTTTTGTATTGTTTTCAAAAATTTTACTTAACTAAAATAGATTCAAATAAATAAAATGTCATTCAATATTTTGAAACTTTAATTATTTAAAAATAATAATAAATTTTAAAAACTATATTCATTCATAAGGTTAAAGAAAACTCAAAAACCACTAGACTTTGTAACACATTTAATAATTAATAATTTGATTTCATAGTGGTACAATGTTTAAAATGACTCATGATTTGCCAATTTGTCAACATTGGAGAAAGTGAAAGATCTATCAATTTTCATAATCGCATGAGATGCAACAAATACAGGGAGAGTGAGTGAGAGGAGAGGATAGAGTAGAGGACGTGAACCATACCAACCATCTCTTCCTTTTCTTTTCTTTTTAATAATGCATATTACTATTTTATTTAATCACCATATCAATCTAACCTAAATTACCTTAATATCAACCATTTGATAGTGGGTAAAATCCTAAATCAAATCATTGTTCAAATGAATCAATGAATCAATCATAAAAATGTATCAACTTTCCCCTTAAAAAAAAAAAAACCAAAAAATCAAATATAATCCGCTATAATTCAGACAAGAAAATTTCATCCAAAAATGAAAGTAAAAAAAAAAAGTAATGAAACATCTTGTTCGAACAAGGGTTTGCACTTATTAATCTACACAAATAAGAGAGAGAGAGTTTAAGTAAAAGTAAAAGAAATTTTCAACAAAAATATTTCTTAAATAAAGAGAAAGTGTGAAACAATTAAAGCCCATTGGTACCTTTATATGTGTGTGTGTGTGTGTGTACATAATCATGTACTCCCAAATTTCCTCAAATATTATGTTGAACTGAAAGAAAAAGGTTTAAGATTCCTCAACAGAGGGTTACACCGTGAATCCATTATTCAAGACAGATTAAATCATCAATCTCATTTGCAGATTTATAAAATGAAAACCCAAAACCGGCTGCATTATCAGGTCAAGGCAAATCAATGCGCATGAGCCCATAATTGAGTCTGTAATAACCTCCCATAGCCGGACAGGATAATGCTCAGTCCAAAACTTCAAGTATGTTTGGCATACTTCTCGGCTGCCACTCTTAACACTCCCAACCAGCATAGCTAGTTTTTCAGAAGGTGAAATCTGCTTGCAATGAGTCTGATGTCTTCAAAGATAGTCCCAGCTTCATCTTCTGGAATTCTGTGCTTGATAATTGGCTGAATGACTTGCCTTGCATCACCTTCCACCCAACATCTGGAAAAAAAATGCCTCAGAAGCAAAATTGAAGGCTTTCAAAAGTGCTGGCAGCTGCCATCACTTCTCCCTTGGAAGTCCATATCACAATGCTTACTCCACCCTTCATTGTTCTCCTTATCAAAAGCTCCGTCAAAATTGATTTTGAAATATCAAACCTTGGGGCCTGCCATTGTCTATTGTCAGGGAGAGAACAATGATCAGATTCAGCAAAGGGTTTCTACCATTCTCTAGAATTTTCTGAAGCAAATGTTTGAACACGAAGAAAAGCTAGAGACGCTACTGTTGAGGCATGGGAACTTTTACTGCTGAAACCCCTGCTGCTTTGGTCCTTCGAAAAAATCAGCAAGCAAAAGCCATGATGCAAAGGAGATCCATGTCAGAGTTCTCAACATTAAAATCAGCTTAAAAATAACATCATAAGCATGCTTCAAACCAGCTGCTTTAGAAGGAACACTTCCTAGCCTTGAAGGAGAAAGAAACCAAACAGACTGGGTTCAGGGACAGTGAATTAAGCTGTGGGAAGTCTTTTGAAAAAAGCACTTGCCACCAGAAGATCCCTCATAATCCAGAATTTGAGAAACCAAGGTAGTCTCCCTTGGAAGCTCCGGTGAAGATAAGAGAATCATCGGCAAAAACAATTGATAAACACATTCCTCTGATCAGAACATGCAATGTATATCCTTCGCTTTCAGCTTTGTTGATTAAGCTTGCGAGTCCTGCACAAATAGGAAAGGAAAATGAGATAGAGGACATCTGTTATGGAATCCTCTTATTGGAATGATGTCACCATTTTGTTCTCCATTAATTAGAGTGAATAGGAAACCATGATCACAACTTCTACAAAACTCAACTCCACTTGGCTATGTGCTTGACTCGTGTTCAATTTCAAAGATTAAGGCATCCTTCCTTTCCTCTTATTTTTGAGAAAATGAATCATTTCCTACACAATCAAAGCATTATCAGTAACAAGTCCACTGGGAATAAAAGCACTTTGGCTATTGGTTTGTAGTTTATACTGATAATGTGAAGCCGTCTATTCTTGAGTGAGTTAACAAAAAGTCTGGTGGGATGGAATCAGGTAAACTTGGTGTAACTTTTGAAATGTCTGAGAAGGACACTTTAAAGGCTCTATGATAAATCACTCCGTCTGAAATGGACAAAAAAATTATATCAGTGGGTGAAGAAAAATCCTGCAGCACAGCCAACTCCTCCAAGACAATATTGAAGAGAGAGAGAGAGAGAGAGAGAAGTTTGCATATCACAAGAGGACTGCTCCTACCCTTTGGAGAAGAGATAAAATGCCAGAATGGATGTTGCCAGCTCACATTTGCAAGAAAGTCACATCGGCATCTACCTTCAACCTAATTAAAAAATATCCAGGTAAAGGGCATTGATCTCGGTGGGTGTTTGCAGTTTATTTCCCAAATGCTCAAAAGTGCATTTGAGGAAAAGTAGTTCAGAGCTAATTTTTCACAAACGCAATTTTGTGCATTTTGGGAAGCAAAATCAACATAATTTTTTTTTTTATAAAAGGCTGGGGCAAACGGCCAAGCACATTTCCCAAAGCAACTTCTGCAAACCCAAACGCAAAAGCAGGGGTGTAAAAGTTGTCCAAAAACAGCCCTTAGCAGAGTTTCTAGAAAGAGAAGTAGAAGCAGGAAAATATGATGAGATATGAAAACAGGAAGCAGAAATAGGAATTAGGAGGATAATCAATGGCTAGATTAGTTTTCCCTTCTACCTGCCTTCATTCATTACTGGGTTGTTTTCACTTACATCCTGCCATTTTGCATCTATCAATAAATTTCTTTTAAAAATTTCATGGTGCTCCCATGTTTACTTTCCCCATGTCATAGAAAAAAGGAACACTAGAGTTTTTAGCGCTGGGTTCCACAAGAAGTTTTGATCATATAGGAAAAAGCTTCACGATAACCTATACCTTGAATTGTATGAAAGGACGTCTATCTAGAGAAGTGACAAACATTGTTAGAACATCTTACATAATGATAAATTGTAATTTGTTGCTGTGGGAAAAAGGGGAAAAGATTGAGAAAACTACCATTCAGCCTGATTCACTTTCACAACAAATGCCTGACAAGCAGCCCGGAACCTGATCAACATTAAGAATGGTTGAAGATCAAAACCATTCATCTGACTATTTGGGAAAATCTAATGGGATCTGAAGTTTCTAATGCTCTTGTTCCAAAATTTCCTGAGAATCATTGCAACAGGGTAAAAACAATTGTCTATAGGTAAATCAGAAGCCCTTGGTATTTTCCGGTGGAGATTGGACATAAGGTCATCTCAGGGGCAATTCAATGATCAAAGGACTATCATTGACGATATATGAATTTAGGAGTAGTTTCTATTGACTTTCATCAATAGAAAGAGTACCAAAAGATGAATCCCTGCAAATTAGAAATAGTTCCTCAGTGTGTGTCTGTGTCTGTGTCTGTCTGCACGCGCATCCATCTCTCTCTCTCTCTGGGTCCAAGAAATCGTTCTTTTGAATGTTGAAAATAATGGACACCATACACATTAGAAATGATCATCTCTCTCCATTTCAAGAGGCTAGGACATAAGAAACAATAGCTAGAAACACCTAATGTAGAGTAACAGGGAGACAGTTCAATGCCAGAGTTAATTCTGACTTTTTTAACAGGCTAATAACTTGCATAGACAAAAAAAAAAAAAAAAAGGTAGATAACTTGTGGCCTGCATGGAATTAGAAGCTAGAGCTTACCCATTTACTGCTACAAGTGTTGTTGACACTTTCCACCTAACTGTTGTAATAGGCAGTCCTTCAATTTGCGGACAGTTGCAAATGCTGATCATATACATTTGCAAGCATTAACACCATAGAAGCAAAAAACTATTTGGAGAATTCTCTTGGAACCACAGATTTGGCATTTAGAGCAGTTTTCCTGAATTTGTGTCTAATCTCCTTGATTTCTAACTCCAGATTTTCTAAGATGGTATATATATCATCAGATTTTGGATGAGATCGATCAGCAACACGAAACTCATGAACTTGCCCATTTATCTCTAGCCAGCTACAGCCCGGGGTCTTTTTCAACCCCCTATCTCTAAGAAAAATCCTTATCTTAGCAACTTCCATCCCATTTACCAGCTCCAGCATATATGTTGGAGAGTAAGACATAGTTTCCAGCATTTTTCGGTTCCATAGACATGAGTTTCTCTGCTGCAAATTCTGCTAGCTTCGTCTCTGAGTGCATCTTACAAGCACTTAACAACGGGCCCCAGACCCGAGCATCTGGTTTGAAGGGCATAGAGTTTATAAGCTCTGAGGCTTCCTTCATATGCCCGGCACGCCCTAGAAGGTCTACCATACAAGCATAATGTTCCTGGTTAGGTTGACAATCATAGGTTTCAGTCATCTCCTTAAAACACTCCCACCCTTCTTCAACAGAACCCGAATTAACACAAGCCGTCAATAAACCAAGAAAGGTTACACAATCAGGTCTCAATTTTTCTTCTTTCATTTGGTTGTACAGGTTGAAACATTGAAACCAATCTCCATGTTTAGAATAAGCACTGATCATAGAGTTCCATGTGACTACATCCTTATTATATATTTCCTCGGCATCAAAAAGCTTCCGTGCCATCTCTAAGCACCCACATTTTGCATAGCTTATGAGAAGCACTGTGTGCACAGATGGTATTGAATTTAGACTGCATTTTATGGAATACCCATGAAGGTTCTTTACGTGTTCCAGTGCCCCTATATTTACACAAGCAGGCAAGATGTTAATCAGTGTTACGGAATCAACTCTAAATCCATCCAGTTTCATCTTAGTGAAGAGAGACAAAGCATCATAAAATTGTTTATGGCTTACATATCCTCTGATTATTGAACTCCATGAAACTTCAGACTTGTCCGTTACCAAATCAAAAATCTTTTGTGCAGCTATTAAGCAATTACATTTGCAGTACATGTCAATAAGACAGTTATGAACTGATACTTGATAATTTGACCCATTCCTAATCACATGAGCATGCATCTGTTTGCCTCCCTTGAGAGACTTTAACTCTGCAATAGATGAGATAGCAGCAAGTGCAGTAAATAAATCAGCTCTAATCCCTGATCTTACCATCTGCATTAACATTTCCAGGGACTCCATTGGAAACCCATTTCTTGAATACCCGGAGATCATCAGGTTCCACACAACACAGTCCCTCTCAGACATTTTCTCGAACAACAATCTCGCATCTTCCAGACTACCCATTTTAGAATACATGGTCAAAAGTGCAGTATTCACCGCCAAATCCTCACACAACCTAGTCACCACAATCAAACAGTGAATTAACTTTCCTGCCTTTAACGAGTTCAAATCAACACTTGCTCTCAGCAGATTAATTACACTAACAGAGTCCGGTTCAACTCTCTCCATTCTCATTCTCTTAAAAATCCGAAAACCCTCCTCCGGCTCACCCTTCCGAGAAGCCTCAAAAATCAATGAATTCCAATAAGCAGCACTGTCAACAGGCTTTTTTTCGATCAGTTCATGCACATTGCCGGAATTACCAAACTCCCGAAACATATCTACCAAAGCATTGCCCACCAAATCAAATGAATCAAAACCCAATTTTACCACATGCCCGTGAATCTTTTTCCCATTCTCAACATTTGAGAGTTGAGAACATGACCTCAAAACAAAAGGGTATGTATGTTCATCTTGGTACATCGATTTCAAGACCATTTCTTGGTAAACCAAAAGGGTCTTCTTAAATTCACCAAACTTGTAAAGACTTCTGAGAAATGTGTTGTACAGTGCTGTGTTTGGTTTGGTAATAGAGTTGAAGACTTGACGGCAGACACATAGGCGGCCAAGACTGGCATAGGTGTCAATGAGTTTGGAAGCGAGTGTTGCGTTTTGGTGGAGACCATGGAGGATGAACCTGGCATGGATTTGCTGCAGATGTTGTGGGTTGTTACAAAGGTCTAAGAGAGAAGAGAATGAGTTGGGTGGCTGAGTTTGGGTGGTGGTGAAGAGTTTGAATTTTGGAGGGAAACGGTTGATGAGTCGTCTAGACAGTTGAGAGCGAAGCATGTCAGATTGAAGTTGAAGCCTTTCAGCACTTCGGTCGTTCGGAGCTAATCGCTCGATGAAGGGAAATAAACAAACGAGGGACATTTCTCTTTGTAATTTAGGTGCTATGGGGCTCTTATTATGGATACATTTTTATAAACTGTTTCTATTCTAAAAAATAAAAAACACGTTTGATGTAATATTTGCAAAAGAATAGAAAAAAAAAAATCTGAAAACGTCTCTTTTTAAAAAACAACTATAATTTATTTTAGTATTTTTAAATATTTAAATATATTAAAAATAAAGCTATCCAAAAATATACTTATATTTTTTAAAAATTCGCATCATTTTCAATGTTTCATGGTTGAAAATATAAAAAATAAAAATAAAAAAACAATATTGTTTTAGTAGTAGTTAGAAAGTGGCATGCCCTGAAGTTGAAAACTATCCCAACCCCAATCCCCAAAAAAAAATTTAATAAATAAATAAAATAAAGGAACAAATGCAAGGCGATAGAATCTAGATTAAGAAATAGTTCAGGTTAATGCTATTTTACGATTTCTTTTTTTCTTGAGTCGACAATATATATATATATATATATATATAGTCAATGTATGCTTCAACGTATATTTTATCTTAATAATAAGTTTCAGTAACCGATATAAAAATTTTAGTTAGGAGTCATGTTAAAAAAATTAAAATTAAAATTAGTTAATATGATTATATCAAAAAATTTGAAGAGGTCAAGTTATATTTTGTTAAAATATTTTAATAAAATTAGTGATAAAAAAATATAATATAAAATTTTTAGGAAGTTAAGTCCTATTTTATTAAAATATTTTAATAAAATTAAAAATAAAAAAAATAATATTAAAATTTTGAAGAAGCCATGACTCCACTTCTCCCTTGCATCTGCTTGTGATAATAACTTAACACAGTTACTATGGATCAGACTCTAGAGTTTAAACCCTGTTTCCTAGAACCAATAAATATTAATAATAATAATTTAGAATATATTATTTAAAGTGCAATGATAGATGGATCAGGTTATATTTGATGGAAAAACATATAATTTTATTTCCCTTCACGCCACCTTATGTAAAAGTGTACTTGAGTCTCTTGTCACGCCACCTTACATATGTATAAGAATAAGAATATACAAGACTAATGGTGGACTTTTTAACAAATTATTTCAACACTTACACGGGTAAAGTGTATCACTTGGTCCCATCCCATAGATTTCACCAGTTTGAGTATTGAGATGAGAAATAGAAAATCAACAAAATTACTCTCTTTAAATTACAATAAAGATAGATCTTTCACTTCTCATAACTCACTTTTATCCTTCTCCCCTCTTTTAAAAAAGTGTATTCTATCACTCATGAAACTCATCAATGAATCCTACTTTTGTGAAAATAGCGAGAAAAATGTGAGTTAAGAGAAGTGCGACATCTATCATTTCACTTTAAATAATGCAAAAGCAAGAGAAGTTGTAGAAAGTTACTAAGTTATTGTATTTTGAAGGTGGCAAGTTGAGACCTATTACACGGGAAAATATTCCATGGAAGCACAAATTGTTTTAAAAGAAATGACCTAGTCCGTAATTTTAATGTGCTTTCCTAAATTATAGAAATGTTAATTAGAGGAAGAGCTTGGTGTATATAGAAGAAAATGACTTCAAGGCACATTATAATGTCACTTTTCTTAAGATATAATTTGTTCTCATCTATTTAGAAAAAGTACAATACTTAACTCTAAACTCGGTAAGAGAAATTTTTTCTTACTTAAATACAAGTTTTAACTATAATCTGTCAACTATGCAATACACATGTATTTTTTAATTTTATTTAATTTTTATTTTTTCGTTAAAACAAAATAGTCCCATGATATATATGTGAATACATACGTGATACATTGAGATTGTGACACGTACATAAATAGAGAGAGAGAGTTCTTTTATTTGACTTGGAGTCAAGCAAAGTCCTTTAGGAAATTGATGTGCAAATGGATTTCTAACCAATTGCTCCAAGACAAAATGAAATCCAACATTATTGTTAGGAAATAACTTTGTTTACTTTTTCATAGTATAGCACTAAAGCACCTTCATAAATCTCCCGCCACTCTCATTCGTATAAAACTATGACTTCAATCCTATATTTCTTCATGTGATACCAATTCCAATTGGAACACTACCATATAATACTCCAAATACTATTAGGATACCATCAAATAAAAATAAGAAAGTTTATGAAGGTGAACTGCAACTTTATGCCATTTAATAGTCCTAATTAACTTCAATTTTGGGACTATGCTCCTTTTTTCTTACCGCAATATAATTCATGATGGTTAAGTGATAGAGGATATAGTTACTTGTTGATGTTGTAGTTTTCGACTTCGTCAAAGCCTGAATCTTTCCTTGCTATATATCCTGAATCAAAAGAGAGTTAGATTGCCACCGGGGAGGGCTCCGGTGGTAGCCACTCCGATGGTTAAGTTAGAGAAGATAAAAGTGTATATTCTCATATAATAATTATGTAGATAATTCAAAAAACCCCTCATCTTTACGTACCTTTTCCCTTGTATTTATAAGCTGTAAGAAATATCAAATCCAAGGTCAAGCGGTGGAACCATTTCATCATGATTACACACGTCATGGTTGCCACCGGCCATGCTGATTATGTAGGGCTAGAAACCATTTCCGTCTTTTGCAGGACTAGAGTGTGTCGTGTGTCAGAAGGCGGCAGTTTCATCATAATTACTTGTGATATTATTTCTTGACCGTATCCGTCCTATTACCATAAGGTCGGTAGACCGAGGTTGTGGGAACGAGATCGGTACACCATGTTAATATAATTCCTGGATCCCCCTTACCGAAGTCAGATTGGCTGATTTGTTTGTCTTACGAATTTTATAAAACGAGACTAGACACGTGTCATGTTCTGGTCGGTTGGGATATTTTTGGCGTATCACTTGTCTCGAGAACAGCAATTATTTGGGTTTCCAAGAAAGTATAAGATCACGCTGTAGGTCGATCCGAACAGTATATCTGAGCAACAACACTGACCAACATTATTGTTATCAATGTTTAAAAGATCTACTTCCAAGAGTTTACCTATAAATTGAGATTATAATTCCATCAAACGAAAAGACACTTGTTTTATCATTTAGTGTTGATGAGCCATAAAATGACACCTCTAGATCTGGACAGCGGAGCCGCCTCCTGAGCTGCCTGCCTCTATTACATAACTCCAGAGCTGCCTACAGAGCAGCTGAGCTGCCTTCACAGCAGCTACCAGCAGAACAAGCTTCAGAGCAGAGTTGACTCCAAAGTAGTTGCCAGCTGAGCTGCCTTAAGAGCAGCTACCAGCAGAGCAGAACTGCCTCCAGAGCAGCTGCCAACAGAGCTGTCTCCAGAGCAGCTACTAGCAGAGTTGCCTACAGAGCAGCTGAGCTGCCTCTAGAGCAGCTACGAGCAGAGCTACCTCTAGAGCAGCTACCTATAGAGCTGACCTCCAGAGCTGGTGCAACCAACAACACTGCCTCTAGAGTAGAAGGAGTTCCGAACTGGTCACCGTCTTTCATAGACTTTCGACCTCAGAACAATGAATATATCTTGGACCGCAAGTCTTTCGGATAGGAAAGAAATCCTACCCCAATCAGGGAAGATTATCACATATCGTTTAACCTTGTCAAACAGGAAAGGAATTTTATTCAAACTAAGAAACTGCTAAAATCAATGACTCTCAACCCTATAAATAAAGGGGTCAGGTATGCTCAAGGGGACATTGAATCTCATATTCAATCACATATACAATCACTCTCTTTTTACACATATTTTATATATTCCCTCTTTACTGACTTGATCATTGGAGGGTCCTCCTTCTCTTTTTTGCAGGTCCTTCTTACCGAATCGACGAATCGACCAGTGCTATTTTTTGTAGCATCAGTTTGGCGTCGTCTGTGGGAACGACAATCAACATGCTTCGTTCTCTACCACTAATATTTCTAGCTAATGATTATTTAAATTCTCTCAAGTTCAATATGAATGCTAAACATAATTGAATTAGATTAAATCCTTGTATATCAGTGTAAAAATCAGATTTTACAGATTATTTGGCATAGAAATCAGACTCTACAGATTACTTGCAAGATTATATATATACAAATATATAGTTGTATATATAATCTCAAGATACTTTTTACATATACATATATCTACATGTATATACATATACGTCAGAATAACTCAGTAACATATGTATATTGATCAAGTCAGAAACCATTGATCCATAATTTTTTATGGCATCTAACAATTACATGTGGTTTAAATTTTTTTTTATTATTATTTGGGAGCATGAAAATAAGCACCCTTAATCTAATTTTTTAATATTATTTCAGGCAATAAATAAGAATTATTTTTGTTCTTTTTGCCATTGCAAGGAACTGAACTACAACTTAAGGGAACAGAAGTTTGCAATCTTCAGATTCTCTGCTCTTCTTCGTCATCTAATTATCGAGATGCTCAGTATCAAAGCACTTGCAAGACTATATATATACAAATATATATGATGCTAGCAAAAAATAGGACCAGTCGATTCGACGATTCAACAAGAAGGACCTACAAAAAAGAGAAGGAAGACCCTCCGATGATCAAGTCAGTAAAGAGGGAATATAAAGAATATGTGTAAAAGAGAGTGCTTGTATATGTGATTGAATGTGAGATTGAATGTACCTGGCCCCTTTAATTATAGGGTTGAGAGTCGTTGATTTTAGCAGTTTCCTATTTTGAATAGAATTCCTTTCTTGCTTGACAAGTTTAAAGAATATGTGATAATCCTCCTAATTGAGATAAGATTTTTTTTTCTTATCTAAAAGACTTAAGCTCCAAGATATATTCCTTGTTCTGAGGTCAAAAGTCTATGAAGACAGTGATCAGTTCGGAACTCCTTCTGCTCTAGAGGCAGTGTTATTGGTTGCGGCAGCTCTAGAGGCCAACTCTGTTGCCCAGCTCTGAAGGACAACTCTGTTGGAAGGCAGCTCTACTGCCCAGCTCTGTTAGAGGTAGCTCTTCTGCCTAGCTCTAGAGGCAGCTCTGCTGCCTAGCTCTGGAGGATAACTCTGCTAGAGGCAGCTCTACTGCCCAGCTCTAGAAGATAGCTCTGTTGGAGGCAGCTCTTCTACCCAGCTCTGGAGGATAACTCTACTGGAGGCAACTCTGCTGCCCAGCTCTAGAGGACAACTCTGTTGGAGGCAGCTCTACTGCCCAGCTCTGGAGGACAACTCTATTGGAGGCAGCTCTTCTGCCCAGCTCTAGAGGAGCCATACACCTCTGAACCTCTGTGCCTGTTTGTTCTGGATAGGAAAGCCCTGGTTTGTACACGTGTCATGTTCGAATTAGTCCATCATTTTATGGCTCATCAGTTACTCCCCCCTCCCTGAGCCTTAGTTCTGTGAGATCCGTGTAGAGCTTGAGGTTAGGATTTTTGAAGAGTCACACATACTTGATGATTTATAATATACTGGCCTGCAACACTTAGAAATAAAACAGGGTTTTTATAAAAGTCGGTAGGGTGAGAAAAATGGACCAGACCTAGGGGTCTGTACATTTAGATGAACCAAGCATACAACACTTGTAATGGATATAAGGCTTTAGGGGTTAATAAAATTAACCAGACCAGAGGGTCTGTAATTAAGATGGACCAGACCTGAGTCTGTGCATTAAGATGGACTAGACCAGAAGGCTTGTACATTTGATGGACCAGACCTGAGTCTGTACATTTGATGGACCAGACCAGAAGGCCTATACATTTGATGGACCAGACCTGAGTCTGTGCATTAAGATGGACCAAACCGGAAGGCCTGTACATTTGATGGACCATACCTGAGTCTGTACATTTGATGGACCAAACCAGAAGACCTGTACATTTGATGGACCAGACCTAAGTCTGTACATTTGATAGACCAAACCGGAAGGCCTGTACATTTGATGGACCAGACCTGAGTCTGTGCATTAAGATGGACCAAACAAGAAGGCTTATAAATTTAATGGACTAGACCTGAAAGCCTATACATTTGATGGACCAGACCTGAGTCTATGCATTGAGATAGACCAGACCTGAGTTTGTGCATTGAGATGGACCAGACCTGGGGCTCTGTACATTAAAATGGACCAGACTTGGGGCTCTGTACATTTGTTGGATCAGACCTAAAGGTCTGTACATTGATGTATAAATTGATAAGAGTACTGCCAATGATGCCTATATCTTTCTTGTCAATTTGCTCGAAAGGTTCCCTGTAGTATAGATTCTGTGATTTTTACCCTACTAGTGAAAGCTATGCTGGCCATTACTGTGCCTCCGCTTGTATACAATTGTCTTCATGATCAAATCTTCTAACGAGGTGAGAGCAAGAGACGCCATGTTTATGCTCGCATTGTTAAAGAGAGAGCTATATCTTTGTAAAATCCTGATCTTGTTAATAATGGAGAAAGTAAACAGGAAAAGAGTTCCTCTTGACACATTGGGAGCTGCTGAGCTGATGACTAGATAGGTGATTATAAGGCTAGTTGCATACAAGTGTGCTCTTTTGGTTGTCCACTGTACAATATCAATACGACGGAGGCCTCTGCGTAGGCCAATAGCAATGAAAGATGTGGCCATTGCTATTGGGCCAGTGAGGAACCTCGCGGCCATGGTGAATGAGGCGACTTAGTTCTCATATGTGATTATCTTAGGCTGAAGAGCCACAAACTGACTTTGACCAGGGACAATAAAATCCAGCAAAAGAGAGAAAAGCCGATGAAACCCTTTCTCTTGTCAAGAATGATAATTTCCTTTTTCAGTTTCCTCCCTTTAAGAAGACATGTCAGCAGGACTAAAGAAATAAATGTGGCACTGAATGCAATGGTCCAGTGAGCAAGTTATTTGATAGGCTAAGCTTGGCTAAGCTCTGTATTATTGACCCAAGATTACTAAGGGGATCGAGCAACATAGGTGATTGTGAGAAAATTTGAGACCTTAAAGATTTCTCATTGCGAAGAACGGAGGAAGAGCTGGTCTTGTCAAAGAATTGAAAGATAGATCAAGCTGCGTTAAGTTAGCCAGACCTGAAATCTTATAAGGAAGTTTTCCTTTGAGCTTGTTTCCATGCAACATTAGTACTTTTGTAATCTGGAGCAAATTTCCTTGGGAGTCTGACCAGATAATTGGTTGCTAGATAGCACTAGGTTGTCAAGTAGTTTCAACTGAGATATGGATTTAGGAATGGGACCCATCAGCTTACTTGTACCAAGGTTCAGAGAAGCCAGCTTTGTACACTTGAAAAGCTCAACGGTGGTCTCTCTAATCAAATTGTTATCATGTAAAGACAGATTAATCAGATTGTTGAGTTCACCGGTGGAACTAGGACTGCTTCCCATAAAGAGATTATTATCCAGTTATAGCCTCTGCAGGGTAGAGACCTTTGCGACTGCCACTGGAATCTGGCCCTCAAGCAAATTGTTGCTGAGTGGTATCTCTGTAAGTGTTTTAACGAGTTCGTCTGATGATTTTTTAAATGACGGGCACATTGCAGTATCAAAAGAACAGCCTTAGCTTTCAGATTAGTAAAACATGCAGGGGAACCCTCAGATGGCCATTGAATTTGTGTTGATGGGGTTTCCTGCCCAATAGTTTGATGCACTAGAGATGATGGAGCTGTCATAGATGGTAAAGGAGTTAGCTGAACCTGTGATATCCCGACCCTAAGATACGACACATCTACCGAGGCAAGTTGACTGAATAGTGTAATATGGGCTGGTTAAAGCTCTATATTATTTTATTGTATGTATAGTACAGTTTTAAAAAGTGAATAGTATCAGTGATATAGCCAGTATCAGGGCAGTAACCGAGCAACTCAGAACCTTGTCTCGAAAAGCAGTGCATATGCGTAAACCCATGCTTGCATACGCACGTACACATGCATAGTTCATTCAATATCAAGGTATGTATATGTGCCCAAAAAATGGTATATACATATATATATATATATGAAGATATATATATGTATAAAATAGGTATAATTTTGTATTTACACATAATTATAATATAGTATATTATATACATGTATGCATGTATGTGTATTAGAATATAAAAGAAAAGAAAAGAAATAAGGAAAAGAAATCAAGTGGTGTGTGTGTGTGTGTGTCTTACAAAAGTGTTGGCCAAGGTGTGTGTGTGTGTGTGTGTGTGCAGATATATTATATACATATAAATATATTTATATATTATATTATATAAATATCCTACATGAATTGAATGCAAAGCTACATTCTTAGAAGAAAAGAAAGTAAAAATTAAATGGGGCAGAAAGTTGGGTCAAGGAAGGCTACAAGTGGAGAGAGAGAGAAAGAGAGAGGAGAGGCGGTGGAGTGTTGCTCTATATATATATATATATATATATATATATAGACGTGTGTATGTTGAGTTAGAGAAGAAAACAGAAGGAAAGAATTGAAGAGGGAAGAAGCAGAAGTGAACCAAGAGGAATAGAAGAAAGAGGAGGAACCTGCACAAAGAGAAAAATAGAATTTGAAAGGTAAGTAGGTTTGCTTCAGTTTTAAATTTAAAAGCATGATAGGTTGTTTAAATAATAGGGTTCAAATCAGCATGATCTATAGGTTGTTTTGCAAAAAGAATCACTTAAAAAGGTTTAAAAACCAGTGAGAAAACAGCAGTTACAGGTAGGAGAGAATAATCGGATCTCTAATATTTCATGCATGAAACATTGTGTAAATGGTCTAGAAATAATCCTATGAAGTGCAGAAACTAAAATGAAAAAGAAATAAGTGAAAACAGTAAGAAACCAAGCATGAAAATTGAAATGATCAGTTGGCCGGAGCCACAGGTTTGGCCTATATTCGTGAAGATTTAGTGCATAAAACTAAAAACCAATAGTAGGAAAGAGATCTCCATGAAAAACAGTAGAGGAAGGCATTTAAAAACTGTTGAAAAATGATAGGAATCTGGTCACCGTCGCCGGAGAAGGCGACTGTTCACCACCGGAACCCTACCGGAGTAATGGGGAAGATGACCGGATTATCGAGGGGCATATCGGGTTAAAATTAACCGGATCCGGGTCAGGACCCAACCGAATGAGAAACGGGTAAGTGAAACGGCACAGTTTTGTTTAAGTTTAAAGGTTTTTAAATTGAGTTGGGACTGTTTGGTTCCTAGTGTAAGAAATTGAAATTCAAATTGAAATCAGAAGAGGGATATCCTATCCCTGTTCTGTCACTAACCACTGTTTGGTTATCCCTATTTAGAATAGGATTTTCAGAAATTTCAATTTGACCCAGAAAGTTATAAAAATTACAAATTGACCCCCCTGACTTTTAGAAGTCAGTTATTATGATTTGACCCCTAGAATAAAGTATTAATTAAATATTAATATATTTAATTAATTTAAAATAATAAAAAATTTCAAAAATGCCACTGAATAAAAAAACAGTCAAACAGACTTCGATTAAAATGAAAGAATAATGAATTTTTACTATTTCAAATATTCCGGACTCATCCGTGAGGTATGATTTACTAAAAGAGATCCCGAGAAGTGAGAACCCGTAAAGGCATAAATGACCATTTTACCTTTTTAGTAACGATGTCCAAATTAAACATATGAATAATGTATTTCAATTATCTCGGACATTCTAAGACTAATGGTGAGGTCCGTTTAGCAAGACGAGGTCCCCAAAAATAAAAATACCCGTAAAATTACAAAATGACCATTTTGCCCTTTTTAGTATAGAAGCTCAAATTGAATTCCGCGAAAGCCTAAATCGACTTTGTTCGACATTCCGGATTCAATAGTAAAGTCTATTCAAGTAAAAGAGATATCAATAGTAAAGAAACATAAAATTTGATGAATAGCATGAGTTAAATATATATATATATATATATATATATACATAGACTAAGATGAGTTTCATGAATCATAGGAATACCAAGAGACAAGAAGAAGGCGATTTTGACCTTCTAGACAGATACAGAAAGAGGTAAGTAGAAGAAGGTGGTTGACCTTCTAGATAGATATAGTAAAATGTAAGTAATCTCTAATCTTTGTACATGTTACATTCCCAGCCATGTCAACAGTTTTTCTTATATCATCTATTGTACTCCATAAATATCAGAACGTTTATTGAGTCCATATTAATATTGTTTTATCTTGTGGAAAGTAGTTATTGACTGTTGTATATCTTGATCATGATTTCTGTACGCTCTGTACATAGGCCTCAAGGGGCAAGATCTTAGCAGCCCAGTTTATATTGGCCTGTTAAGGCAACAGTTTCTTTCGCTGCTGAGATAGTGTTATTGCATTTACTGTTCATTGGATTTAGCATGATCTCGATATATTATATTGTAGCCGGATTTATGCTCAGTCACAAACTCCATTTGATGCTTACTAGACCTACGGGTCGAGAAAACGGAATAAAAAGTGGTATTTAAAATGACAGCTAAACTGGGATATGCGAGGCGAGTACTGAACGGACAGGTTAGTGCTTGGCTGAGAGATCATTATTATACAGTGTACACAGAGCAGTATTCATACAGCCGACCAGAGCTAAATATTCATACAGTCCGAATGGGAACTGAATATTTATACAGCCAACTGGACCTGAATATGAGCTCAAAGGGTAACCGGGCCCTCAGTTAAAATGAACCATATTGTTGTTATTAGTATCTCTTATTAGATATCATAGTTTGATCATATTATATCATTATAAATGATCATAAGATTTCACAGCTTATATTGAGTGCGTATGATTGTAGTCAGACAGATTTCAGTGCTTTATCATTTGAGTTCTATCATTTGATATTGAGTTCTATATTCATTGACTGGCTAGCACATCAGCATTTATCCCAGTTCTTTTATGGATAATGCTTTCTATATTTTTGTACACGTGGCAGAACAAATGAGAATTACTTATTGAGCTTTCATTAGCTCACCCCAAACTTACCAACCCTTTCAGGAAATGAAGCAATAAAAGGGCAGTAACAGTAGCAGTAGCAGTCAGCTAGATAGCAGTGGACATTTCTTTTGAAGTTGTAAGTGTAATACTTAGTACAGACAGTCTTATAGCTCCCCCATGTTATCCACGTCTTGGGGATGAACAGTTGTATTAAGAAATTTTATATTCCGTATTTTGTAAACATTATATATATCACATGCAGCTTTTAATTAATTAATTCTGCATTTTAGTTGTTGCATGTTAGTAGCACTGATTGTGTTGCAAGTTGAGACCCTTGGTTCGACAAGTAGCGTCGGATTGGGTGCGCTGACACGAGATCCGCATAAGGTGAGGTCTCGGGTCGTGACAGAACCTCTTTAGAAATGCAGCTGCTGTTGTTGCCTTCTGAACAGTTGTGTGGAAAAATATATTCCCATTTTTCTTATAAACAGCCTGAGAGGAAAAAATATTCCTGAGCTCCACTATAGCAACCTCGTGGCTTCTTATCTGCTTCATGAGATCGCGATCGGGGTATATAGCAATTGAGTTGGAAACCACTAGTGATGGAGACAAAGCTAATGTTGTCGCCAGTGTTTCTCTCATGTTTTCTGCTAAGATTTTTCACCACCTGATTCCAAGTTGGGCACGCAAGTAGTTAATATAGTTGAAAGCAGCTTGGAACATGTCAACAGTATTCATCTTGTGGCCACCAAGAATAAGCTTCTCAAATTCTTGAGTTTTCTCCGTTATCTTCCTCCTTTTCGGCCTAACAGTAGTGCTCTGTGTAGACAGGCTCTCTCCATTGGGTTTCTTCACACTACTCTCCACTACATGAGTTAAGCCATTGGAGTTTGGAAGTTCGGCAATGGCAAAAATTCTGGTAGCTGTAGAGAAGCATTCAGAATAGACTCTAGATGATTACAAAAGCCAACGGACGAGTAATAGCAGCTATCTTGGCAATGACAACTCTTTGGCGTTTTGAGTAGCAGTAGGTCTCGAATTCTTGTGGTGGAAAGAGTTCCGGGGAGAGGGAGTACTTTAAGTGATCTGATGGAGGAGATAAGTACAGGAGGAGATGGGTGTAGTCATATGAGATCATGAACACCTTATTGGGTTTCTCTGAAACAGTAGAATTGTCGTAGAAGCCAATTAGTTTTGTGTACAGCTCTGGTTATGTTTGTGACACGATATTCATTTCTGAGTTGGGATGTCCCCCAGTTGGAGCAATAGCTTAGAGACGTGGAACATTAAATCTGAGGAAGATTCCGTCCAAAAATTTTGATTATATAAATTACCAGGCATATGCCTAAGCTTTCAGCCTAAAAAGCTTCACGATTCGACTGGTCTCCATTGTAACTCGGAAATCGACTGATTAGATATTGATGACAGCCAAACCAAGTGTCAATAGATCCTGCTCTAGACCGCGGACTGCTAGCATCGGCAACAAAAGCTATGCCCAACATAGGGCGATAAAAAGAACAACCAATAGCGAGACCCCTCCGATGTAGATTGGAAAACTCCGGAGATTATTGCCGTTTACAGAGATAATAGGATTTATAGAGATGATGGGGCATTTGTCGTTGTTGGGTATGCTTCTCACAATGTTTTCAAAAAACTGAGACGGATGTGATGCCCTGTAGTGGTGATGTCTGAAGCAAAATTTAAGAGATCTGAAAACAGATCTCATATTTTTGGGGAAAAAGTGCTTCAAGATTTTGGGGTTTTTTGTTTCCGATGATGTATCACATATCGACAAAGGGAATGACCACGATGACTCTTACTCAAGTTTACTTGCCTTAGAGCTGACAGAACTAGTTTTCTTTACTCCCCTGTCATCAGATGCTCCAACCACGTCTGCATAACACGAGTTCCATGCTCGTCGTCACAAGCAGTCGTACGTTCGAGACCATTATTGTTGATGCTTGAAAGCATCTGAGTAATTTGTTGTGCACTGCAGAATTTGAAAAGCTTTTGCGTAATTCTTAAACTGGTCTATCATAAGCTTGAGAACATGATCTTTTAGTTCGGAAAAAATCATTTGAATTTTCTCCGGGTCATGCTCGAAACAGATTATTATTCATTGAAGAAGACATCGGGTTTTCTGATTCAAATACATCGATATTGGACTACTTTGAATCTGTTCTTCCAAACCCATTGACAGAATCATAGGGTGGTTAGAAACCGTTCGAACTTATTTGATGACCAGAGACCGTTTCTTCGCTTAGAAAAAATAATGTTCCACCTGATACATTGACTAGAATTAGAACCAAGAGCGCCATGATAGCAATTGGTCCAAATATTTTTTAAGCCCAGATTATAAATTCTCAGGAAAACAGCAGAATCAAGGTCAGCATGGTTGATAATCTCATCTCTGCTCATCCTTATATGAGGGAACATACCTAGTAATGCTGCTACTAGGCCGCCCATACGCACTAGCCCCAGTCCTTTCCTTCCTTAGTGCCACTCGCACCAAACGCTCCCATAGATCCTGTACCCGAGGCATCTCCGGATCAGAGATCGCACCGTAAAGTGTCCTTAAAAAAGATCGCAAGGAAACGGCGAGTCAAATACAGAGGGATATAAGCCCATGCCGTGAGTAGCCCTTGGACCAGTGTCAACTTTTTCTGCTTCTGCCTTTAGCCGCCTTTTTGTCTTCAGCACCTCCTACTTTTTTTTTTTCTTTCCTCCGCAAAGACACCTTCGCATATCAGCCACCCCCTCACGTTTTGCACCTCCTGTTTCTTTCTTTTTTTTCTTCTCTTTTCACTACAGTGCCTCTTTTTCTTTCCTTTCTTTGCCTTGCGCCCTAGCGGCTACCTCATTTCTTCTTTTTTTTTTCCTTTTCTTTTTATATGTTGCAAAAACCCTAACCATTATGTTATCTCCCAGATGTGGGACTTCTTCTTCAAATTTGAAATAAAATTTAAAAGATAACAATGAAGCCTAAAATCAACTAGAAAATAAATAAAATTAGACTAAAGTTTAAAGTTAAAGAGTGATAAAATATTCTAAATTATGCAAGTCATCACTTCCTAGTTTGCTGAATGACATAAATGTTCTAGATAGGTCCCCTGTTTTTGCATTATTAGCAAATGGTCATTCTCATCTAGCAAACTATAAAATTAATGGCCATGAGTATGCAATGAGATATTATCTAGCTGATGCTATTTATCCAAAGTAGTCAACATTTGTAAAAACAATTCCTATCCATAAGGTTTGAAGAAAAAACATTTTGCTAAAACACAAGAGTCGGCAAGAAAAGATGTAAAGCGGGCATTTGGGGTACTTCAAGCCCGTTTTGCAATTGTGCAGTGGACCAGCACGTTTTGGGGATGAAGAAACACTTGCAAATATTATGAATGCGTGCATAATAATGCATAACATGGTCATTGAGGATGAATGAGATATTGGTAACAATGACTTTGATAGAAGGGATGCAAATCTGCCTATAGAAGTGTCGCATGCATATACACCAGAATTGGAAGACTTCATGCAAACCCATTGTCAGATCAGGGACAGTGCAACTCATTCTCAACTGCAGTCAAATCTTATCAAGCATTTGTGGGAACGACATGGCGAAAAATAATTTTCTCAATTTCAATTTCAAGTTGTATTTTCAATTTCACAATTACTTTCGCCAAGAATAATTTTCTCAATTTCAATTTCAAGTTATATTTTCAATTTGACAAATACTTTTATAGCAATTAAACTTAATACATAATTTCATAAATAATAGCAATATAATAAATAATGACTAAAAATTAAAACCCCACTTTTTCATAATCTCTATCTTCAGGTTATTCCAACATGTTGCAGAAATTAGGTCCATGCCAGTAGTGTCAGTTTCCATGATTTTCATTTCATTGTGCCTTTCTTCAATTTCTAATTGTCTACGATGTTGCTCCAATGCTATCTCCTGTTGAGCAAACATTTTCTCGTGCCACTCAACTTTTTGTCGTTCCACTTCCATTCTTTGATTCCAATGGTGATGATCTAGTAAAGTTTTAGCACCAGGTTTGCTTCTTTTTGTTTCTAAGTTGTTTTTTCGAAGCTTTTCTACCCAATGGCCTATCGAGGTTAGGAGTGGACGAGGGTTCAGTGTCATCCCCTAAATATGGAGTTGAATAGCAAAATTCAACATGATTCGATTCAGCTGGACTACCAGTTGAATGGGTTTTTGTTCTCTTATTGCTGGTGAGATTATCAGTCCATTTTTATTTCATTTTCAATATATTCTAACAATGCTCGTATTGAAATGGTCTTCCAATGATCTTAGCAAACATTTCTTTTGTTTCATCAACCTGAAAAACATATGAAATCATTTAGTCAATAGTTAAAATATCAAATCATAGTAGTGTTTATCTAAAAAAGCTTAATCATTACATTATTTTGTTCGGTGTGTCCACTTTGTCGTAATCTTTTAATTTGACTATAAAAATTGACAAATTTGTCACATTTTGCATTTATATTAGTCCAACGGCTTTTAATAGAAGCTTGCGAACGCTCTTCTTGATTGCTTCCATGAAGTTCTAAGTATCTCAATATTCTCTTCAAGAAAGCACCACTTGTTGTTCATTCCCAATAATTGTATTTTTACTTGTGTTAAGCCATGTAGACACAATTAATTTATCTTCTTCATGAGAAAAGTTCTTCGTCCTTTGTGATTTTCTCACTTTTGGAGCGGCTTCATTTTGTACTGGCGCCAATACTGCGGGATTGGACTGTATAGTACCATTATATAAATAAGTGTTACTCATAAGAAAATTAGTAAAAGAACTGTCAAATTGAAAATTCATCTACAAAAAAAAAATTATAATCAATTTAAAGAATGAGCATAAAATAATTAATAAAAAAATAAATAAAATCACCCTTAATTAACAAAAAAAATTATAAATTAAAAATTAAATCAAATTAGAAAATTCTAATTAAATTACAAAAATTAATTTAATTAAAAAATCAATTTAAATTCTAAAGAACAATTAACTAAAATAAAAAAATTCTTTATTTATAAAAATTAGCTAAATAAATAAAATCACCCTAAATTAACAAAACAATAATAAATTTAAAAATAAACTAAAATTAAAAAATTCAATTTAAATTACAAAAATAATTTAATTTAAAAAATAAATTTAAATTCTAACGATTAACTAAAATAAAAAAAATTATTTTAAATTAAAAATCAATTATATATATATATATATAATTTTCAGCCGTTCCTTCATTTCCTTCCTTTTCTCCTTCCTCTTCCCCTTCCCTTCTCTTGCACCTCCTTCCCCTCCTTCCCATCTCTTATGCCTCCTTCCCCTTCCTCTCTCTCTGCGCCTTCCGTCGTGCGCCCTCTTCCACCATGCGCCTCCCTCCGCCACCGCTGGCAACGCAGCGACACCCCTCCAGATCTGCCATCACCAACATCCATGGCCGGAAGCAAAATCAGGAGCAGGGAGTAGGATATTTACAATGATTTTCAGAGGCGAGGCAACTGATTTTCAGAGGCGAGGCAACCGATTTTCAGAGTGATTTTTTTGGGCTTTAGTAAGTTTTCTCTTCACAAAATCTCTATTTTTATAGAATTTTTTGTTAAAATAGAGCCGTTGGAAGAGTAAAATTGGAAATGGCCGAATGGTTCAATGGCACCTCTCCTTTTCTCTCTCCAAAGTTTGTAAAAATGGCACCCCAAGAACATTTGTGCCGTTTTGCAACCTTGGATACCACCCTCGTTGGAGATCAGAATTTTGAATTTGGAGTGCCATTTCGACAGTTATGGATTTAGCACCTTGGATGGCACTCCCCCTTAGAGTTCCTCTTGGTGTAAAAAAATATAATGGACAACTATGAAGTTAGAACCAAAGTAGATTGCACCCATGCTTACAAGGTATATTTTTAGGACTTATCAAACAATTATTATATTCTTTAAGTAGAAAAATAATCTATAAACAAATCACTAGAATCTCACAGAGTTTTTCTAATAAGCATAAGGAAAAAACAACCAATGGGAGAGTTGCTATAAACATACACTAGAGAACCCTTTGAATAAAGAAATTAAGGAAAGTCACGAAAAGAAGAATCTAGGATTAAAATGCTCTCTCATGGATTTTTAGGTGGTTTATGGATTTGGGGGGTTGAGGTTCAAAAGGTGTTCTAATTTAAAATCTATATGTATTCTTACCATCAAATATATTTTCTCGACCAGAACCACTACAGAATCAAATCACAAGAATCCAAATTATGTTCAAATTGAAAGTTTTTTTTTTTTTTTTTTATGGAAACAATAGAATGTTAAAATTCATGTATTACAATTAAATTTATGACAATCAATTCAATCAACTTATAAAACTATATAACTTAATTTCAAAAACTTCTCTAATATGGATCTTGGACATACAATCTAACTTAGTTTATAACTGGTTGAAAATAAATTTTCACATCTCTTTAGTGGAGATTGAGACTTGAACTATGACATCCCTTTTGGAGGAGGCCTAAAAATTTAGGATTTGATTTATAAGTAAGTTCAACATAATTTTCCTAAAACATTGGAGAAAGCCCTTCTAAATGATAAAAAAAAAATGGAATTTTAGATAAATAATTTTTTTATTTAGAGGAAAATAACATTTTTAGGTGATGATGTGAGAAAAATGATATTATTTCTCAAGTCATTTGAGATAGGTTTGGCACAAGTTTAAAAACGTTTAACGCATTATTGATATAAAGGAGCTGAAAAATGAAATATGTCCCCGGAGGAAACAGGAGGCTTGAGGGGCGGGGCCGCGATCCCGTCCGTTGCCATCCTAATTTAGTAATTATCCAACTAGTTAGGCACCAAGCAAGCGTTGGACCCACTGCTGGCTCCGGATATCTTTGTAAATGTTTCAGCATTTTCAAGAAAGTAAGGCTGCGTTTGGATAGTGATTCAGATATGATTTTTTGGAAAATATTTTTGAAATGTGATTCAAAATTTTGTAATTGATTTTTTGAAAACAGCGAAAATACGTTTGGTTATGCTAATCAGAATTTAGTTTTTGAGTTAAAAATTGTGAAAATGTGTTTGGATATAATAATATTTGAATTTATATACACTAAAAAATTAATTTATTTTTTACCTTTATTCAATTTATAGCTTATAATTTATTAAGATCAAACATTTTTTAAAATTTATTAATTTATTTTTTTAATTTAATAAATAAAAAAATAATTTAATATTATATAAAAGAGTAGGATTGTCCATTGTTTTACCTTGACACAAAATCTAACCTAGGAGATTTAGGATTGTCATGACATAAAAAAAATAAAATAAAATAAACAAATAAATAATAAATAAATAAAGATATATATATATATATATATATTTAAAAAAATATGCTAAGACATATAATAATTATATAAATGTATATAGGTCAAAGTACATATATATATATATATATATATATTCAACTCAATAAATAAAAGGAAAAGAAAACAGAACAAAAAAAAAAAAAAAACAGAAGAAAGAATAAGAGAGTAGAAGAGTGTAGAAGTTTGGAAAAAAAAAAAAGAAGAGAAAGTGTGAAAGTGAGAGAGAACGTGAGAAGCAGGAAAACAGAAGTAGAGAAGAAAGAAGAGGGAAGAGGAAAAGGAAGAAAAGAATAGAAAGAAAATGGAAGAACAGGAGCGGCAGTGGCGGTGGCAACCGCAGCGGCAGCGGCAGCGGCTGTGGCGGCGGCTGCAGCGGCGGTGGCGGCAAGAGCAGCGGCAAGAGCAGCGGCAACGGCAGCGGTGGCAAAAGCAGTGGCAGCGGCAGCGGCAAGAGTAACGGCAGCGGAAACAAAAAAACAAGTTTTAACTCAAAAACTTATGTAAACAAATAAGTTTTTGAAAAAAAAAAATTTGCAATTGTGTTTTTGAGTTTTAACTCAAAAACTTATGTAAGCAAACAGGTTTTTGAAAAAAAAAAATTTTGAAAATTGTTTGGAGTTGGTATCCAAACAGCACCTAATTCTTTTTTTTTTAATCATAATAATTAAGGGATGTCTGTCCCGTTTAAAGTTCAGATTTGCGGTTTATCAACATAATTTTAGATTAAGTAAGCGATCTATTGCAAGCTGTAATTTTTTGTCAAAATAGAAGATTAAGTTAAGCTAAAAAATGTAGCTTCTAAGACTTCAATTTTATACCAAATTTAATTTAAATAAATTAAACCTATAATTTAAAATAATTACAGATATATGTCATGCACACAGAAGATATTTTAAATCATATTATAATTCTTTTATTATATAACTCAGAGGAACATTATAATTACATATGTTTGCAATTAGGATCCTAGATAATAACATTCATGAAATTATTTCATTTTATTACTTGGTGCATGATACATAAAAAAATTTAATTGTTTATATCACATGAATATAAGCAATTAAAGATATTTATTATGTAATTGTAATATATATAATTATATATTATATATTTTATATTTAATATCTATATTTTAATATTTTTAATTATATAAATAGAATATAGTAAAAATAAGTTCTTTTAATTATATCATTTATAAAATATTATAAATTACTTAATTTATATTTAACATTATTTATATTAAATTAGTTGTATAATTTATTAATTCATTAATATTTATTTTTATATTTTAGTTAAAACGCATGTAGCCAATCACACAAAAACCATCTTTAATATAACTAAAGGATAAATAAGACATTTCGTAATTAAGGATTACTTCTAAATTTTTTTACCAAATATCTAATTAATCATTTCTGTCATCATAATCAATTTTAACATATATTCATTCAAACACCAAATTAACTTTATATTAGTCAATTCTCTATTAATCAATTAATTTAGAATCAATTATCCATTAAGTTCAACAATACCTAGCAGACACTCAGTCACTTGTCAAAATAAATTCTTCAGTAAATTAGTTGTCAGATTACTTAATATAGCTTTTTAACTATCTTGCTAGTTAAAAAAGATTAGCTAAAATGACTAACTATTTTTTATTATATTAATAATTAAAAAATATATATTTTAATGTTTTAGAAGATTTTCTTAAATAATTATATTTTAAATATATTTTAAAATTGTATTAATTATATTTATTATTATTTAAACTTATTTCATTGTATATTTTTTTTAAAAAATGTGGCTGTTAAAAATAATCTTTTGAAATTGGCTCTTAAAATCTGCTAGTTAATAAATGATCCTTCAATGACTATTGAAATTTAATTATTAAAATATTTAGAATTAAAAAAATCAAATTTAAACACATGACTAGGTTAAAATAGAATGTATTATTAGAGTCTATTTTCAAAAAATAACTAGTCAAAGTAAAAATTTATAATTTTTTAATCAAAACAGTTATTCAAAATAATTAACATTGTTTATTATTGGAGATGCTCTAAAAGACTTCGGTTAGCTATACATTTAGCAAAACCCAAAAGAGTAGCTCAGATTTGATTGGTAAACCTACTATAGATTTGGAGGTTGCCAATTTAAGCTCCTCACATTATGTTTCATGAGATCTGTGATGTAAATTTCACAAGGGTAGGATAAGAGTCAGGAGAATTAATTTGATGGTAAAGTTATTGAGATTCCCTGCTTAACACACACACACACACACACACACACAAAACAAAAAAAAAAAACATTAAGCGCAAGTTAGCATTACCTTCGCAAAAAGTTGTTCACCGGCGTTTAGGAACGAAAGTTGGTCACCTCACCTCCATCTGAAGGCAGGAATATAATGTAATCAGTCCTATTTCCCTCGATCAGAAGTAACTACTCAAATTGTCTCCAATCAGAACCCCCAATCTCATCATCTTCCATTCTCTCTTTCACATTCAAAGGTAAGATTTCCCACGTTTTTTTCCCTCCTGCAAAATTCAATTTCATAGTGCCCATGATTTTGTTGCCGAGAACATGTTGGGAAAAAGAAACGTACTTATTGTAATTCTGATTATTGGAATTTTCAAATACAACTATTTTATTGATATTTTTTTTGTTTAATTTATTTTTTGCGTTCTCTCTGTTTTCTCGGCAAGCAAATGGAAACGAGGTTATAAGTCTGTATTCTAGGTTATTGGCTTTGAATGGGTATGTAGATATTTATCAGTGTTTTATTGCTTGTGCAGATTCTCTTGTGGTCGGCATTCGGATTGAAGGGTTGGGTTTCAAGAGTTTTTGTACTTGTGGGGTGCCATTGATTGGACTGAAAATTTGGGTGAGATGGATGTGGATAGAGGGAGTACCTCATCAGCTGTTGTAGAAGCATGAATCAACTCGAGTCCGTTCCTGGCGACAGAAGGGTATGCCTTTGGTCTTTGAAGTTTTTTGAGTTCATGCCCTTATTCCTTTCTTTGCTGTTGTCTAAATATTTTTGAAAAAGAAACAATGAATTACCATACACTCGTTTCATCTAACTGCACATACATTCTAAAAGAAAGGACTTGTGAAATTAAAATGGTTACCTCATGACCAGGAAAAAGCTTTTGGATTATTTTCAATGTACTATAAATCACGACCTTTACAATGTTGTGGACTAGAACCAAGAAATAATTTAGTGAAAGATTGTGATAGCATTTGTCCTCTAAAGAAGAAGCCTAAGAAGAAGAAGCCTTACACAAAGCGAGTCTATTTTCCTGTAAAAACATATGATTGAATATCCTTTTAATTCCTATCACACAATACGAGCCATTGTAATCAAAATATTTTCATTGTTGTTGTTATAGGTCGGGCTAGTGGTAGGAATCAAACCTATATTCTGACCCCTTCCTTTTAGATGCCATTCCAACGGTCAACAACACCACTTTGTTACAATTTTGGACATTGATATGGATTTTTGGTAAGTCAATCCTATGACATTCTCATCACAGTATACCTACCAGGCTACCAGCTCATTGATCTAGAGATTCTAGACTGATTGGTCCTAGAAGGTGCTAAGGTTGGGGTGTTATTGAGAGGAAAAGAAAAGAGAGCATATAGAGTTAATTTAATTTTATAAACTAGAGTAAGAAGTGATATTATGGACAAGCAACTTCATGATGGATTTGGATGATGCTTAAACAAGTTGCTTGCAGGTAGTAGTTTTGAACTTCTTCAATCCCTAAAAACTTGTAATTGCTAGAAAAAATAGCAAAAGAAAACAATTCACTAACAAGCAAAGAGTTTAATACTATGGTCCCACACATTCTAAAATTAAGTTTGTGTTTGGATTGATGGATTTGAAATGGATGGATTTTGGTTTGATTGTTCTAGGATGATAGCTTGGATTTGGATCTCAATAAGATCCATTGTGATTCGAGAGCCTTCTTTCGACAGCTTTGAAATGACAAGGTGAAGGGAATTTTTTGAGATTCAACTAGTGAAGGATTCTAGCTGCACAAGGAATTTTTTTTCCTTTTGTGGATAAGTAAATGTATTATAAACAAGGGTCATACAAGTGAAACTCATATACACGCAAGTTATTCAGGAGTCAATAACAAGGCTCCATCTATAAAATTTTAGTCACCCAAAAAATCTACAAGTAAATTTGAACCTCAATTCCGTTTCTTTTAAACCCATCAATTCAAACACAATTTAGAGTAATTCCAAGTTCTTTTCTTCTTAGTGGCCAAAAAATACCACTAAGAGTAGTTCCCACAATCGCTTAACGTATTTTTTTTTTCTTATGGTCTAGTTTTTACTTTTAGAAATATCATCCATCCTTTTTGACACGATTTATTTTTTCTTTAAATAGATTTGGGTAGACTAGACCTAAGCATGAGAAAAAGGATAGAAAATTTCAAACCACTATATTCACAAGCCTAGATGAATTGATCTAGGACTTGTTCAAGCTTTGCTCATTAAAACAACGAGCTTGAAATCTCAGGTTGTTTTGAATCTTTAATGAGCCCGAACAAGCTCAATAGTGAGTTGACGCCGAGATGTTTTCTTCTCTTCCCTCCCTCTCCCCCTACGTGGGTTGCCTTTTTGCTTCGTCAGTTGCATGGGAGGCAGTTTTAACCTCAGACAATTTTAAGAAGAAGGGTTATAGGTTGGCTAGCTGGTGCTAAATGTGCTAGTTTGAGGAATAGAACCAAAGACCTTTTCCCTCATTGCTTCTATGCTAGGGAAATGTGGTGTCTTCTTTTCTCGCTTTTTAGTTGGTTGTGGATTGTGACCCATTCAATTTGAGAGTTCTTGTTGGGTTGGCAAGGGGTTGTGTGGGTCGGTACAAGAGGAGAGTGTGGAATCTAGCCCTCTTGTGTCTTTTGTGGTGCTTCTAGAGGGAGAGGAATAGAAGAAATTTTGAAGGCGAGGAAAACCCCTTTTTTTTTTAAAGATAGTTTTTTGAAGTTGTTATACTCTTGGGTATTGGTAGCATACTCTTTTTTTATATATTCCTTTTTGACTTTTTGGAAGGTTTGTGGTTTTATTTTTGATTTCTTTTCTTCTTTTGTAAATGAATTTTCCCGCTTGGTGGCTTTTTCTATAGAATATTGTTACTTATCAAAAAGGAATATATAATAGAAGTAAAAGTTTCCAACAAGGTTTGCCACATCATTTAACAAAAGAAGGTTAAATTATGAAAACAAATGGGAAAAAAATTGTGGCTCCATAATTAAAATAGTCAAAAATTAGTCTTAATTAAATTAGTGTTATTTTATTTTTTTGGATATTCTTTATTTTATTTTACTTTTTGCAGCAAGTCTTTCATTTTGAATAGTAATTTTCTTTTTTGGAGTTTTCTTTTAGGGTTTGCTTGTACATAAGATGCAATATATGATCCCTCTTGATTTTCTCATTTGTTTTGGCAGAATGAAACTTCATGTATCCCCCTTACGTTAAGGAAAAAAAGGGGGTTGATTTGAAAGTTGTTTCAATCAAATGAAGTGAGCATTTGCCTTTGAGGAACCCCCCCCCCCCCACCACAAAAAAAGAAAAAAGAAAGTATTGTACAATCTTCCTCCACTAGTTTAGAAAAAACAAAACACATTCAAATCAATTTAAGTTTCATGAGCCATCCCAAACTCAACTCCCAAAATGTGCACATATGTAAGGAGAAGGAAGATAGAGAATATAAAGAGAAGTGAAAGAGAGAATAGGGGTGAGGGGAGAGATGGCTACTTGTGTTCAAAGGACTTTCTCATTTTCAAGTAGTGATCATCTTTCTTTAATTAATATAAGGAAGGGATAATTACACTTACCTCCCATAGGGTTTCCGATAATTGTAGATAGTACCCCTATAGTTTCTGAAATAACTATTGTCCCCTTTCTGGTTTCAATGTCGGTAACAGATTCCCCTTCTTGTCATTGACTGTTAATTAACTTAACTGAAGTCAATGATGTCAGCATAAAAACTACTTGAAATGTCAACTTTGCCCTTACAAATAATGCAAAGACAAAACTAGCCCCACAACCTACAATCAAATGTCAAAATTACCCCCATTTTTTTTCTTCTAAAATGAGTAACTTGAAATACTTAAATCATCCTGCTAACAACAAATTTATTTGTCTTCAAAGTGACAAAAGAAACAAATTTTGATAAAATTAGGATCTATACTTGAAACTAAAAGCCTTTAATATATTCTTAGTTTGTCATAGAAATGTAGAAACACAAAGGAATAATTTTTGAAGTTGAAATCCAGGAATTGCATAAAATATAACCAAAAACAAAGAAAGGAGATTTTATTCTGATACCAACCACAACAAATTTGAAACCCTAAAATTGATGGTACTCTTAAATATAACTAATCAAGTCCATTTGCATTTTTGCAGTATCAGATCAAAGTGCACGAAAGCACACACAAGAACTTGCAGAGGACCAATAATAAGAAGAAACGAACACATTCAAACGAAATTATGATAACCTTCACCTTGTTCAGTAAATTATCTTAGTAAAATTATTGCTTTCTCTTTCTTAAAAAAAATTACAACTTTCTTAGTATCAAACCACAAATCTAGTCCTAGACAAAACTTCACTAAAACCCTTTTCTCTAAAAATTATATAATTCATCTCTCTCTTCAAGATGCTACACAATGCTAAGAAAACTGAAGGTGAAAGAAAAAAACTGATAGTAGATGGCTTCCATTTTGATTCTTTGGTTTCATTTATGGATTCCCTAGGTACAAGAAACACCATCTGCAAGCAAGGGAAAAACAAACAAAGACCCCAAAAGAAATTAATGATTGGCCTACAAAGAAGCAAATCAAACCCATCTCCAATCATAAGACTAAACTGGCACATCCTGCCTAGAAAAAACAAAGGTCCTCCACAACCAAATCATAGATTAGTAGACCACTCAAGCAGGTGCCAGACTCAACAAACATATAAAGAAACAAAACTTGACATGTATTTTCTCCAAAAAAAATTCAGAGTAGGCTATTTATCCCAAAAAGGAAAAGAAAAGAAAATTCCAAGTAGGCTAATTACATAGAAATTCACTCGCCCATCACTCACCTTTCAAAATGAGATAACTGCTTGACTCTCTCTAGAGCAGTAGTATATATTTCAAGTTTTCAACCCACGTGAACTTCTAATTCGCATGAATTTCAACTGATATATATTTCAACCCACATGAATTTCTAATCTCTAGGGATGTATGTATATGTGTGTGTGTGTGTGTGTGTGTGTGTTAAAGATAAATCCAATTGCCGATTTACCGGAAAAATTCCCAATTGCCGAAGAACAAAAAATAAGACAAGAATTTTCATTAAATCCCAATTCTTGAAACAAACATCCCATTTAGAAGAAAATTAGCCAAGAATCTAAAAAAATTATCAAAGAATCTAAAAAAAGTATCAACAAAATCAATTTTCCCACGTTTTCTCACCACCCAAACACCTACAGAAAATCTTTGAATAAATCATTTAGTATTGTAAAATCCAAAGATACCTTTTAATTGAACCTAATAAGGGCAACTTAACATCTATCCTGCTAATTAACATCACCATTCTCAAAATGAAACCTGATTGAAGGCAAGTTTGACATTAAAATGGAAGAACTCATGGACCCAAATGAACTCCTCCTTCCTCTTCTCTTTAATTATTTTCGTCGACCCAAACGAACTTCTCCATCGTTGCGTTATCCTGCCTCTATAATCTCCGCCATCATCCCTGATCATCAAGCCGATCACCACCATAACATGAGTTGGTCTGGAGAGTTCTAGCCAAGAAAAATGAAGATGGGGTTGGCGCACAGTGAAACAGAGGGGACAATGTTATATCAGAAATTATAGGGGTACTGTCTGCAATTGTCAGAAATTCTAGGGGAGATAAGTGTAATTGTAAACTCTATTTTATTGAAATGATCGATTTTTTTTTTTTTTTAAATTTTAATGTTGGATACAAAAGTTATGTTTTTATGGAATCAATTGTTTCCTTTTTGCTTGTATTCGATTAATTTTGTGGTCTAGTGTTCTACTTTGCTTTTTTTTTTTCATTATGTTTATTTATCATTGGTGCTTTTGCTGCAATGAGTTGAAATTCATTTATTAGGGTTTACAATGTTTGACAATATTATTATGCTTTATATAATTAAAATTGATATTATTAATCAGTTGTTGATAGACCCCACTCAAGGAAGATCGTGGCTTTGTCACTAGTACTTCTGTTGCAAGCAAATGATATTTCCTTGGACGCAATAGTCAAAATCTTATTGAATGATCTAAATTTTTCCTTGAAAACAGTTTCTTTTTCTTCTTTTTTTCTCTCTTCTTTGATTTGATGCTTAAGATCAGTTTCTTCAGCATGCCAAAAATCTTGTTAAGGAATACCATTGCCCTTGGGCAAGTTCTCCCTTTCAATGCTCAGTCAGCTTCTTTTACTGAAATCATAATCCTATTGAAATACTAACACTGCTAGTCTATCCAAGTTAGTGTACACTGAGTTGGGACTTTGGACAAACCTATTGTAGTTGTTATTACACAATTCTCTATTTTTCATTGACAGCCAACAAACAATTTTTTCCTAAGCCATATATCTCAGTCATGATTGCTTCTAATTATCAAAATTTTCCTTTTGATTTCTCATCTTTCAGGATGATCCCTTTGTTCATCATCTTTGCACTTCTGCCATATTCCTTCTCTGATTCTTGCAAGTCTACGGGCATTATTACATTTATTTCTACTTTCAATCTTAAATTAAATTGTAAATCAGCATACTATAATTGTCACTTGTTGATTTGTAATATATCTTTTTGGGGCGATTTTGCAGCTATATTTCAGTTCACCCAACAAAGTCTTCCAGCTTGTAAACCCATCCTTACACCAGCATGGGTGAGTGCATAAACACAAGTATTTATATATGAATCTTCCAAATTCTGTTGTTCATAAATCTTTTTGGTGTTTTGTGATGTTAATTTTCTCCTTTACAGGTCATTGCAACATTTTTTTTGCTGGGTGTCATTTTTATTCCTGTTGGGCTTTTTTCTCTTCATGCTTCACAGAGTGTAAATTTCCACCATAATTGCTTTTACATACAACAATGCAGCTGTATATCTGTTTTTTTTTTCTTCTTTTCAAAAGCATGCATTCTTAAGTTTGCATTAAAGATTTATTCGACATTTCATTTTTAGGTTGTGGAAATTGTGGACAGATACGATACTGAATGTATACCAAAACCATTTAAAAGCAATAAGGTGGCATATATCAAAGATAGCTCAATCCCCAAAATCTGTTCTCGGTTGCTAAAGGTGATACTTCTCTTTTGATGTCTAACTTCATTTCAGTATAACTATGCTTAGCAAGTCATGTTATATTACCTCTGTTGATTATGAGCTTCATAAAGCCTTGACAGAGGCCCTTATTCCTTGTTTTTTTTTTATTTTCATTTTTTAAGTGATGGATTCAGTTTATATTCATTTTGGATATGGCAAAACATTTCCACACCTAATTCTCTTGATATGTAAGTTTATTGGATAGTTTTGAATTTGATGTTAAACTGCCTGAACAGGGTGGATTTTGTACTCCTATCCAAGTCCCAAAGAGCATACATCTGTTTGTGTTGTTTTGCTATAATAGTAGAAGCACAGTACTTAGATAATGCTGGTGCTGCTGAGAATTATGGACTGGCTTCACGAGATGATTACGTATTGTGGAGAGGAGCTTAAGGGAAAAAGAACTGCTGGAGTTGTTATTAAATAAGAGGGGGTCATATTAAAATGAGAGGAGGGGGCTGCTACACCTTTTTTGTATTAAAAAACCTAAGCAACATTTAGATAGTTGTACCCCCCAACATTGTGAATTTGGCCCTTAAAACAGATGGTAGCCATCTGATGTAGGAGGAGAAGAGAAAGAGAAGGGAAGAAAAGGGGAAGAGAATTCACGATAATTCTTATTCAATATCAATAATAATATGAGTTTCAACTTACAGTGGTAAAGCTTTAAATAAACATCCTAAGACTAATCCAAATGGAAACCTAAGAATGATAGAAGTCTAAAATAATAAAATATCAATAAAACAAAATAAAATAAATAAACTAGTAAATCCTATGTCTATGTCGAAGATAAGTCCTCCACGTGCGTGGCACGTGAGGCCCATCACTAAGCTACTGTGGATCCCCATCAATTCTCCTCGACTGAGGAGAACTCGCCTCCGGAGAGTCATAGCGAAGATACTGCTCCAATAAAGCTGGATCAATGTGATGGAACTCATCCTCAGTAATCTAGGCATCCTCCGTTGCTGGTCGATCCATCCAACGAACAAGGAAACGACGATATCTGCCATGATGTGAAGGCAACAAACTTATTCTAAAGGACATCGGCTATTCGATCTACACTCGGCGGTGGAAGAGGTGGAAGAACTAGCATGGGCACCGATGCAGTAGCTGCACTATCTGAAGAAACACTTGGCAATATGGGAGGCTTAAAGGTGCCCTGATAAGGAAACAAGTCCTCTACATTGAAAACTGGACTAATAGACATATCCGAAGGTAAGTCAAGTAAATATGCATTAGGGCCCAACTTACGAAGGATGCGAAAAGTTCGAATATTTCAGGGCATGCAACTTCTTGAAGGAATTCTTGGGAAAACGGGCAGGTCGGACACGAACCATGACATAATCTCCTTCATTGAATTCTTGTTTCTTGAGGTGAATATCTGCAGCAAGCTTATAATTATCATTACTTAATGCAATTTGGCGACGAATATCGGCATGAAGGTCACGTATATGGTGAGCAAAGTCAACAACAGAAATAGAGGAACGAGAGCCTGGAGGTAAAGGAATAAGGTCAACAAGTTGACGAGGGGTAAAACCATGAACAACCTCAAAAGGACTCTTCCCAGTGGACCTATTGACCGAACCATTGAAAGCAAACTCCGTAGTAGGCAACAACAAGTCACAATTATCCGAACGCTCTCCCACAAGACATCTAAGCAAGTCCCCTAGACTCTTATTAACAACCTCAATCTGACCATCTGTCTGGGGTGAAAAGTAGAGGAAAACTTCAAGTGTGTCCCAAAGAGCTTCCATAGTGTCTTCCAAAAGTAACTCATGAACTTGACATCCCTATCAGACACAATGGAAGTGGGTAAATCGTGTAGACGAACTGTCTCCCTAAAGATAAGTTTGGCTACATGAGAGGCATTTGCAGTCTTACTACAAGGGACAAAGTAGGCCATTTTCGAGAATCTATCCATAACAACTAAAATAGAATTGTGTCTCCTAGAGGTCTTAGGAAAACCTAGGACAAAATCCATACTAATATCTCTCCAAGGTGTGTGTGGAATAGGCAAAGAAGTGTACAACCCAATGTTTTGCTTCTTAGCCTTAGCTAACTTACAAGTACGACAATGAGACACAACACGGGTGACATCGTTCTTAAGTGATGGCCAATAGAACCTATCTTCAGTCAGAGCGATGGTCTTATCCCGACCAAAATGTCCAGCCTATACCTCCAGCATATAACTCCCAAGTGAGAAAATCCCTAAGACAGGTACATGAAATGCATAACCGAGATTTATGGAATAGATAACCGTCCCTAATAAAAAAACCAACATAAGCACGTCGGGTTCCGTCTTGAATCTCTTGAAAAATGACCCTTAAAATCGGGACAAGTAGGATACTTGTTCGTAAGCCGCTCAAATCCTATCACCTAAACATTCATGGCTTGTAAGACGGCAACAACTCTACTAAGGGCATCTGTTGGTTTATTATTGGTGCCTGCATGATGATTAAGGACAAAGATATACTCCTGAAGAAACTCAACCCATCGTGCATGCTTGGCACTCAACTTCTTTTGGGATTGGAGGTACCTCAAGGTCTGATGATCGGTGAAAAGAACAAACTCTTGAGGTAACAAATAATACCTCCAATGCCTAAGGGTCTGTAAAATAGCGTAGAACTCCTCCTCATTAGTAGAAAACTTCTGTTTGGCCTCATTGAGCTTCTTGCTAAAATACGCTATTGGATGACCCTCTTGACTAAGGACTCCACCTATGCCAAAACCTGACGCATCACAAACAACTTCGAAGACCTTAGAAAAGTCAGGATGTTGCAATACAGGTGCCTCAGTCATCTTCTCCTTAATCTCAAGGAAGGATTTTCTTCTGGTGTTTCCAAGGAATCCTTCCTTGAGATTAAGGAGTACCAACTGGCCGAATTTTGGGTTTTTCATCACAGGATCTACACTCTCATAATGTCCAGCACCACGTGCTCACCCTATACCATGTTTCTAAGGAATCACATTATGCCAAGATGCCATGATTTCATCATGCAAGTTCAATGTGACAAATGATCAAACACATAGGTGTCCCTTTTCAAGTCATGCATTAAGCCCCACATAATTCATAACTTTAAATTCCTATAACATGCTTCACATAACATATGTCATAACCACACACCTCAACACATTTTTTTTCAAGCCACAATATCACAATTTCACCAACCACAAGGAATAGACTAAATTTCACAAGGTCACTAAAATTCCATAAAAGACTAATACATTACACAACCAATTCCCTTCCAAGATGTCAAGTAAATATGAAATAAATACACATAAAATACAGCAGTCTAATACAAGGGCAAGATACATCATTTACAAGGCAACAAAACATCAATTAAACTAAAGGATATTTAAACCCCTAAAGTTCCAACTCTAAATAATTCAAATCAACACCACCTAGGTAACTTCCTAGTATTAATTAAACATCTACACAGCTCAATTAACATGTAGCAAAGCAAGAAAAACTAAATCTATTCCTAGCTTAGCAAGAAACCATACCTAAATCAGTTTTTTTCCAACTGTAGAAGCTGTATTTTCTGGATAGCCAAACTGTTTGGTGACAATATAGAGCTTGGGGAGGGGAACAATTTCCTAGAAGGGACCTAGGTCAGATTATAAATGGAAAGGTGTGTTTTGGAGGCTTGAAATTTGAAGAAGGGTTTTTCTCTCACCTTTATGACCTGAACGTGGGCTGCTCCCAATTCTGATATAAAACTGATTCTATAACACTCTAAGTGTTCTATTTATAGTGGTGGAGCAAAGGGCATGGGACAAATGACCATTTTGCCCTTAATAAGCCCAAAGCTCCCGTTACACTACAACTCGTTCCTAAATGCTTTAATTTAAATTTTTGTATTAACCAATGTGCATAAAATTATTTTAAATGAAAACTTTCAGAAGGAAACATTTTTGTTCGGGGTCGGGTTTGGTCATTTCCACTTGGGTCACCCCGGTGCCCTTTTTGTCCAATTCCGGAAACTGTTTCCGTTTTGGCTAAATTTCGTACAACGGTTACCTCACAATATTCTAAGCATATTTCTCTTCTATGACACACTCTAAATATGCTTTTAAACATGTCATTTGGTGAGATAATGCAAAAAAATGCTTTACTAATAAAAATGACAAAACCGCGTATGCAAAATGTCCTACTGACAAAAATAAAAAATTTACCCTCATTTTTCAAATCCCTACATCCTTCTCCCCTTAAAAAAATTTCGTCCCGAAATTTAGAAATGTACCTCTAGTAATAAACAGCTCGGGGTACCTAGCACAAACTTTGGCCTCATGCTCCCAAGTCGCTTCCTTGACCCCATGATGGCTCCAAAGGACTTTGACCAAGGGAATGGTCTTGCCTCGCAAAACTTGGTCCCTCGAGTCCAATATCTGCACGGGTCGCTCATCGTAGGAAACGTCACCCTCTGCCTGAAGATCTACCCAATCAAGTACATGTCAAGGGTCGAGCTCGTACTTCCTCAGCATCGACACATGGAAGACATCATGAACCCCTGATAGCTGTGGCGGTAATGCCAGCTTATAGGCCACCTCACCCACCTTCTCAAGAATATCAAATGGGCCTATAAACCACGGCGATAGCTTTCCGCTACGCCCAAATCTCCTCAATGCTCACCGTGGAGCTACTTTGAGGAATACATGCCCTCCAACGTCAAATGATAGAGGTCGGCGCCTCCTATCAGCATAGCTTTTCTGGCGACTCTGAGCTGCCAATAACCGCTGCCGTATCACCTGTATCTTCTCAGTGGTCTCACGGACTATATCAGGTCCCAAGGCAGTTGTCTCCCCTGCCTCAGTCCAACACACTGGTAAACGACATGGTCTGCCATATAAAGCCTCAAAAGGTGCCATCTCTATGCTGGATTGGTAGCTGTTATGTGAGGTAACCGCTGTACGAAATTTAGCCAAAACGGAAACAGTTTCCGGAATTGGACAAAAAGGGCACCCGGGTGACCCAGGTGGAAATGACCAAACTCGACCCCGAACAAAAATGTTTCCTTCTGAAAGTTTTCATTTAAAATAATTTTATGCACATTGGTTAAAACAAAAATTTAAATTGAAGCATTTAGGAATGAGTTGTAGTGTAACGGGGGCTTTGGGCTCATTAAGGGCAAAATGGTCATTTGCCCCATGCCCTTTGCTCCACCACTATAAATAGAACACTTAGAGTGTTATAGAATCAGTTTTATATCAGAATTGAGAGCAGCCCACGTTCAGGTCATAAAGGTGAGAGAAAAACCCTTATTTCTTCAAATTTCAAGCCTCCAAAACACACCTTTCCACTTGGAATCTCACCTAGGTCCCTTCTAGGAAATTGTTCCTCTCCCCAAGCTCTATATTGTCACCGAATAGTTTGGCTATCCATAAAATACAGCTTCCACAGTTGGAGAAAAACTGATTTAGGTATGGTTTCTTGCTAAGCTAGGAATAGATTTAGTTTTTCTTGCTTTGTTACATGTTAATTGAGCTGTGTAGATGTTTAATTAATGCTAGGAAGTTACCTAGGTGGTGTTGATTTGAATTATTAGAGTTGGAACTTTAGGGGTTTAAATATCCTTTAGTTTAATTGATGTTTTGTTGCCTTGTAAATGATGTATCTAGCCCTTGTCTTAGACTGCTGTATTTTATGTGTATTTATTTGATATTTACGTGACATCTTGGAAGGGAATTAGGTTGTGTAATGTATTAGTCTTTTATGGAATTTTAGTGACCTTGTGAAATTTAGTCTATTCCTTGTGGTTGGTGAAATTGTGATATTGTGGCTTGAAAAAAAATGTGTTGAGGTGTGTGGTTATGACATATGTTATGTGAAGCATGTTATGGGAATTTAAAGTTATGAATTATGTGGGGCTTAATGCATGACTTGAAAAGGGACACCATGTGTTTGATCATTTGTCACATTGAACTTGCATGATGAAATCATGGCATAATGTGATTCCTTGGAAATATGGTGTGGGTGAGCACGTGGTGCTGGACATTATGATGGTGTAGATCCTGTGGTGAAAAACCCAAAATTCGGCCGTTGGTACTCCTTTCCATCTGGGACATACCGAAAAGGAGACATACGAGGCGGTACTCATGCCAGCGGGGAAGGACCGTATCATGAGACATGAGTGTGGCATAGAGTTTGCATGTGTGAGTCACACATAGTGTATTTGCATTGCATTGAACAACGGGAGGGGAAAGTATAGCTTGAAATTGTACACTTGCACATGCCACGTCTTAAATTTGTTGCTAGTATTAGTGAGTTATCATACCAGCAGTTGAGCTGATCCATTCGTGGGACATTATATTTCAAATAAGGCACCAGCTGCTTGAGACTTCCTTGAGTGTTGAAGAGAAAGGAAGGAAATGGATTTTGTGGAAGATTTAGCCCTTGGGGGCATGTTTTGAATGTGTGGGCATGAGCCCAACTTGTTGTATTTACACTTATGTAAATTGTGAAAATTAGGCCTTGGGCCATTTTGTGATGAATGTATAATATTTCTATGCGGTTACCTCACAATATTCTAAGCACATTTCTCTTCTATGACACACTCCAAATATGCTTCTAAACATGTCATTCGGTGAGATAATGCAAAAAAACGCTTTACCGATAAAACTAACAAAACCGCGCATGCAAAATGTCCTACTAACAAAAATGAAAAATTTACCTTCATTTTTCAAATCTCTACAGAAGACCCACTTAAAGCCAACCGTTCTCCCACCAGTAGGCAAGTTAACAAGCTCCGACATCTAATTTTGAAGAAGAGCATCCATTTCTACTTTCATAGCGGCCACCCACTTAGGATTTTGGAGAGCCTCAGAGACTGATCGAGGAATGGATACTGAATCAACCTGACCAAGAAAAGACTGATAGGAATCTGAAAGACCCTGATAAGAGATAAACTTGGCAATAGGATGATCAGTACTACTAGGAAAACCCAAACGGATGGGGGGACGACGATCACGGGGAGGATACCGGGGAGCTGTGATATCAGAAGCTAAGGGAAGAGATGAAGTACCTGAGTCCGGAGAAGAGTCTGGCGGAGGACCATAAAAGCGTGGACGGCGAGGAACAAGAGAGCGTGGAACATAAGGGAAAGGATCAGTAGTAGTTACTGGAGGAGGGGGCCTGCTAGGAAGTGAAGAAGAGGACATCGAACGAGGCTCAAGAATGGGAGCCGGACGAGGAAGTAAAGGATTGTCCTTCGGAGAAATCTCCACAATAGGCCCCGACAAGGAAGGAGTACCTAAAAAGAAAGGAACAGTTTCCAAAAAAGTAACATCCAATGAGTGATAGATATGACCAGTAACCGGATCATAACAACGATACTCCTTAGATATGCTAAAATATCCTAAGAAGATACACCTGAAGGGCCTTATCATCAAGTTTAGTACGGGAAGGGCTACGGTTTTGAACAAAACAAGTACACCCGAAGACACTGAGGTGTAATAGGAAAAAGTATGCTATCAGGCTAAAGGATATGTAGGGGGGGCCTTACCTTGAAGTATCCGACTGGGAGTACGATTTATGAGGTAAGTGGCTGTGAGAATAGCAATATGCCAGAAATATTTGGGTAGCCCCATCCCACACAAAAGACACTGAACAACAGACATGATGTGACAGTTTCTTACGTTCTGCTACACCATTCTGCTCAGGAGTATAAGGACTGGGTAAGTTGCTGGAGGATACCACGTTTGTTAAGCTCACACCTAAACTCATGAGAGATATACTCTCGACCATTATCAGACCTAATATTCCGAACAACAGTATTGTATTGGGTTTTGATCATTTGTAAAAAGTGAGTAAAGTGTGAAAACACTTCAGATTTTTTCTTCGTAAGATAGACCCAAGTACAACGAGTATAATCATCTATGAAAGTGACATAATAGTGGTGCTGAGATAAAGCAACAACTGGAGAAGGATCCCATACATTAGAATGAATAAGATCAAAGGCACATAGTGCACGATGCATGCGAGGAATATAAGTAGTGCGAGTATGCTTTGACAATTCACAAACTAGACATTTAAATTTAAAATTCTTGCATGCTTTATTCAAAGGCGGAAAAACTAACATAAATATTGAAAGTTTGCATATCCTAAACGGGCATGCCACAAATCTAAAGTTTTAAGAGAAAAAATAGAAGGATCAAACATAGGCAACACAGACGCCTGAAAACTGGATGTTAACACTTTGGATGACAGAGGGTCTCCAAAGTAATAGAGTCCATCGCGCTCATATCCCCTGCCAAAAATCTTCTTCGAAGTTAGGTCCTACAAGAGACAACGATTCGAGTAGGGAAAATCACAGCACAATTAAGATTTTTTGCAAGTAAACAGACAGAGAGAAGATTGTAAGCAAAATTAGGGACATAAAAAGCAGAAGGAAGAGTGATGTCTGAAGACAGGACTGCATCACCCTGACTACTGATCTGGATAGATGATCCATCTGCAATACAGATAGACTGAACAACAGGGGTAACTAGGAGAAGACAAAATGGATAACTCACCAGTCATGTGATTATTAGCTCTGGAATTTAAAATTCAAGTGGGATGGCTTGACTTAACATGCAGAGCAGTAAGTATACCTGTAGCAAGTGTAGTCGTGGGACTGGCAGACGAGGTAGTCCCCTGGAGGAGCAGGACCTAAGCCAAGATGTGACTGAAGCTGAGTGATCTATGCCTGAAGCTGACTATAATCTGAAATGGCTGGAGCAGGTGCAGTCTCTGCAATGGCACCTGTATGAGGAGCCCATTTTCCTCGGTCTCGGTCCCCCTAATTCCCCTGGTTTCGGTTCTTGAAATAACCCTGCTTTAACTCAGGATGGAGATCAAAGTAGCGATCAATTACATGGCCAGGCTTGTGGCAGTGCTGACAATAAGGACGGTTACTCGTCGGACGAGAGCCCGAAGAAGCAGCAAAGGCCATCTGATCAGGTACAGGAGGAGATATGTCAATCTGTGAAGTCGGTGTCAGGAGGAATGAGACGGCGCTGACCCTCATCGCAATCCACAGTAGCAAATGCCTTCGAAAAGAGAACGCATAGGAGAGGTGTTCAAAATCTGAGCCCTAAGAGCCTCAAACTCAGGTTTCAAACCCATTAGAAACTGATATGTATGCCTACGATCAAGACGTTTGGTCTCAACATCACCATCAGTGGTAAAGTCACTAAGGGGCTCATACTGAGCCAACTCCTCCCATCTAGTCTGGAGATAGCCAAAGAAGTCAGCAACCGATAGGCCTAAGGTGGCTTGGGAGGCATGAGATATATCCTGATAAAGCTCAAAAATCTGAGAATCACAGTGTGCATGGGCATACATCTTAGACAGGGCAGACCACAGACATATGGACAATCTCATGATACATGAACATATTATAGATCTTCTCTTCCATCGAGTTGAACATCCAATCCAAAATGATACAGTTGTCCATATCCCATTGTTCAAACGTGGGGTCAGATTCAGACGGTTTCGGCATCTTTCCAAGAATCTACCCAGTCTTGCTGTTTTCCACCAAGGAGGAGGCGAAAAGAGCGAGACCAAGTATGAAAGTTTTTTCTATTTAATAACACGCTTGTGATGCGTTGAGCCGGATGTATGCTGGGCAAGAGAGAGTTTCGGACGAAGCAACCACAGGAGCCGGACGATCAGCAGGAATAACATCCTTACCTAAATAGCCATGAGATAGGTCCAAAGAAACTAGAACGAACAGATGAGAAACAAATCCGGATAATGAATCGGCAACAAAAGAACCACAGCCGGACAAAAAACAAGCTTACAAAACACGGGCAGCTGGAACACTCAGCTACCCAAACAACAGAAGAGGAGCATGGAGAGGCTCTAACATATCACAGATGGGCCAAGGAGGCCAACAGCTGCAGCATCGAGGCTTGCGCGAAGGACCAAGAGGGTCCTAGGAGGTCACAGGTGGTTGCCTGACCCTGCTGGAGAAGTTGCCTATGGTCAGGCGATAGGGCTGTGATGGGTGATTGGGGTCGCGAGGGCCTGCGGTAGGGGCTAGGTGTGTTGCGGTAGTGGCTGGATGATGGGGGGGTGGATAGGCGAGATTGAGGGAAGAGAGAAAGAGAGCTTTCTTAGGCTTCGATATTAAAAAGAGATTTGGGAAAAGTTTTATTTTCTAATTACTTTAACCTCATATATATATAAAATACATTCGTAACTAAATAAGGAAAGGAAATAAAGAGAGAATAATAGATGGTCAACATGACCTAAAATAGAAACGTAAATAAGGCTAAGAATAAATTTTCTAATTCCAACAGTGGTTGATTACAGTGATGGTGATGAAATAGTGGATCGAAGGCAGTCAATGATTTGTTGTGACAGTAGTAATGGAGATTAGTGATGACAACGAAAGATGACGATGGCAACCAGGGTGTGACAAGACGGCTGGTGGTGTCGATTACTAAGAGTGATGGAGGTTGTGATTGTAGCGATGAACGCCCAGTGATGGCGATGATGGTGATTGAGTTCTGCGTCGATGATGACGATGCGAACGTGGTGATGACCTCGTACAATTGTCAACAATAGTAGAAGCAACAATTGAGATGGATTACGGCAGTTTCGATTTGATGATGGATATTGTTTTGTGATGGCAGTGATGAACAAGGGCATAACTAAGGACAGTGATGCAAGGATCAAAGTTTGCTCTGATACCAAATTGATGTAGGAGGAGAAGAGAAAGAGAAGGGAAGAAAAGGGGAAGAGAATTCATGATAATTCTTATTCAATATCAATAATAATCTGAGTTTCAACTTACAATGGTAAGGCTTTAAATAAACATTGTAAGACTAATCCAAATAGAAACCTAAGATAGATAAAAGTCTAAAATAATAAAATATCAATAAAACAAAACAAAATAAGTAAACTAGTAAATCCTATGTCTACGCTGAACATAAGTTCTCCACGTGCGTGGCACGTGGGGCCCATCACTAAACTGCTCTGGATCCCCATCACTATCATCACAAATGATTGTAAATGGAAAAAAGAAATTGAATTGGGGTCATTTTAATGCCAACATTTCTCTTAAAAAAGAAAATAGAAAAAAGAAAAAATAGAGTTATTTTAACACTGAAGACTTCTACTTCTTTATGACCCAATTCGATGATGGAATTTTATTTTCAAATGCAATATAAACCACAATGGACACATTCAATTTCCGTGGTTAATACTAATGTGCCCTCATTGTCTGATTTTCTACAAACTTACATGTTCACAGTGCCTAATCTTATTTATCTAGCTTGGCTGCATGAATCTGCTCTGGTATTCCTGTCTATTAATGACTTTATTGTTTCTTTGATCATTTCTTGCCAAGGATTAAGAGGAAAAAATGCTATATCTATGGTCAATGCTATAAATGTTGATATTTATACTATCTTTGTATGATTGCATCCACAAGAGTTTAAACATAGGCTTTTAGTTGGAATTTGGGTCATTTTGGCTATGGACCTATTTAATTGAATTTCAAGAAAGTTTCGAACTGCAAAGTTAAGAAAGGTACATGGGGTTTTCTAAGTTTTTCGACTAATCTATATCTTAGCACACCAGGGCAATTTGCATCATTCCAGTTCCCTACTTTTCTTTTCCTAGGATGAGAGAAGTGCCTGTGTAACATAGCAAGTCCGAGATTATTACTCACTTTATTAAAAATATTAATGTGGCAGAGGAATATATCAAGTTTCAATTGAAAAGCTTCTACTAAATGGGGAACTCGGTTTTCAGTTCAGTCGTTGGACAAATAAGGGGTATGTGTCTAACTGTAGGTATATTGTGTTGTGTTGGACGTGTACTTCAAGCATTTATTTTAAGAACTTCCTGCCCTTTAGTGGTCTATTAATATATGGAATTGTACAAGCTTTTATGGAAGTATAGAACCGTGTTTCCAGTATTTCCCTCTAAGATGCTGTAATCTGCTAACCATTGTAGACTTCCCTACAAGTATCACTTTTAATAATTTTTTCTATCACATCCAAAGAGGCATACACGGTGTTCAATGTCCTACGTTGAGGCAGCATCATCATCCTACATATTTGATTATTCAAACCTTAAAATCTGTGATGTTGATTTGTTAAACTAGCAAATCTTTTGTAATGGATGGCACACCATTTTGACGTTCTTATGAATAAATGGTTACTCTATTGCATGAGATTGTCTTTTTTTAGTTTGAAATTTCATGTCTTTAGTTACATGCATTTGTTTCATGGTGGAACTCTGTTACTTAAATTTTCATTCACAATTGTGCATTTGGAATTTTAACCTGCTTTGTAGGTGCCCAAACACATGAAAGCTCCAATCTACATCTACTATGAGCTTGATAACTACTACCAGAACCACCGACGGTGAGAGTTTTTCCTTCTCCTACTTAATGTGGTGATAAATTCATTTATTTACATTTAATTTACCTTTTTCTTGGTTTCATATTTCTTTTTATTTAAATAATTTCTTTCTATGATTTGTTTTAGATTTCATTTTCACTCTTTTTGTATATTTTTATTGGCTGAAACAAAGCTTTGAGTATTCCCCCCTCTTTTTTTTTTGGGTGAGTAAAGCTTTGAGTATTCATTAGTACTGATTCAGCTCCATGCTTTTCACTCCAGGTATGTCAAAAGTAGAAGTGACCAGCAGCTCTTACATGGATTGAAGTACAATGACACAAGTTCCTGTAGACCCGAAGAATCCAATAAGGGTCTCCCAATTGTGCCTTGTGGCTTGATCGCATGGAGTTTGTTTAACGATACTTTTACCTTTTCTCGTGGGACAGAGGGATTGAGGGTCAACAGGAAGAACATTGCATGGAAGAGTGACCGTGATCACAAATTTGGGAAGCAAGTGTATCCCTTCAATTTCCAGAATGGGTCATTGATTGGTGGTGGAAAGCTAGATCCAAATATTCCTGTGAGTATTTGCTGTACAGCAATTAATTAGTTGGTTCTTTCTTCGCTTGAGCTTCTATATTGTTATATCCTTGTTAAGAAAAAAAACCTGTATTCTTGAATATTGTGAGTTTTTAGTGTGAAGTACCTTTTTTGTGACCACCCTTCTCGCCATAACTCAAATATGTCTTCTGTCTTATTTACTGCCCAAGGTTATTCCAACCTTGCATTCTGACTTCAACTGTTTACTGGGATTACTGATTGGTAGCTTGTATCATCAAAGCAAGTATTGTGCTGAGATTTCCCTTCATCTTGGTGGACATGTATTAGTTGACACGAATTAGTTGAATCATGATAGGAGGACAAGAAACTTACTGTCCTTGACCATTCTGTTAAATGCTTCGATAGAATAATAGTTACACAAAATGAGTTTTGGAACCAACTAAATGCTCTCGTGAGGGCATTATGCAACACTATCTCAGAAATTCAGAACTATGAACTTTGTGTGTACTAGAGTTGCACATCCTTTTTTGGTACTCTTTAAATGAAATATACCTATTAAGGCAATTATGCAAAATCAATGAAAACATGTGCCTTGTGGGTCCAATGTCATTGCCCATGAATTGGTTCTTTGGTGTGTTCTAATTCCTGCATGTGCACCATTTACTGTGGAGACACTTCTTCCTTTGCTGCATACACTTCTCTTTAACATTTCATTGGCTAAAACTTGAGGTCTAATGATTTTTGTGGGTCTTTGTCATGCTGTTTTTTCTTTTCTCTCTCTCTCTCTCTCTCTCTCTCTCTCTTCTTTTTTTTTTTTGGTGGTATCGGATTGCATCACATGGTAGTTAAGCGATCAAGAGGATCTTATTGTATGGATGCGTACTGCTGCTCTACCTAGCTTCCGAAAGTTGTATGGAAGAATTGAAGAAGATTTAGATGCTGATGATGTTGTTGTAGTAAACCTCTTGAACAACTACAACACTTACAGTTTCGGGGGGAAGAAAAAACTTGTTCTTTCAACTTCGAGTTGGTTGGGAGGAAAGAATGACTTCCTTGGGATGGCATACATTTCCGTTGGTTTTTCATCTATATTCATCTCCTTCGTCTACCTGTTGCTTCATGTGAAAAGTCCAGGGTAAAACTTCATATATTCCCTATGTTACTCTTTGATATCTCTGCATATTCTTTAATGCTGCATCGGGAATTTGAACTCCATGAACGTAAAATTGGAGCTAAACATTGTTGATATATGCTGATGAGTTGAATGTATTCTTTACTCCCCTTGCCTCTACTTATATGAAGACACAAACGTCTTTCCTTGAATAGAAGCATTTTGTGGATTTAAGGTAGCAACCATTTATCTTTGTTAAGGACCTAGAAAATCATCAAAAGACAATTTAGTAAATTACTAGCATAAATTGAGGATAGACTGGAGATAAATCAAAGATGAGTTAAATAAATTATAAAATGAGTTGATAAGTCATCAATATGACATAATGAGGTTAAAAAAGAATTTTGGTGATTTATTCGAGACTGATGTGAGTCTCGGGGTTATACAGTTATTTACAAGACGTAGATAAATATAAAAATTCAAATAATTGAATTTGGAGAAATAAATTGCATATTTAGAATCAGAGCGTCAAAATTAGCTAGTGTACCAAGTTTGGTGTGATTCCGAGACAGTTTTAATTCGGGCTCGTGTGCGCGCACAGTTAACCAACTAGTTACATGGCACCTTGGGAACTGTGAGAAGTTTCTCCAAAAAGCTAAGTAGATATTCTAGAACAAGACACATGTCAAAAAAGTGGTGGGAGAGTGTGATTGTGTGTGTGGGTGGGTGCACTTTAAGGGGACAAGAAATGGAAGGAAAAAACTTGATGGGATAAGAGAGAAAAGTTGGCTCTTCCCTCCCCCCCTTTCCCCCTCCCTTTTTTCTGATCCCTCTCTCTCTCACGCCAACTCTCTTACTCCCTTTTTCAAACTCTTTCTCTCTTTCTATCTTTCTCTCACTCCCAACCGAGATAAGGTGTGTGTGTGTGTGTATCAGTGTGGAGAGTGTGTATATGTGTGTGCTGTGTGTTTGAGAAAGAGAGAGAGACATAAATGGTGTGAGTGTAGAACAATGCATGAATGTGTGTGTAACAGTGTGTGTTTAACACACATGGAAGAATCGAATCAGAGAAGGAAGGAAAAACAAAAGAGGAAGAAAAAAAGAGAAGGAAAGAGGAAAGAGAAGGAAGGAAAAGAGAGGATTGAGCGGTGATAGCCATGAGAGAAACTTGAAGCTCTCTCTATCTCCTTTGGATTTTCTCTCTCTAGTCGAACATGGTAGGGATTTCTTTAATGTTTTTGGTTCCATAATAAGATGTACATACTGTTATTGTGTGCCTAAGAGTGTGTTTGTATATGTATATATGTGTATATGACGGTGCATAGTGAAAAGGAACTGAATTGGGTTCTTTCGGTTCTTGGTGTCTTGAGACATTTCCAAACTCCAAATGGACCCTAGATGAGTACAAGATTGTTGTGGAAAGATTTTAAATAGAATAGGAAAGAAATAGAGAGAGAAAATTGAGGAAAACAGTGGGTTTACAGGTGGTCGGGAAATTTAGAGAACTCATTACCTGGGGTGATTCATGCATTTTTAAACCATAAAATGTATAGATATGAACTCACCGACATACCAGAAACACTTTGGGACAAAATCGGGGTTGAACCAGTCAAGGAATGCGAAGAAAAACCCTTTTGCTAGAAAGTCGAGCTCTGTTGGAGCTGACTGTGTCCGGACCTTAAATTCCACCAGCTTTGAGCTAAATGATGAAATAATGTGATAAATGGGACCTTGGGTTAAAAACAATCAAGAAACTATAAAGACACCATCGAAAAAATCACTATTTTCGGCACCGTCGCTAGAGAAGAAGCACTGTTTCGGTAGGTCCTTCGGTCAACGGGTCACGTTGACTAGGTTGGTCAACGGGTTAAATGGGCATTCGGGTCAGGTTAGGTCTAGACGGATTTGGGTTTGGACTGTGGGGTTGCTGGGCCCTTAGGGGCTGTTCGGTTATAGTTGATTTGAAAATCCTAAAATTGATTGGAATTGGAATAGAGTTATCCTTATTCCAAAAATTGAAATTGAAATTGGTTAAGACCTGTTTGGTAAAAGGGCTTGAAAATTGAATTAAAAGAAATTGTAAAGCGGATGACTTGAATTTAATAATTTCAAAACAATGGACGAATCTTAAAGAAAATTACGAAAAAATTCACTTGTTTATAAAATTGAAAATAAAATAAATTAAAATGCGAGAAGGGACATACTTAAGATTTTTGGGCATTCCGGACTCAATGACAGAGTTAGTTTGGACATTTGGGGACCCATGGTGGTCCCACATGAATATAAAAATTACGAAAATACCTCTAATACCAAATTAAGAAGTGTAAATGTCACGCCCCAAATTCCAGCGAACCCGAGGCGTGAGTAACGAGACAAAAAGAAATAAAATAATAACGAAATGAAAGATAACTATGACATTCTCATACATTCCGTACACTGTTCTAATACATACATAAAGTCTGGTCCGTTGGTTCACAATATTCAAAATGAAATACAGTCTCGGGCTTATGCCCTTACATAATATCAAAAGCGCCCATCGGGCCCAATATAACCCTCAATCAGACCGTCTCTATATCCCGTACAGCTGGAACATCATCTGAAATGTTTGCCCCACTAAAGGGGTCAGCTCAACATGCTGGTACAATATAATGCTAGTGCAAGAAACAAAACTAAGGTCGTGGCATGTGCAAGTGTACAGTTATTTCTACATGGCATTCGATATCATGATAGCAGTATATAAACAGTACATAGTATATAAATAGTATGCGTGACACACCCATGCGACTCTATGCCACCCATGTCTCATGATACGGTCATTCTCCGCTGGCATGAGTACCGCCACTTATGTCTCTCTTCACGGTCCGGAATCCGTCAGGCTTGCAAGTACCTAATGGCCGATTTTGGGTTTTTCACCACAGGATCTGCACCCTCATAATGCAAAGCACCAAGTGCTTACCCACGCCATGTCCAAGGAATAACACCATGCCAATATGCTCTAATCTCATCATGCCATAATGCAATCTCAATGATGCATCTCATTCATACATAAAACATACTTTCAAGTGTACAATTCATAACATCAACAGTTCTTCAAAGCAGATGATTCACATACCACACTAACACATGCGATATACCCATAATCATCATCCAACTAAACAAGCTAGTACGTAGCACATAAGCATGTGAACACTCAGACAAACATGTGAACAATCAATACAGCGAAGCAAGTATCCCTAATCTCAATTCTATTTCTTACTTAGCACAATATATCGTACCTGGTAATCGATCTCAAACCAGAAAAGTATGCTCGTAGTCAAGTGAAACCACCGTAAGAACACTGAAGGTCAGGTCACCTTCTCTTTGCCTTTCCGTGTCCCTAAAATTCATAACATGAAACTCAGTTTAATCGTCACTTGAATTATGCTATTCATCAAATTTTACGTCTTTCTCTTATAAGCTTCTACTTTGCTAAATTAAACTCTACTATTGAATCCGGGACATTGAAGAAAATAAGTTTAGGCTTTCGTAGAATTCAATTCGGGCATCTGGGTCAAAAAGGGCAAAACAGTCATTTTGTACTTTACACGGGTCCTTACATTTCGTGACCTCTTTTCACAATTCGGACTCTACGGTTGAGTCCGGAATGTTCGAGATAATAAAGTTTCACTATTTGTTTACCTAATTCGGAGTTCATTTGACTGTACTTCAATTCAGGGGTATTTTGGTAATTTTATGTGTTGCTACGTGTCTTTTATTTTTCGGGACCTCGTCTCGTGAAACGGACCTTACCATTGGTCTCAGAATGGCCGAGATAGTCAAAATACACTAATGACTTGTCCCATTTGGACTCCGGGATATTTTAGAATATTTATTTAATTAAATTAATTAATTTATTAATTAATTTAATTAATATTTATTAATATTTTATTCTGGTGGGCCTAACTGTAATTTCTCTAAAGTTCAGGGGTTAAAATGTAATTTTCGAAAGTTCAGGGTTAAGGTTCAATTTCCAAAAGGTTCAGGGTCAAGGTTCAATTTCCAAAAGGTTCAAGGTTCAAATTGAAATTAGTTTAATTTACTATCCCTAATTAGGTTAACCAAACAGGGCTTATCCAGAACAGGGATAGGATATCCCTGTTCCTATTTTAATTTAAAAATTTTTAATTTCTTATCTCCGTAACCAAACGCCCCAATTTGGTTTTTAATTTAAAACCAGTGAGCGACACGTGGCAGGGGCGGGTCAGCCCAAGCCCAAGCCCAACCCGACCCGAACCGACCCGACCCGGACCCGGAATAGTGCCCCCTTCGTCCCCCGTTTTTCCGGTAGGGTTCCGGCGGTCTCCAGTCACCTTCTCCGGCGACGTCGCCGGAATTTCAGAAAAATCAAGTTTTCAAACTTGATTTTCTTGGTGTTTTTGATGCCCCTTTCAATCCCAAACCATTCTAAAACATTTTTGGAACCTTTTAACATTGTTTTGAAACTCTTAATCACAATGAAAAGCCTAAACTCCCCCCCATGGTCGTGACCTGCACATTCATTTTTCTCCCTCATTTCTCAACCATTTTGGTTGATTCTTGTCCCTAAATTCTCCATATTTCATGCTCTATAAGTTCCAACAATTAAATCTAAGCAATAGGCTACAAAACAAGTTGGATATTTGAGAGATTTTCTAGAGAGAGAAAGCTTACGGTTATGGGTTTCCAACCCTGTGATGGTGCTTCTCTCCTCTTGCTTTGCCTCTGTTCTCCCCTTTGGCCTCCTTAGCTTCCTTCTTTCTGCTTCTCTTTCAAAAACCAGAGCACACACATCACTCTCTCTCTTTCCTTTCACTTTCTCTCTCTACACTTCTCTCTCTCTCTCTCTCTCTAAAATTCCACGACAGGTCTGCTCTTCTCCACTCTCTTCACTCACTTATACACACATATACATACAGACCACACTCACACACTTCCAACCACCCTTTTACACACACCATGCCTCCCATGCCCCTTGGAGTGTTTTACACTCCATCACCCACTCACTCACTGCACACTCCCACCCACACGGCACACACAATCAACTTTTATACATATATATATACACATTTAAATACACACTCATATGTACACACATATACACACCAAACAATTTAATTTATATATATATATATATATATATACACACATCATAACAATAATAATAATAATAATAATAAATAAAAAAAATAATGATATCAACTTGAGAATTTTATTTATAAAAAAAAAAAAAAAAAAAAATTTCAGGTTGTTACAGTAAAGGCAAATAAAAATTTGAAAAAGGGCTATCCCCAAGGTTTTTGGATGCCCGGGATTCAAATACATGATTAGATTGAATAAATTGGGACTTAGTGATGGTCCCACATAAAGTGAGAAAATGACAATTATACTCATAGATTTATATTAAGCAATTGAAAGCCGAATTAAGATCCGAAAGAGGCGTTTTTAATATTTTTGGATGCTAGAAACTCAAATATAATATCAGGATAATGAAATGGGAACACGGGGTGGTATCACATGAATACATGAAATTACTAAAATGCCATTGGGCATGGAATAGATACGTGGAAGCGTTAATAAGATATAAAGAGAACATTTTTAAGATTGTTAGGCCTTCTGGATTCGATTCCAAGGTCGATTTTGGGAGACGGCGTCTCGATAGATGTGTAACTTGTCTGGTAAATTATAAAAATGTCTTTATGAGTTTAAAAGACAATCAAATAACTTAGAAACAATGCAATAGGGCTTCCTTAGGATTTTTGAAGCCAGAGAACACATTTTTTTATATCCGTTTGGGCAAACGGGTATTCGAGGTGTAAGCTAATGAGAAATTGGTCATAGAGAACTATAAGACTTGATACGATATCTTAGTGCTATGGGCCAGGGTGATTCCGAGGATGGAACAGTAGGTGTGTAAGGCAATTGATGAATATTATGAAAGACACATGTAGTGTCTCTTGGGAGTGGGGTGATGATTAGGATTAGGGCAAGGTCTTGACTTGTTGATGTGCATACTTGTCATATGATTTACATGAGATGTTTTTTATTACCATGATTATCTTATGATTGGTTTGTCAGTAGAATATGATTATTATGTTGATTGCCATGATGTTGGACATTGCATGATATTACGAGATAAGTGTGATCACCATGTTGATGTTGACTATCATTTCTATTTCTATTATTGATATATATATATATATATATATATATGACCATTGTTGCTTCTCTATTTATTTGTTAATCAAATATCATCTTTTATAATTGTTAGTGATTGTTGTGAATGTGGATGATACTGTTATGTTTGTTGTTGACTGTATTTGAGCGGTGTGAAATTTGAGAGGATATTAATATGGATGGGCATCGCTTGTGGTGTAGATTGAGATATTGGGATTGTGAAAAAGAACACCTATGAGAAAAAGCCTTGGGATTAGAATTAGTCACGTCTTTTGTGTGCTCTTGAGCGTGGTGAGATTTCACTTTACTCGGGGTTCCATTTGTGATAGCGATGGTGTCTCCTTTCGGCTTGCGAGCCGTAAACTTCTGCGGGTGGTCGTTCGTCTCCATTGGGTTAGTAGCCCGTAGAGCACTCAAGCTTACCAGGAGCCAAATTAAGGTAGATACTATCGAGATTGAGATTATTGAGAGAATGGAATGAGTTGAGTAAGGCTTTATCCCTTTTTGCTATAGATTGAGTTATTTGAGATTATTTTCCTTGACGCTTGTGTGATATTTTCTTATGATTATTGATGGACTGTACACTGCTAGTTTATGATATTGTGGCAGTTGTAGATGGTTGCTTAGCTGTGAATGTATACATTCTTGTGGCTTTGAACAGGAAATGGCGGTGCTTTGTGGGGTTGTAAGCTTATACTTACATTTTGTGATTAGTTATATATTTATATATATTGTTCTTGTGGTATTAAAACAGTAAATGGAGGTACTTCGTGAAATTATATGTTTTTACTTATGTCATGTGTTCGACCTCCATATTCCGACTATTTGACCATTATTGTGAAAACACATGTAGTGGTGCTATACTTTCTTGATGCTTATACTTGTGTTTGTACTTGAGATATGTTGATAGTGTGTACTTGTGATGCATACAGGGGTTTAGGGTGTGTCTTCTTTGGACTTGCTTTAGTTTTTGGCATACTACTTGCTTGTGTGTTTTGCGAAACCCTACTGAGCATTAGGGCTTACTCCTGCTGTTTATGGAATGTCAGGTATTGATTTGATGGAAGATAGATGCAGGAGCAATATAGGATGGACTGAAGTCATTATAGCATTTAGTTACCCCATTGTATTTATTTATTTATTTTTATCAAGGGTACTTGTACCCTATAGACTATTCATGTATATGTGATGTATATCTATTGAACTGTAGAGTCAATTCTGAACACCATTATATTGTATACTGTTGTTGGATAATTGGTATAAACCCTTCGATTGTAATTAATTTTGTTTAATTCCGTTACGAGACTTGAACAAGTCTAATCAAGAAATCGAACCGAAACCAATTAAAGAAACTAAATCAATTAGAAAAAAAGGCCTGTATTTTATACCATTGACTAGGATGGTTAGTCATATTACCTACCTTATTGGAGTCTAATAATCCCGTAAGCTGGTCTTGTAGATCAGGGGTGTGACATCTTTATCATTAGGTGGAAATATACATTTTTTTCTCACATAAAATTAGATTTATTGATTAATTCTCTTTATCTGAATGTTATTCTCTTATTTTTTCTTGATATTTACTTATAACTAATTAATAATATTTTTTTTTGGGTTAAGTACTCGTTTGATTTATTGATGATTTTTTTCTTTTTTTAAATGTTACCCTCTTTACTTTTTCATAAATAAAGTCGTATTAATAAAGTTCGTGAGTGTAAACTTTAAAGTGCCTCTTTCCAGCTTTAGTTTAATGTCGGGGGTTCATACAAGCCTCTAGACCCAAACCTAGTAATAAAGAAAAAGGTGGTTTATGGTCCTCATTTTCTTTGCACAAGCAACACCAATTAGCCAACCTAAAGCCTCTCATTTGAAGATTATTCAATGTTATTATTGCCTCCGAAGTCACATCCCATACAAAAAAAGCTATATTCATTGAAGCTTTTGAGCGCCAAATAATCTTCCATGGGAAGTCGAGAGAAATGAAGACCACATTTCAAGACAGCTAAAACGCAAGTCTCCTCTCTCTTTAGTGGGAGCTCCTCTCTTGGCAAATCATCTTTCTCATTGACATTTCTACAATTCTAGGGAAACTTTTATTTGTGAATTCACAGGAAGGTCCTGAATTTCCTTTTGGTGATGTGCATATTTCCAACCTCTACATTTTTTTTTGTCTTTTATAGGTAAGACATGCACGCCCACCTTGTCCTAATTAGGACTTTGAATTCTCAAACCTCTTCTTTGAGAGGTGGAGGAGAAATCATTCTAGCTGATGCTTGGCGGTCAACAACCATATTTTATCTTTACCACAAGAGAATGTACTTCTGTAAGGAAAATGTGAATTCCCATTGTTAAGGCTTCGCAGCTTTGATGGCATAACACGTGTTTTCTTCTAGAAAACAAAATAGCCTCCCTCCAGAAAAAGGCCAACAATTCTACCCGTGGGGTTGGATGAGTTGGATAGAGGCTTGAGTAATATCCGCAAGATCTTAGGTTCAACTCCCACTCTAACGGCATCTTTCACGCATATTTGATGAAATCTTAATACTTGCTTTGGTCTAAATATATACATATATATAGATATATATATATATATTTGATAAATTGATTTGATCCAACTCTTTACATAGTGGCCACAAACTATACCCAATTCAACTTAACAAAATCTTATCTCAATTATTTGGAGTTGGCTACATAGTGGGCACAATGGTTCATGTATTTTCTTCTCAGGAAATGTCAATTTATCCGGGACTAAATCATGAGAACACATCTGGATAAAATATTTTATTTTCCCTGGAGTTTTAAGGCTCCGCCTATTATTCCAATGCTTCTTCAGGTCTTCTCATCTGTTTGACTGCTCTTCTCCTTTGTTCAAAAGGATTTACATTTTTACTTAACATTTTAACAAATTCTTATCTTGACTTACCTCTGCACCTCTAGATTTATGATGCCACACTAATCTATCCTTGCGATTCGATCATCCCATTAGGATATCAAACAATGCTGTAGTATTATCTTCATTAAGGATCTGCTGGACTGTAACTGCCCATTAACATTTCAAGCTGTTACGTATTAACTCTGCTACGTAAGACAAAAGGATCTAAATACTGGAGTTTACTTTGAGCTAAAAAGCTTTGGGAATCCGCGGATCTTTCCAATTATTTACATCCCTTCCTTCTGCAATCTGCAAACCAATCCCGCCTCAAGAATTTTTATCCTTGCATGTGGAGATGACCCAAGCTTTGCTTCCATGAACAATGAACTAAACAAAAAAATCTTCCTAGTAACATTCTTATAACCAAGTTGCCTCCTGAAAGGCCTATGTGAATCTATATGCGAGAACCTTGACCTAGAAGGGAAAGAGGGGGGTTGAATAGGTCAACTGGTAAATTAAAATTTTCTTAATCAAATATCAATTACCCAACAATGATTAAGATTCTCACTTTAATTAAGTAAAGCTTATGTTCCAGTACGTGCAACCAAAAATTAGTGTAAATTGTAAATTAATGCAATAAAGTAATAATAAAAATAAGAATGAACACACCAATTTTTGTTGATGAGAAAATTATCACAGATCAACTGTATTTGCTTTGAAAAACCCCAAGGCACTGACCTAGATATTGAATCCACTAGAAAAGCTTAGGTGATTACAGACGCGACAGACACAATGACTTAGTTTCTCAAGCATTGTTCTTGCTCTGAATCTCCTCCAACTTAAATCCACAAGCACTCTTGAAGTAGATCTCCACTTCGAATCCATGAACGGAACACCTCAATCATAGCTGTGAATCTCCACGCAACTTCGAACTCTACCGATTACACACAACTTGAACTCCTCAAGCTTGTACTCTAATGATGATGAAGAATATGTGGTAGTGTTCTTAAATAAATAGGTTATGGATGTGAATGTTCATGAATATGCCCTCAAAGACTTTTGGAATAAGAGTAAAATATAGCAGCTGCTAAGGATTATAATTTTTGTGCAAAAGACTTTATGTAGTTTTAGGGTAAAAAGGTAGGAATCCTTTAAATATCAAGAAATTGTTCGCACAAATTTCCAACAGTCGTTTGAACAACCATAGCTCGTTTGAATGACCATTTTCTAAATAACTTTGTATGATCCTAATGTTGTGGTCGTTCGAACGAGGTAGCGAACGAGAGCGAACGATGATATGTCACGAAAGCCACTATCTTGGTCGTTCAAACGACCAAGCCAACAAGATCGCACGACCTTCCTCATTAGTCCTCACTGTCCTGGTCATTTGAACGAAGCCAAGACTCGTTTGAACGAGTGGGGGCAGTAACCTCATTCGCACGACAATCACAAATGTAAAAAGGTTATAAAAGATAGACATTTTTGAAAAATCAATATTAACCTTTAAACATATTTTAAAAGCACTTAATGATTTGAAAACATTTTTTTAAATAAATGAAGTGTGTGTGTGTGTGTGTGAATCCATGGTCTATTAAATTCAAGAAATCATACCTTGTCTATCCTTGTTACCATCATGTAAAAATTTTCATGTCCCTTGAATTGCAGTGATGATCACAAGGCTTAAGAACCATGACTTAAATTAATACAACTTAATAGTTTTGTCAAACACGAATTAGTCAATACTCAAATAAACTGAAAGTCCTAACATGACATGTCTAACCAAAGACCCCATTACATATCCAAGTAGATTACATTCGGTCTAATTTTTATGACAAGTAAATTGAAATATATTTTATTTTAAACATTATGTATATATGTATATTGATGTGTGTATATATATATATATCTATATATTTATTTATAAATGTATTTCAATAAAATACACGTATTTTATGATACTCGATATGATACATATTTTTTAAAAACTGATACGGCTTCCGATACACGTTTCGACAACTTTGTTTGTATGAACATTATGGCAATCTGGTGATCAATGTTAATTGAAAACCGAGTTACTAGGCACATATAGATAATCATATAGTGCTCATTATGTGCACCCATTTTGCATGATTTACGCAAGGATGGAGTAGTTGTGAGGTCTACCAGGAGTAACAATGTTGATATGTGCTTGGATATACCTAATCAACGTTTCATCACATGGATGAGTAACAATCATTTTCATTCTTCTTTTTCTTCTTCCTTTTCTTTTTCTTTCTGGAAAGTAGATCATCATATACATTCATCTTTCAACAAATGTGACATTTCTGTACTGAAAATTGATATCTAATGCTGATTGCTGCTTTGATTTTTTTTTTTTTTCAAGTGACTTGTCTTTGGGACGCATAGTCTGCAATGTTGCAATGATTTATATCTGAAGATTCTGTACTAGAGGTTTCTGTATTTTCTTGTCAGACTATAGCTAGCTATTGAATAGTAAGGAATATTTATTCACCATTTCAGGCTCACTGATCTGTCACCAGATACTAAATCATTCCCAATCCGTTCTAAAAACTTTATTATTATTATTTCTGATAAGTTAGTTGTAAAAACTTTAACGTGGTCTCTTCTTTTGCATTTGTTCTGTTTGAAGGCCTTATGGTGACATAGCTAGTTTATTTTGGAACAGGAAAGATATTTCTGATTGAAAGGTGATGTTTCGTCTTCAACACTTTGACTCTTAATAAAAGGTTCATGTTCATCTTACTCATGATAAATTTCAAACTATCAAGTAACTCTTTTCTCAGAAAGAGCATGAAAGAATATATCTATATCTTATAAAAAAAAAGGTGATATATTGACCGGTATATCACTTATTGGTGGACCTTAATTGATATGATTATTCAATATGGTATGCACATACCACATTGTCATTCGGTCTTATGTCAATGATTAATGGTGTCTTAACTGATATATTGTCAATGTAGGTGATATATTTATGGACCTCCAGACTCATGCCATGTGATATTTGAATATCAAATTGTCTTGCTTTGTGATGCCTTGGATTTGGGCTTTGACATACTGACGTGTTGAAAAATTAGGGAATTTGTCTTCTTTTTTTCATTGGTTATGTTTACAACATGATGATTGGTAAGTCCAGTGTAAATGTAATAAAAACTCTCACGAAAATATCCTCTTCGGGTGAGGATGTACCACAATTTAACTGGAATAATTTTTCTATCCTTCACTGATAATCCACGGCTTGCTTAAATAGCAGACCATATGCATGAAACTGAAAAACAGAGTAAGCCGAAAACAGAGGAACATCCTAAGGCCACTACCAGTAACTGACGCCTAACAAATGAAATAATAGAAATGGACTCCACGTACTACTAAATTAAAATGCAACAGAAAGATAAACATCAAGCATAAATTTCTCCAATTGCTAACACCCAGTCCATGCACGCAGGCACGCCACTCCCATGCACTACGTCGTTACATCCCGTTTGCGTCTCCCTTCAACCTCCTCCCAAATATTTGGGATTTGGTTTGAACCCTCTAGCTGAACGTCTCCTAAATATTTGGGATTTGATTTGAACCCTCTAGCTGAACGTCATGGCTTATCAATACTTCCCCCACCGGGTGGACTCTTGTTCGTAAGGTCCACATCTGGAAATTGCGCAAGCAATGACTGGTGCGTCTCCCACGTGGCCTCTTCAGTTGGAAAATGTTTCCATTGAAGCAAGTGTTCTTCTTCAAACTTCTTGCCCTTTTTTATCCAGCGAGTATCCAAAATGTGTTGGGGCTCCAGTACGATCGCGCCTTCATTAGTTACGGGCGGCAACTCAGTAGAGGACAATGTATGCTCGCCAATAAATTTCTTTAAGAGGGAAATGTGAAAAACTGGGTGAATGCGGGCTCCCGTTAGCAGCTGAAGTTTGTAAGCAACTGCTCCAATTTTTTGAAGCACAGGATACGGCCCATAAAATCGACTGGCAAGCTTCTGGTGGGCATGTTTAAAAACTGATTGTTGCCGATAGGGATGCAACTTGAGAAACACTATGTCACCGACTTTGAACGTGACATCCCTCCTCTTTTGATCAGCTGTTTGCTTCATGCAAGTGATGGAGGCTTCCAAATTGGATTTGAGTTGCCGTAGTATCGCATCTCTAGTTATCAGTTGCTCATCCACTTCGTTGATGAAAGAAAAACCTGTTATGATAAAGTGGGAATGAGAGGGGCGGACGCTTGTATAACGCCTGAAATGGAGTCATTCCCGTTGAAGCATGGTACGTTGTATTATACCATAACTTAGCCCAAGGAAGATAGGCACTCCACTTGTGCGGCCATTGATGCACAAAGCACCGAAGATACTGCTCCACACAGCGGTTGACCACTTTCGTTTGGTCGTCGGTTTGCGGATGATAGGTGGAGCTAAGTTGTAACTTGGTGCCTGACATTTGAAAAAACTCTTGCCAAAACCTGCTAATAAAGACTGGATCGCGATCACTGATGATGGATTTTGGCAAGCCATGCAATTTGATAATCCCTTCCACAAATTTTTCAGCCACGCCTTTAGCAGTAAAGGGATGAGTTAAGGTTAGAAAATGTGCCGATTTACTTAACCTGTCCACTACTACCAATATTGTATCCTTGCCATGGGAAGTGGGCAGTCCTTCATTGAAGTCGAGAGTGATTTCATCCCATACTTGGCATGGAATGGGCAACGGTTGGAGAAGTCCTGCAGGCGAGAATGTCTCGGATTTCATCTTTTGGCATACTTCACAACGCTGGACGTATTCGTGGACTGCTCGATGCATTTTAGGCCAATAAAACTATTGAGCCAACCGCTTGAACGTTCACAACACTTCGGAATGCCCCTCGATTTTTGTGTTGTGAGCCTCATGTAGCAGCCTTTTCCGTAACTCCCCTTGGGAAGGAATGAGTACCCTGCCTCTGAAGTAGAATAACCCATGTCGTTGTGTATATGGCCTTTCGGTTTGAGTCTTGGCCAATTGAGCGATTGACTGAATGTATGGATCTCCTTCGTATGCCTTTTGAACGTCATCCCACATGGTTACGATGGGTACATGGAGGTGATTAAGGACTGGACTATTGGGCTTGCGTGAGAGGGCATTTGCTGCTGAATTTTCACGGCCTGGGCGATAAGTGATCTCGTAATCGTAGCCTAACAATTTGGCTACCCATTTTTGCTGCTCCAGTGTTGCCAAACGTTGTTCCAAAAAATATTTTAAGCTGCGTTGGTCAGTTTGGATGAAGAACTTTCTCTTTAATAAATATGGTCGCCATATGCGTATAGCCTCCACAATTGCAAGCATTTCTTTGGCGTAGGTTGACCACGATTTTTTTTGAAACTCCTAGTGCACGGCTCATAAAGGCGACGGGCTTGCCTTGTTGAGTTAAGACCGCGCCTATTCCTTCCCCTGCAGCGTCCGTTTCTATAGTGAATGACTCATTGAAATTGGGCATTGCCAAAACAGTTGTGGTGGTCATCGCTTACTTAAGAGTCACGAAGGCTACTCCAGCTTCCTCGTTCCATCCAAACTGCCCTTTCTTGAGGAAGTTGGTAAGGGGTTGAGCGATGATGCCATAATTCTGAACAAATTTCCTGTAATATCCTGTCAAGCCTAAAAACCACGTAATTCAGAAATATTAGTTGGTTGAGGCCACGCCACCATGGTTGTAATTTTGTGATTATCGACTTTCACTTCTTGAGGCGTAACAATGTGTCCTAAATATTCTAACTCCTGTTGGCCAAATGCACACTTGCTAGCCTTGGCAAAAATTGATGCTGCCTCAAAATTTCCAAGGTTTGTTTAACATGCACCACATGCCTATCCCAAGTAGAACTATATACGGGAATATCATTGAAGAAAACCAAAATAAACTTTTGAAGATAAGGTCAAAATATAGAGTTCATGATGGATTGGAATGTAAAGGGTGCATTACATAGGCCAAATGGCATTACTAAATATTCGTAATGACCGTTGTGAGTACGAAAAGCAGTTTTGAGTATGTTGGAAGGATTTACTCTTACTTGGTGATATCCGGCCCATAGATCGAGCTTGGTAAAGTAAGATGCGCTATGTTATTTGTCCAACATGTCGTCTATTGTCGGAATGGGAAATCGGTTCTTGATGGTGGCGGTATTGAGTGTCGTAGTCTATGCAAAATCGCCAACTTCCATCCTTTTTCTTCACCAATAATACTGGTGACGAAAACAGACTGGTGCTCGGTTGAATGAGGCCGGAATTCAGCATCTCTTGAACTTGTTTTTCAATTTCTTCCTTTTGGAAATGAGCATATCGATACGGGCGTACGTTAATTGGCTCAGTCCCCTCATTGAGCGTAATGCAATGCTCAACCTCGCGCACAAGTGGCAGACTTGAGGGCTCCTAAAACACGTTCGCATAGTCTTTCAGCAACTTCTGCATATCTTGCTGCTGATCATCAGGTGGTGCACCACGTGACGCTGTTCCCAAGGTTGGTTGAAAGCATACTGCAAATAATGCATGGCCTTGGCGAAGCTCTTTCGATAATTCATTGAGTGAAGCAATCTGAATTGTTTGCACATCTACACCTTGCAGCCTTCGGTTTTGATTGTCCCAAATAAAATCCATGGTCAATTGTTTCTAGTTACAGACCACGGAGCCAAGCATTTCAAGTCATTGCACACCAAGTACAAGGTCAAGACCTGTTAAAGGCAGAGAAAAAAGGGTGAGGTAGAACTCGGTGCCCTCCAACTCCACGCGTACCTTATCGTAACGCCCCTAACACTTTAGTTTCTCTCCATTGGCAACCCGGACAAAAAATGCTTCTGTAGGAATGACTGGCAACCTAAGCAAGTTTGCCAAATGATCGCTGATGAAATTATGCGTCGATCCGCTGTCAACCAAAACCACCACTTCGTGAGGGCCCATTCTTGCTGTTATGCGCATGGTTTTTGGACTTGTCTATCCCGTTAATGCATGCAACATGATTTCGGGTTCCTGTTCAGGTTTCTGTACTTCCCCTATATTTCCACCTTGGTCTTCTTCCAACGTCTGCTGGTCAGTAATTTCTTCGTAGACCATATTACCTGCATGCCCCTCCAAGAGTCATAACTATGGTCTTTGACATCTATGCCCAACTGTGAAGCATTTATTGCAATTGAAACAGAGACCTTGAGCCATTCTCTTTTGCATTTCTTCCAATGTTAAGCGTTTGATTGGAACAGTAGGGGTAATAGGAGCTACATGCGTGGTTTGTGGAAGAGCTAGAGGAGTTCTTATGGGTGGAGTTCATGTGAACCGTTGCTGCCGTGTAAGCTGCTCGTCTCGCATTCGTGCTAAATTAATGGCCTCCTTGAGGGATTGCGGTTTAAACATCCGTATCCCATAAAAAATCTTAGCCTTCAAACCTCCCATGAACGTCCCTACCAACGCCCTTTGCGTCCATCCACGCACCTTGTTGCCGAGCTTCTCAAATTCACGTTGATAGTCTCTCAACGTTCCTAGTTGCCTGATCCTTGAGAGAGCTTCATCAAAGTCTTCGCATCCTGATGGTCCGAAGTGAGCCCATAATTCCTCTTCGAATTTTTCCCATGAAATCATGTGTCCTTCTTCTTGTAACGTCCTGCGAAGCCACTGCTACCATTAGTTAGCCTCCCTTTCAAAGTGGTAAGCAGCCATGGGAACCTTTTGGTTTTCTGCCGTGCCTTGGTATTCAAAGAATTGTTCTACCCGATTGAACCACTCTGTTGGATCTTCTCCAGAGAAGCGTGGAAATTTTAGCTTGGCTGATTTGGACGAGACGATCTGCCGACCTCCATCTTGGTTTTCTCGGTGGTGATTGCCATGATTTGAGGACTTTGGATTAGAGAGCAACACATTCAAAAGTCGATTGAGAGGTTCCTCCAAATGGTGGAGTTTGTCGTTCATACCAAACTCCATTCGCTGTAGTCCCTCCTGAACTGCACCGAGCCCAAACTCTAAGTGCTCAATTCGCTCCTTGTTGGTTCCCATAAGAAACCTGCTCTAATACTAATGGTAACTCCCGTGTAAATGTAATAAAAACTCTCACAAAAATATCCTCTTCGGCTGAGGATGTACCACAATTTAACTGGAATAATTTTTCTATCCTTCATTGATAATCCACGGCTTGCTTGAATAGCAGACCATATGCATGAAACTGAAAAACAGAGTAAGCCGAAAATAGAGGAACATCCTAAGGCCACTACCAGTAACCGACGCCTAACAAATGAAATAATAGAAATGGACTCCACGTACTACTAAATTAAAATACAACAAAAAGATAAACATCAAGCATAAATTTCTCCAACTGCTAAGACCTAATCCATGCACGCAGGCACACCATTCCCATGCACTACGTCGTTACATCCCGTTTGCGTCTCCCTTCAACCTGCTCCCAAATATCTAGGATTTGATTTGAACCCTCTAGCTGAACATCTCCCAATATTTGGGATTTGGTTTGAAACCTTTAGCTGAACGACGTGGCTTATCAATGATTGGGATGTTCGCAAAATATAAAAAAATAGGCAGCAATTGCCTACGCTTTCCTGTTTTTTTTTTCTTCTTATTTTTTTATGGAAAAAAAACTTGATGTTATTAAAGAAGAGAAAATACAAGGCTTAGAAGGATGGGCTAAGAAGTACATAAACAGACACAGTCAGGGACGAGGTTAAGAAGTATATGCCTCTTTAATTTAAATTCTTGCCCCCCCTTCCCACTAATTTGACCTACCTCTTGAAGGTGGAAGGTTCACATAGACAAGGAGTGGGGAGAGCACAGTGAAGTGTAGAATTGATCGCTTTCTGGTCTCTAATGCGTGGGAGAGAATATATGAATGGTGGTCACAGTCAATAGTTTGATGAAATTTTACAGTTAAAATGTATTGAGTAAAGAGTTTGAATTTATATATTTGCAGCCATTTAATTACATTTCTGCATTGAGTTGGCTAATTGTTGGAGTGTTACATCTCATATTGAAAGCATGGAGTTGAAAAGGAAAGAAGAAAAACTTAAAATAGACAGAAAGCTGGAAGAGAAGAATTAGTTAGAGTTAGTTAGAAAAGTTAGGTTCTAGAAGAGAAGAGTTTGTTAGAGTTAGTTAGTTCATTCTGTTATTATACTATTTGATGTATTTTAAAAAGGACTCAAAATCTAATGTAAAAGAAATCAATGAAGCAGTTTTCATTTTATTTTCAATTCAGATCATATAGCTCTTTTTCTCTATTTCCTTCTTTGTTTCTTTCTCTGCTCTCCTTTTTCTTCCTCCGTTCATCAAGCTCTCAACATGGTATCAGAGCACAAACCTAGAGCTTCTGTAACCTAGATTGACTGATCTCTCAATTTCTGCCTTGCAAAATTCTGCTCTGGAATTCTTGCATCGATTATCTTCAAGGTTCTTGCATTTTCTTGAGCAAATTCTTAAAAATGAGTTCTGGCGATTCCCCTCTTGTCAATCCCTCTCCTATCAACCCTTTAGATGACTCATCAAGTCCATACTACCTACATCCAAGCGACAATCCTGGTGCTTTGTTAGTATCAGAAATCTTCAATGGAGAAAACTATATTGCATGGAGCCGTTCGATAGTCATTGCATTAACAGTCAAGAACAAGGTACAATTTATAGACGGTTCAATTGTTTCTCCCTCTACTGATGACCATGTTAAACACACGGCATGGTTAAAAGCAAATAATCTGGTTCTTTCTTGGTTGATGAATTCTATTTCAAAAGAAATACGAAATAGCTTGCTATTTATGGTTTCTGCTGTTGATCTTTGGAATGAGCTTAAAGCCAGATATCTCAGGAGTGATGGACCAAGGGTTTTCAATCTTGAGAAATCTTTGAGTTGCATCAGTCAGGGTGCTATTTCTATTACTGAATATTTCAGTACTTTTAAAACTTTTTGGGACGAGCACATTAGTTATAGGCCATTCCCAACATGCATATGTGGCAAAATGGCAACATGCACTTGTGAACTTTTCAACTTTCTACAAATCAAACAACAATCTGATTATGTACTCAAGTTCTTAGTAGGGCTAAATGATTCTTATGCCTCTATCAGAAGCCAATTGCTTCTAATGGTTCCATTACCAAGCATGTCCAAGGTTTTCTCTCTATTACTTCAAGAAGAAAGTCATAGGCACCTTACAAACTCTGCTACAAATAATGAGAATCATGCATTGATAGCAAAGCAATTCAATCAGCAGAATTACCAGCCACAATCTTTCAAGAACAAACCAAAGAAATCTGCTCTATACTGTACTCATTGTGGCTATAATGGTCACACAGTGGACAAATGCTTCCAACTTCATGGCTATCCCCCCGGCTAGACTAGACCAAAGGGAAAAAGAAATGTGGCCTCTGCTCATGCTGCCATTACAACTCCAGAGGTCTACAATCAAAGCAGTAATGAGCAACAAAAGTTCTATTTCACTCCAGAGGAATTTCATAAACTGATGGCACTTGCAAATTCAGCCCAGCCCAATTCTTCTAACCAGAATGATGTCCAACCAGCTGTTAACCTTGTCACCACTTCTCACTTTTCTGGTAAAGTGCAACCTACACTTAAACCACATCTATTTTCTTGTAATTCTGTTGCTTCTAAGCCAAATTCCAATTTATATTGGATTCTTGACACTAGTGCAACAGATCACATGATCTGTTCACCACTTTTATACCATTCTACACCTAAACAAATTAATACATCCATAAATCTTCCTAATGGTACTACAGTCCCAGCTACACACATTGGAACTATATGTCTCTCAAACTCCTTCTTTTTAGATAATGTTTTGTGTGTTCCCCATTTTTCATTCAATCTATTATCTGTTTCTAAACTCACTAAACACTCTAATCTTTCTCTTACCTTTACTGCTTCCCATTACCTTTTATAGGACCAGTCAATGGAGAAGATGATTGGGATTGCTCTTGAGAAAGAAGGACTTTACCATCTGCCTCAAGCTTCATCAAAAGCTAAAACCTGCAGTTCATTTGAGTTTAATTCTGTCCCTTTTGCTTTATCCTCTATTCACAAACAATTAGATATATGGCATTGTAGATTAGGACATGTATCCAGTTCAAGATTACATTCCCTCAAACAGATTGACTCTGCCATAACTCTTGATTGTACAAATGTTTGTGACATATGTCCTTTAGCAAACCAAATGAGGCTTCCTTTTTCTGTATCACAAAGTCATTCTAATAAAAGTTTCGATTTGATCCATTGTGATATATGGGGCCCTTTAGGCATTACTTCTTATTAAGGTTTTAGATCCTTTTTAACTATAGTTGATGACTTCACAAGGTGTACTTGGGTCTACATGATTAAAGTTACATCAGAAGTGCCATCTTTAATCAAAACTTTCTGTAAAATGATAGCAAATCAATTTTCCTCTTCTATCAAAGCTATCAAGTCTGATAATGGACCATAATTCTTACTCACCAAGTTTTATCATAAATATGGTATTTTGCATCAGAAAAGTTGTGTAGAAACTCCACAACAAAATGGTCTTGTGGAGAGAAAACATCAACATTTATTGAGCATTACTAGAGCCTTAATGTTCCAAGCAAATCTACCCTTAATTTTTTGGAGTAACTGTGTGCTTATTGCAGCACACATAATCAATAGAATTCCCACTCCTCTATTTCAAAATAAAACCCCTTTTGAAAAAAATTTTCACAAACCCCCTGACCTTTCTCATTTAAAAGTCTTTGGCTGCCTTTGCTTTGCATCCACTTTAACTAGTCACAGACAGAAATTTGATCCACGAGCCACAAAGTGCATCTTCCTCGGCTATCCTTCTGATATTAAGGGTTATAAACTCATGGATCTAAACACCAATAAGATACTTGTTTCTCGGAATGTCATATTCCATGAAACAATTTTTCCCTTCCAAGTGTTACCCCAAACTCCTGAAACTCATTATTTTCTGTTTCCCATTTCACAAACTTTTACAGATTCCCCTTCTATCAACTCATTCTTCCATTTATCTCCAGATATGGAATCTGAATCACCATATAATCATTCTCCTCCTTTATCTGAACCTTATGCACATATTGAATTAGACTCACCTACATTTCCCTCCCCATCCAACATGGATTCAACATCTGATTCCACTGCCCCAGAAGTCCTACAGCTTAGACAATCAACCAGAATCAAACAAAAACCTTCATATCTGCAAGACTATTATTGTGGTAATGTCTCTTCTTCTCAAAGTACAACTCAGGCATCTACTTCAACTGACTGCTCTCCAACTAAAGGTAATTTCTATCATCTTCACCCTTTTCTTTCTACCAGTAGGCTGTCTCCATCACATAAAGCTTTTTTAACCTCTCTCACAAACTCTCTAGAACCCAAAACATACAAACAACCTTCTAGCCTCCCTAAATGGCAAGCTGCCATGAAAAATGAAATTAATGCTTTAGAGTTGAACAACACTTGGGAGCTTATTACTCTTCCTCAAAATAAAAAGACTATTGGTTGTAAATGGGTATTCAAAGTGAAATATAAGGCTGATGGAACTATAGAAAGGCATAAAGCTAGATTGGTGGCAAAAGGGTATACTCAGCAAGAAGGCCTAGATTTTTTTGACACTTTCTCTCCTGTGGCTAAGATTACATCCATTCGATTAGTCCTCGCTGTAGCTGCAGTCAAACAGTGGCATCTTCATCAACTAGATTTCAATAATGCATTTCTGCATGGAGATTTACATGAAATTGCCTCCTGGATTGGCTGTCCAAGGAGAACAGAAAGTTTGTCGACTTTTAAAGAGCCTCTATGGCTTAAAGCAGGCTTCTAGGCAATGGTTTGCCAAGCTATCACATGCCCTTATTTCCTATGGATTTGTTCAAGGCAATTCTGACTGTTCTCTGTTCATAAAAAAATCTGAAAGTTCTTTTATGGCCTTATTAGTCTATGTGGATGATGTGCTCTTGGCAAGTGATATCATTCTAGAAATTGAATGGTTGAAGACCTTTTTAGATGAAAAGTTCACCATTAAAGACTTAGGACAGCTAAAATACTTTCTTGGCTTGGAAGTTGCAAGGTCCAAAAATGGTATCTCATTATGCCAAAGAAAGTACATACTTGACATACTTGAAGACACTGGTTTAACTGGATCAAAACCTGTTGCCTTCCCTATGGAATCTACCCTCAAGTTATCAGCAAATGATACCAATTTATATGAAGATCCCTCAGGTTACTGAAGAGTCATTGGCAGATTACTTTACTTAACTCTCACTAAGCTTGACTTAGCCTATTCTGTACAAGTGCTTAGCCAGTTTTTAGCAAAACCTGTTGTCAGTCACCACCAAACAGCCATTCGAGTATTAAGGTATCTAAAGGCCACACCAGGGCAAGGTTTCTTCTTTCCATCCTCATCAGATTTTCAATTAAAGGGTTTTTCAGATAGTAATTGGGCAGGCTGTGTAGATACTCGCAGAAGTGTCACTGGTTTTGCAATTTTTCTCGGCAATTCATTGATTTCATGGAAATCAAAGAAACAAGTTACAATTAGTCGATCATCTGCAGAGGCAGAGTACCGAGCCCTTGCAACTACAACATGTGAAATTCAACGGCTTTTGTATGCCTTACAAGACCTGGATATTAATCATTCCTAATTAGCTTTGTTATATACTGATAGTAAATCAGCAATGTCCATAGCCACAAATCTTGTTCAACATGAGAGAACAAAACATAACCAGCTTGATTGCCATCTTATTAGAGAAAAATTAAAACAGCATGTTATTAAACTCTTCCATATTCCATCGAGATTACAGCTAGCGGACATCTTTACAAAGCCCCTCGGATCTCTTCTTTTTCATCATATTCTTCGCAAGATGAACATCATTAACATCCATGTTCATCTTGAAGGGGGGTGTTGGATTGTTACATCTCATATTGAAAGCATGGAGTTAAAAAGGAAAGAAGAAAAACTTAAAATAGACAGAAAGCTGGAAGAGAAGAATTAGTTAGAGTTAGTTAGAAAAGTTAGGTTCTAGAAGAGAAGAGTTTGTTAGAGTTAGTTAGTTCGTTCTGTTATTATACTATTTGATGTATTATAAAAAGGACTCAAAATCTAATGTAAAAGAAATCAATGAAGCAGTTTTCATTTTATTTTCAATTCAGATCATATAGCTCTTTTTCTCTGTTTCCTTCTCTGTTTCTTTCTCTGCTCTCCTTTTTCTTCCTCCGTTCATCAAGCTCTCAACACTAATCTAGAAAAGGTATTGTTATATTAAGTGTTCTTGTCGGTTCCAATGTGTTGTTGTTGTTTGTTAGGTTAAGCTATAAGGTGAGGGGTAATATTGTTGTACTCATAAAAAATTTCTTATAAATTAATTTGGTTATTTTTTATTTTGAAAAAAGAGTTACTCGAAGTTTCCTCTTGAAGGATTAATTATGCGTTGGACATGCAAGAGACTAGGCATAAACAATTGTGGCTTTGTGCTACACTCGCTATAATCAACGTTTGTCTACTTTCATATCTTGGATCTTGTGACATGCATAAATTAAGGCAAATATTGCTCTGTCGAACAAAGGAAGACAAGAACCTTGGTCGATAAATTAAATGTAAAGTTAGAATATGGGTTATGGCTTTTAGTATTGATGGTTTCTTCAGCGGAGGAAAGTACCGGGGAAATGTTGTCAAAATCATGTCATATGTACTGCACAACACATTGTATAGTGCAGGTTTTCACATGTATCGTGTGATTCTATCGCATAATGATTGGAAACCAGCGTACAGTGCTGAAGAAATTTGTGTTGCAATGACTCGGGTAATTAGCAATATTCCAAAGATTTTTTATCTGGGTATTTTAAAAAGGGCAAGCGTGATATTTTTGGTAAGCCAGGTATGACGAATATTTGCATTAGGTTGAGTGGGATTGTTCGAAAGGTTTATTTTTTTCATTATAATACAAAATAATGACAAAAAGCATAGATATTGTAATGATCTTGCTAGTGTGTTGAACTTATCAATAAAAATCTTGCTAGTATGTTGTCTGATATTATTTATATATACTGGCTAATAGTACCTTTTGGTGTTTTCTTAGGAAGATGAATGAGCTAGGCACGGTTAGAGCTGATGACAATGCTTAGAAAGCCAGCCGGACATGAACTATTAAGTTGATGCTTGTTTGCTTCTCCTTTTTTTTATTTTTATTTTTTATACAAGTTCCATTGATTTCGTGTATCATATTAGACAGATTTTTAAATGAAAAAAAAAGTGGGCTATTAAGGATCGTTTCCTCAAAAAGAGAAGGGGTGTTAAGAGGCACACCATCGAGAATGTTGGGTTAATTACCACCCAGGTAATCGGCAGCAGACCATTCATGTCATGAACATTTGGTACTGGAAGTGGACTGTGACAATTTCATATCTGGCTAGGCAAATACCAAGTGATTAATTTCTGTGTAATACTTGCAACTATACAGTGAACAAGTTGTCTAATCTCAAATGATATGCCTGATTTATTCACTATCAATAAAATCCAAGAAATAGGACATGGTGGATAAATCCACCACCACTAGAACTAAATAAAAGATTCTATTGTGATTTGTTGGAGTTCCTTTTGTGATTTCTTTAACAAGTAGGGTTAGGTGACTTCTTTTGTTTAATGAGTTGGTGCACCTCAATTTCTTAATTATTGGAAAAAGAATGAAACACACATCAAATGTTGGTTCCATTGCATACATTTCTCAGAAACATCATTAGTTTATGCTGTACTGATGTTACTGGAATATATTGTGTTTTGAGTTATGTAATCTATATTATTTTGATTAGATGTTCTGTATTAACTAATGGAAAGTGCATTTTGTAATTTTCATGTTAAATAATCATACACCATTCCTTTTGTCAGATGACTCCAGTTATGGAATTCCTCAATGAGAGAACCTTGGTTTCTACAATGCGTTCAGGTGAAACAGATTCTTCTTGCGGTAACTTGGTAGAACAATGTATTGAGCACACGACTTTTGGAGCTTTTGAATAGATGCAGTGGTGTTCCAGGACATGGAAATTTACGAGAATGCTGGACCGCCCCAATAGCAATATATACAGATTGATAGGACCTGTTCTAGTTGGAAAGTTAATCTTGAATAATTAATTAAAGTATTGCTTCATGGTGAAACGCCATACAGATGTACCGGTTGCATGAAGAAAAATCACAAATTGTTCATCTTGGTTTGGTATAACAAATGTATATGTATATTCATAAATGTGATTGGATTTGTGTGCTTGAGATGCTTTGATTAATTCATCAGATTCTGGTTGGACAGAAGATGTAAAACTGATTTTTTTGACATGCTTTCAGTCATATTGTCATTTTCAAGAACAAAGCAAATTTGCATGTTGACCTGATGACAGGGGAGTCGGTGACCGAAGCCCCAGTGAACGGCTGTCGTCCTAAGGTAGTGAATACCCTTGTCAGGTATGTTCCGACCCGCACAAGCATAGAATGAAACAAAATACATTAAGAAACAAGAAAGGATCATAACTTGCACTGAATGGCTATGGATTAGGGGAAAAAAACATTTTTTGCTTAATAATCCTCCTAAATAGTTATAAAGTTAAATAGTTGCACATCAAATATGCAGTGTTCATTTCCAATGGAGCACAAGTATTTAAAGGATGGCCAAAACCATCATAATATAGAGGGCAACTGATGATGTGTGAGTGTGTGTGTGTGTATAGAGAGAGAGAGAGAGAGAGAGAGAGAGAGAGTATAAATTTGTAATGATAGATTGTTTAATCTGAAAAAGTACAAGTTTCAAGGTAACTTTCACCTTAAATTCTGTGGCAACCTCGTTCAACACTAACAAATCTATTCATTGCAAAATAAGACACAAAGGAAAGAAAAACTAGAAGAATAGACAGTAGTACTCTCTTGGTCAAAACATCAAACCGGTTAGTTCCTTCTTAATGGTCTCTAGTTTAGGAAAAGTAGATGGTTTATGAGGAGAAATGAGAAGAGTTGGTGCAACCTCAACCCAGTTGTGCTTATATCTCATCCCTTTGGCCATTTCTATGTGTGTGTATATATCAGAAAATCCTTTGTTTGATTCTCTCTTGAACAAGCCTCTGTAATGTGTTTATCAAAAAAGGAAAAAAGAAAAGAAAACATGTATAATGTTAAGGGTTGTTGGAGAGAATAGTTGGGTGTTTGGGTTGATGATTATAATGGGTTTTTGAGAGAGAGACAGAGAGTCAAGGAGAAGACCGAGAATGAGAGATTCATAGATGAACTATATATATATATATATATATATATATACACACACACACTAGTATTGTTAGTTTAAAAGCTGAAAGAGCAATTCTGTTAACTAAGATTTACTGATAAGAAGGAAGAGATATACAGGAATGAAAACTTGGGAATTCAATCTTATTTCAAAAGTAAAAGTTTGCATACAATATAAAGACTGAAAAATTAACCAAAAATCGAGAATCATGCCATGAAGCACTACTAGATATAACAAAATAACCAAATCCTATAAACTAGGAGCAGATAAACTAGATTAAACATCCTATAAAACAGCAGCAGATAAACTTGACAGATTTGATCCTGATACACATAATCTGATCTGATCCTGATGCACATAACCAACACTCCTCCTTGCATTAGGAGCTGCAAACTCCAAGTCTCTTCCTAAGAAGCTCAAATTTGTTTGCTGGTAACGGCTTTGTGAAAATGTCTGCAAGCTGCTCTTCTGAACTGCAGTAAACCAAACTCACATCCCTTTCTTTCTGTACTTCTCTTAAAAAGAATAGCTTAATCTTAAAATGTTTAGTTTTTCCATGAAAAACGGGATTATGAGATATTGCAATTGCAGCCTGATTGTCCACAAATAACTCTGTATCATTCAATTGCTTCATATGTAAATCACATAACAGCTTCCTCAGCCACAATGCTTGATTAACTGCTGCTGTAGCAGCAACAAATTCAGCTTCTGCAGTAGACTGTGCCACGGTTTCTTGCTTCTTGGAACACCAAGAAAACACACCTAATCCTAGACTGAAGCAGTACCCAGATGTACTCTTCATATCATCCACGGATCCACCCCAATCACTGTCAGAAAATCCCATTAACTTGAAGTTTTGACACTTCTTGAATTTTACACCAAAGTTAACAGTCCCTTTGATGTATCTAATGACCCTTTTTGCTGCTTTAAGATGCATTTCACTAGCACAATGCATAAATCGAGAGAGAATGCTTACAGCAAAGAGAATATCTGGCCTTGTTGTAGTTAGATACATTAAACATCCAACCATGCTTCTAAAATAGCCTTCATCAATTTTTTCAGTGCCATCATCCTTACACAAACTTTCCTTCTGACTCATTGGTGTAGTCATTGCTTTGCATTCCCCCATGCAGAATTTTTTAAGTATCTCCTTAGCATACTTTCTCTGACAAATGAAAACTTCCCCTTCATCTTGTTTGATCTCCATGCCAAGGAAATATGTCATTAAACCAAGATCTGTCATGTCAAAAACCAGCATCATCTCTTGTTTGAATTCATCAACAGTCTTGGCATTGTTACCTGTTACCAACAAATCATCCACATACAATGACACAATAAGGAAGTCATTCTCTTTTTTCTTAACATAGAGAGTAACTTCTGATAGACTTCTTGTAAAACCCAAGCTCAATAGGTGTTCATCTATCCTACTATAACAGGCTCTAGGCACTTGTTTTAAGCCATAAAGAGCCTTTTTTAGTAGGTAAACTTTGTCTTCATGGAATTCTTCAATGAATCCTTCTGGTTGCTCAACAAAGATCTCCTCCTGCAGTAGACCATTTAAGAAGGCAGATTTTACATCTAATTGGAACACTTTCCAATCGTTTTGGGCTGCCACATCTAGTACCAGTCGAATGGTGTCTAATCTAGCAACTGGAGCAAACGTATCTGAGTAATCAATTCCAAAAACTTGAGCATACCCCTTGACAACAAGCCTTGCTTTGTGTTTATTGATGGAACCATCATCATTGAGCTTGGTTCTAAAGACCCATTTTACTCCAATAATTTTCCTATCCTTTGGTTTGTCAACTAGCTCCCAAGTCTTGTGCTTTTTGATCATTGACAACTCCTCCTCCATTGCCTTCTTCCATTTCTGATCTTTAATGGCTTCTTCGTAACTTGCAGGTTCACAAATAGCCACATTGCATCTTTGATAGATGTCATGGAGTGGTCTTGTGCCACGGATTGGTAGATCTTCTTCCAATTCTTCTTGCAGCCGTTCAGGAGCGTGCTCATCTTCTGTTTAGAAAGGAGAACTTGATTTTTGCTTGATTTTGGATGGCTCTTGTATCTGATCCCAGTTCCACTTCATATCCTCATTGAAGGACACATCTCTACTGATAATTAACTTTCTTGTTTGAGGTTGATACACCTTGTAGGCTTTAGAAGAAGCACTGTAACCCATAAAGATGCCTGGTTCTGATCTTTTGTCAAGTTTATCACGCTTGACCTGTGGAACATGAGAAAAACAAACACAACCAAACACTCTAAGGAAATTGAGTGAAGGTTTATAGCCATACCATGCCTCAAATGGAGTTTTATCTTTCAATGCCTTGGTAGGCAATCTATTCTGCAAGAAAACTGCAGTACTTGCTGCCTCAGCCCAAAATTTCTTTGGCAACTCTTTGTCATGAAGCATGCATCTGGTCATCTCTATTATGTATCTATTTCTCCTTTCACTCACTCCATTTTGTTGCAGACTATATGGAGCAGTGAGCTGATGTTCAATGCCTACTTCCTCACAAAATGAATCAAATTCTTCTGAGGTGTATTCCTTTCCATTATCTGATCTTAGAATTTGAATTCTGCAGCCCTTTGGTTTTCCACCATTTTCTTGAACTTCCAAAATACACCAGCCACTTCTGATTTGAATTTTAAGAAAAAAATCCAGCACAATCTTGTAAAATCATCTATGAAAGTAATGTAATACCTGCTTCCAGCTAATGAAGGAGTTCTTTGAGGACCGGATACGTCTGTGTGTATTAGCTGCAACTTTTGAGTGGCTCTCCAGGTTGATTTTGGAAATGGTTTTCTGTTTTGCTTACCATATTGACAAGCATTACAGTTTGGTAAGTGATCTCCAAAGGCTGGTAACCCAGCTGTGAGCTCCTTTCTTTTCAAGAGCTGCATGCTTCGCAAGTGACAATAACCAAGTCTCTTGTGCTATATCTCAGTGTTGCTGGTTTCGGTGGGAAATGCAACAGGTTCTTCTTTGATGGGATCAAAAGAAAAACTTTTGCCCTTCATTCTCACTCTGAGAATTTCCTGACCAGTGATATCAAAAATATAACAAAAGCTATCTTCAAAAATCACTTTAAAACCTTTTTTAATCAATTGACCTACACTCAACAAGTTTTGGTCAATTTCTGGTACATAGAGAACATCAGAATTTTCTTTGGGCCTGCACTGCTGGATATGGTGATTGTCCCTTTCCCTTTGACAGAGAAAAAATCACCATTATCAATTCTTACTTTAGTAATGTCAGTTGGCCTCAAATCTCTGAAGAGTTCCCTGTCATTGGTCATATGGTTGGTGCAGCCGCTGTCAATTAGCCAACTCTCAGTCGAACTACTGCTTGCAAAGCAAGATGCCATAAACAACTGATCTTCATCCTCTTGGTCTGCTACTTGGGCATCAACTTCCTGCTACTGTGCCTTTTCTTTGGAAATTACTGCTTCATGTCCAAGTTGGTTGCACTTGGAACACTTAGCATCAGGTCTTCTCCAACATCTAAATGGAGGATGACCCTTCTTTCCACAGTGCTGGCAAGGTGGATAGGATTTCTTCTGATTCCCATTCTTTCCTTTTGTTGTACTTGCTCCACTTCCTTCAAAATTGTTTTGATGCTTGGCTGCCAACGCTCCCTCGATTGTTTTATCCTCCCTCATCATTCTTCTTTACTCTGGTGCTTGCAATGCATTAAGCAATTCTGCTAAGGAAATTTTTGACAAATCCTTGGTATTCTCCAAGGTAGTGATGGTAGCTTCATATCTTTCCGGTACTGTAACAAGAATTTTTTCTACAATTCTTGAATCAGTAAACCCAGATCCAAGAAGCCTCACCTTGTTTGCAATGCTAAGAAGCCTGTTTGAGTAGTCTTTAATCGTTTTGGAGTCCTTCATTCTTTGAAGTTCAAATTCCTTGATCAAGTTCAGGACTTGTATCCCTTTGATTCTTTCATCTCCTGCATATTCTTCCTTGAGATAGTCCCAAATGTCCTTAGCAGATTTGAGAGACATAATTCTGGTAAAAATCGTTGGTGAGACTGCCGCAAACAGACATGCCTTCACCTTTGATTTTCTTGCTCTTTTTTCTTTGTATATCTTAATCTGTGCCACAGTAGGATTTGCTGGAAGAGGCTGAACTTCATAGTCTTCTTCAACTGCCTCCCACAGATCCAATGCGTCCAGATAAGTCTCCATACGAACTGCCCACATTTGATAGTTGTCTCCATCAAAAACTGGTGGAGCCACCGATGAAAAATTGAATTCACCTTCCATTTGAACACTCAAGTGCACTCACAGATCCCTCAAGAATAAAGCTCTGATACCAATTGTTACTTTAAAAATTGAAAGAACAATTCTGTTAACTAAGATTTACTGATAAGAAGGAAGAGATATACAGGAATGAAAACTTGGGAATTCAATCTTATTTCAAAAGTAAAAGTTTGCATACAATATAAAGACTGAAAAATTAACCAAAAACCGAGAATCATGCCATGAAGCACTACTAGATATAACAAAATAACCAAATCCTATAAACTAGGAGCAGATAAACTAGATTAAACATCCTATAAAACAGCAGTAGATAAACTTGACAGATCTGATCCTGATGCACATAATCTGATTTGATCCTGATGCACATAACCAACAAGTTTCAATGTGACAACTAAGGAAAGGTTGTTGACAATTTAAACTTACCCCAAAAAAAATGTTGACAAATTAAGGTAAGTCTAGTGCCATTGCGTCTTGTTTGAAAATTAAGACTCTATTGTAAACTAAGCTACTTGAATTTGGTGGTATCGATTTGACTAGAAAATTATTTCTAAATTCGTGAGATAAATGAGTTAAGTTCGATTTAATTTTTGAAGCATGTTAAGTTTATTTTTTAGCCAAGTTTGAACTTGGTTTTGTATGTTTTTAAGTTTATATCCATCGTCTTCTAATTGAGATTATTAGTAAAGAAACATCATAGAATCCAATTTTTAAGATAAATGTACAAACCTAAATTAAATCCTAATCATGGAGTATGCCGAAATCAAATCACTTGTTGCTCGACTTGCTCATTTCTTGAAAAGCAAGAATGAGTAATAATTGCACATTATATACTACTTGTAAATTATTTGATAAAACTCATGTAAAGCAATAATTAGTTAAGATTGCACAATATAGGCTTATTACCAATAATTTTGGTTCAAGATTCTAGAAATGTTGTTGGAAAATGGCAACTCTAACCTATTTTTTGTCCATTATTGTAGCTGATGAACACAACCTATACAAGTCCACTAGTCAGTTTATATACAATTACAACTTCAAAAATATTAAAATAAATTTTAAATATGATTAGCAAACAGTAATGGCATAGAATTGATGTGTAAGTTTGATTTAGTAGGAGTTTGGAGTTACTTAAAAATTGTTAAAACGTGATTTTGGATAATTAATATAGGTAAAAGTGATGTTTAGTAAGTAGTGTTTAAAAGTGATTATGTAATACAAAATTTTCTTTTTGCCTCCCATTTAGTAGATGTTTTATAGAGTATGTTTAGCCTTACATTATATATATAAAAAAATTGTCAGACAACATACATTATAAAAAGTTATATATATGTATATGATATACCACAAACCGACACACCAATCACCTTGAGACACGTGTGCTTACAGAGCTGATAAACTCGGTCATACAGAGCAGTCACAGCCTTCAGGGCATTCTCATATACACATATTACAGCGCCGATAAACTCGGTCATACAGAGCAGGCGGAGCCTCTAGGGCATTCTTATGTACATATCATCCAGACCTTATGCTCTGGGCAATATCCACTCAGTATTACGTATGGTTCCGACCTCATGATCTTTGCAACTGCCAAGCAGGGAATAAGGAAACAGTCTTCAAACACGGAAACAGTCATCAACAAGGAAACTACTATCTATGATTCTCTCTATCTTACAATACAACATTCCACAAGGTAATTGCAATCTCCGATGATCAAATCCCTATATTCATGGCTCCGAATCCTAATCAACTTAGGAAGGCCACGATCTATAAATTAAACCCTAAAGGTACGCTTTATTTTCATGCTCATTCTTCAATACAGTCTTTTCAATTCAGTTTACTTTCTTAAGCATCGGAGCGGCTACCGCTGGAGCCAATCCGGTGGTCCTCTGATCCCCTTTTTGAGTGTTCTACAGGTCGCGGAGCCCATACTTATTACGAGTCGAAAAGTGCAGCATCAGTTTGGCGCCGTCTGTGGGAACGACTAATCTCCAAGTGCTCTGCTCACAAACTTATATTTTTCCTCACCGGAAAACCATAGCCCCAAATCTCCGACCGCGACAGAATACTCAAAATCCGCAAAGCTCTCAACGTCGGCCGCCTGCTCCACGAGCAAGGGGGCCAACAGTTGATCCCATGCGACAAGAGATCGAATCGATCAAACGACATAATGAACTGGTGCAGGAACAGTTGCTTGCCATAACTAGAACGTTGGCAACACTCACACAGAATCAAGGGACGAATCCTCTTAACCCGCCGGTCAACATTGCTGCGGGAACACAACCTCCTATTACCACCGAGAATGAAGAGCCCCAACTCCAAGGGCTTCGGGAGCACATCCCGCACCACATGAGCCTTATCCCCATGCAGCACCAATCCCTCCAGTTCGGAACCCTCTTCCTTCCGAGGGACGTACTCAGCCCGACTACCCCGAAGCCGAGGCTGTAAGACCAGGTTCACAAGATGTTCGGTTCAGAGACCCACGGAGGGTAAAAGAAATTTCCGAATCTATGGACCGAACAATTGCTTTGAGAGGTGCCCAAAACCCTCCAGAGCAGGATGAGTTGGCCAGGCTACTCGGAAGACTAGCCACCCCATTCACTCACGCCATCATGTCAGAAAAAAGGCCCAGAAAGTTCATGGTGCCAAAGTTCACCCTGTACGATGGGTTTGGAGACCCAGGAGATCATCTCTCGCACTACCAGCATACGATGGCCCTCTACGGGGCCTCTGATGCTTTTATGTGCCGAACTTTTATTACCAGCTTGAAGGGAATTGCTCTAAAATGGTTCCACCACCTCCCTCCGAACTCAATTACCAGCTTTTATGAGCTCGGTAGGCAATTCCTGGACAGGTTTATGACCAGCAGAAGGCTCAGAAGGGGACTAGAATTCTTGTTAAATGTCAAGCAGACTAAGGAGGAGTCCCTCAGAGCCTAAATTGCGCGCTTCAATGCCGAACTCACGGAGATCATCGACTGCAGCCCAAGATTCCTTATAGCTGCCTTGACTGCTGGACTTGCTCACAGTGGCTTCAAAGATTCCTTGACCAAAAGCCCTCCTACCGACATAGCGGCATGAATGGATCGGGCTAGGAAGTACATCAACCTGGAAGAAGCCAACCGCACATCCCAAAAGGGCAAAGAGCAGAACCAGAGGGATAATCCGAAGAGGGAGGATCACAAGAAGGAGGACCACAGAAGAGACTCCAGCAAGAAAAGGGCCAGGAGTCCAGAAAAGAGAACAGCACCCAAGGCTGTTTACAATTCCGAACCAAGGGAGTTCATTAACTTTACCCCTTTGAACACTACACCGAACCAGGTAGTTCGGCAGATTCGAGATCGGGAAACCTGAGGTGGCCGGAACAAATCAAAGGAGATCCCAGCCTTCGGGACCAAAGTAAGTATTGCAATTTCTATAAAGATCATGGACATACAACTAACTCATGCAGGACCCTCTGATATGAGATAGAGCAGCTTATAAAGAAGGGGCGCCTTCGGGAGTTCCTTAAGCAAGACGGAAGGCAGAACCCCCAAGAAGACAAGCCTCAACAACAGCCAGACCAGAGGCCCAAGCAGAGGCAGGAGCATAGGGAAGGACAAAACTAGCCTCAAAGGTAGAACAACCATGTCATTTACGTCCTCCATGCCGACTCCCCTACTACAAGAATGTCAAACAGGGCGAGAAAGAGATATGCTCGGGAGGCCAAGGCTGCCCCAGACGTATTACAGATCTCTAACGTTGAAAAAAGGCTCAAACCAGCACCGGAGATCCAATTCACTGAACAGGACCTGACAGGGGTGCACTGCCCTCACAGCGATGCCCTCGTCATCACTCTCAAAATTGCCAACTTCGAAATTAAAAGAGTCCTGGTTGACACCGGTAGCTCCGTCAATATATTGTTCCATGAGCCACTAAAACAGATAGGAATGGATCAGGACAACATCAAGCCTACTACTGTCGTGATGGCAGCTTTTGATGGCAATCTCAGTACCCCATTAGGAAGAATCGACCTTCCTACTACTGTAGGAGAGAGAGAAGGGCAGAAGACCACCATCTCAGAGTATATGGTGTTGAACATGAAATCTCCCTACAATGTCATAATCGGGAGACCATGGTTACCCCAGATAGGGGCAGTCACCTCGACCCTCCATTAATGTCTGAAGTATGTTGACAATCAGAATGTCCATTCTATCAAAGGGTGTCAGCCAACTTCTCGAGAGTGCCATGCCATTGCACTCAAGGAGAAGGCTACCAAATAGCAATTACAGCACACTCGGGACTGTACAGATCCAGTTCTCACCCACACTCCCGAGGAAGAAGGTTGCCCATCTAGCATCGAAGAACCCCTGAGCCCAAGGGGACGGGACAGCCAAGCCAAACCCATTGGCGAGCCAATCAAAGTGTTGGTCAATTCAGAATTAGAGGGGCGTTATTTGTACATCGGCCCAGACCTGACACACACTGAGCAGGAGAAGATAGTCAGGTTTCTGAAAGACAACCTCTCTATGTTCGCTTGGGAGACCAAAGATATGGAAGGTATAGATCCTAACCTTCTAACTCACAAACTGATGGTAGATCCAGATCACCCACCAGTCAGACAGAAGAGAAGGCCGATTGCTCCAGAGCGGCATCGGATCATAAATGAGGAAGTCCAGAGGCTGCTTGAAGCTAGGATGATACGAGAAGTGTTCTACCCCAAGTGGCTAGCCAACACCGTCCTGGTCAAGAAGAAAAATGGCAAGTGGAGGGTCTGCGTTGATTATACAGACCTCAATAAGGCGTGCCCCAAAGACAGCTTTCCACTGCCAAGGATAGATCAACTGGTTGACGCCACCGCGGGGCACGAGCTCATAAGTTTTATGGATGCCTATTTCGGGTATAACCAAATTCAGATGTACTCTCCAGACCAGAGAAGACAGCCTTCATAATCGAACGAGGTCTCTACTACTACAAAGTAATGCCTTTCGGTTTGAAGAACGCTGGAGCCACATACCAGCGGTTGGTGAACAAGATGTTCAGCTCACTGCTCAGCAATACCATAGAGGTATACATTGATGATATGCTGGTCAAAAGTCTGTAGAAAGGTAGTCACCTCCAGCACTTAGCCCAGACCTTCGATATCCTAAGACAACACAAGATGAAGCTCAACCCCTCGAAATGTACCTTCGGGGTGACGAAGGGAAAATTCTTGGGATACATTGTCTCTCAGAGGGGGTATCGAAGCAGACCCCACTCAGATCCAAGCTCTGATTGGACTGAAGTCACCGAAAACCAGAAAAGACATTCAGGGGCTGAATGGCAGAATCGCGGCACTAAGCAGATTTATCTCCAAATCCACTGATCGCTGCCTACCTTTCTTCAAAGCTCTAAAGGGAAACAAAGCTTTACAGTGGACGGAAGAATGTGAGAAAGCTTTTCAGGAGCTGAAGAAGTATCTAGCCTCTCCAGAACTTCTGTCAAAACCAGTACAGGGAGAAAAGTTATTCTTGTACCTAGCAGTCTCTGAAAACGCGGTCAGCTCCGCAATAGTCAGACAGGACAGAGGAGTACAGAGGCCCATATTCTACGTCAGTAGGGCACTACTTGACATAGAAAATAGATATCCAGAAGTGGAAATGCTAGCCTTCGCCTTGGTCATATCAGCTCAGAAGCTCCGACCTTATTTCCAAGCTCATCCAATTGAAATCCCAACTGCCTATCCTCTGAAGTCAATATTGAGGAAACCTGAGGTATCGGGAAGATTAGTGAAGTGGTCTGTGGAGCTAGGGAAATTCAACATATCATTTATGCCACGAAACTCCATCAAAGGACAGGCCTTGGCTGATTTCGTTGCCGAGTTCACCCCAGCACGTCAAGACAAGGCATAGCTCATTGAAACTTCAGGAACCTGGCTACTCTACATCGATGGATCATCAACCGATCAGGGCTCAGGAGTAGGCCTGGTATAACAGTCCCCTGATGAGCTCTCGTTAGAAAAAGCAGTCAGCCTGGGATTCAAAGCTTCTAACAATGAAGCAGAATATGAAGCCCTAATCCTAGGCATGAAGTTGGCTCTGGAATGTGAGGTTCAGAACCTTAAAGTCTTCTCAGACTCCCAATTGGTGGTAAGCCAAGTCCTGGGAGAATTCTTCATTAAAGATGATAGGATGCTTCGATACTTCGAACTGGTGAACCACTTGAAACGTTCCTTCCAGACGTTCACTATCCAGAAAATAGAAAGAAGCCAGAACTGCAGAGCAGATGCTTTGGCAAACATGGCATCCCGCCTTAAGTCTGAGGCAAACTCCACAGTAAAAATCTCCTATCAGCCAAGACCTAACATAGAGGAAGCCCAAGTTGCTCAAATTGCTGAACAACCTCAGAACTGGATGACTCCAATCCTCTAGTACCTACAATCCGGGCTCCTCTCAGAAGATAAAAACAAAGCCAAGAGAATCCGAATCAGAGCGGCTCGGTACCTGATCCTGAACAACAAGCTCTACAGAAGGTCGTATTCTCAACCTCTGTTAAAATGCTTAGCTCCAGAAGAATCACAATATGTCTTGGCTGAAATACACGAGGGAATTTGCGGGAATCATAATGGAGGCAGAACGATAGCTCACCGAGCTCTGTCTCAGGGCTACTACTGGTTTAGCATGCTAAAGCAGGCTAAGGAGTATGTCCAGAAGTGCGACAAATGTCAAAGATTTGCCCCATATCAACACCAGCCTCATCACGAGCTCATCTCGATTACTAGTCCTTGGCCCTTCGCTCAGTAGGGGATGGACATCGTAGGTCCATTACCAAAGGCCCCACCGAACAGGAAGTATCTTTTGGTAGCCATTGACTACTTCTCTAAATGGGCCGAAGCTGAACCTTTAACACACATCACAGAGAAGGAAGTTGAGAGCTTCACCTGGAAGAACATTGTTTGCAGGTTCGGTATATCACGTGTGATTATCTCTGACAATAGGACGCAGTTCACTGGTAAAGGCTTCAAGAAATTCTGTGAAAATCTCAACATTAAGCAACACTTTGTCTCTCCAGGCCATCCACAAGCAAATGGGCAAGCAGAGGTCACCAATCGAACGATCCTTGATGGATTAAAGAAGAGGTTAGAGCAGGCCAAAGGAAAGTGGGCAAAGGAAAGTGGGCAAAGGAACTCCCTGGAGTTCTTTGGGCCTACAGAACAACCAGAAGAACTCCCACCTCTGAAACTCCCTTCTCACTGGCCTATGGTACAGAAGCAGTAATCCCTATTAAGATCGGTATGCCAACTCTAAGGACTGAAGCCTTTGAGCAAGAATCCAATGATCAGCAGCTGATGGGAAATTTGAATTTGGTTGAAGAAAGAAAGGATCAAGCCAGCATCAAGATGGAAGCCTATTAGCAGAGAATGGTCGACAAATCCAAGGTGGGGCTCAAGACGGTCAGCTTTCAAGTCGGGGACTTTGTCTTGAGAAGAGTCTTTCAAAACACCAAGGATCCCACTATGGGAAAGTTGTCACCAAACTAGGAAGGCCTCTATAGAGTGACGAAGGTTGTTAGGCCTACCACCTACTGGCTAGAAGACATGACTGGGAAGCCTATTCCTAGGCCGTGGAACGTGGAACATTTACGGAAGTATTATCAATAGAGATGTTTCTTTCTTTTTAATACCTCCATAGAATGTTCATCTTTTAATGCACAGGCCTCCAGAGCCTAGTCCATCTATAATGCACAGGCCTCTAGAGCTTGGTCCATCTACAATGTACAAGTCTTAGTACTTGGTCCATCTTTTAATGCACAGGCCTCTAGAGCCTGGTCCATCTATAATGTACAAGTCTTAGTACGTGGTCCATCTTTTAATGCACAGGCCTCCAGAGCCTGGTCCATCTATAATGCACGGGCCTCCAGAGCCTGGTCCATCTGTAATGTACAAGTCTTAGTACTTGGTCCATCTTTTAATGCACAGGCCTCCAAAACCTGGTCCATCTATAATGCACAGGCCTCCAGAAGCCTGGTCCATCTACAATGTACAAGTCGTAGTACATGGTTCATCTTTTAATGCACAAGCCTCCAGAGCCTGGTCCATCTATAATGCACAGGCCTCCAGAGCCTGGTCCATCTATAATGTACAATTCTTAGTACTTGGTCCATCTCTTAATGCACAGGCCTCCAAAGCCTGGTCCATCTATAATGCACAGGCCTTCAGAGCCTGGTCCATCTATAATGCACAGGCCTCCAAAGCCTGGTCCATCTATAATGTACAAGTCTTAGTACTTGGTCCATCTTTTAATGCACAGGCCTCTAGAGCCTGGTCCATCTATAATGCACAGGCCTCTAGAGCCTGGTCCATCTATAATGTACAAGTCTTAGTACTTGGTCCATCTATAATACACAGGCCTTCCGAGCCTGGTCCATCTTCAATGCACAGATTCTATGATCCAGTCGGTCCAAAGATAGAAGTTCCAAATATCTTCAAACTAAAGTTTCCTAGATCGGAATACCTCAGAGCTAATATTTAGATTATTCGGCTTATGCACCAGCAAGCAACAAATACTACAGTACCGAGCAGGTTTAAAGTACTCTGATTCAGGACTTCAAGTTTTATACAAGTTTCTTTGATCTACTCTTAGAACATACAGAAAAGTTAGTCATCAGAAGTGCACGAAAAGGTGTTTTAACTCCAGAAGAGCACATTCAAATACAAAGAACATCAAATCTGAGAAGAAAGAACTCAATTTTATTGATGATTCAGAAAATTTACATCAGTACAAGAAGACTGGAAATAGAACAAGTACACAAAAACTACAACAAAGGCATCACTACGCTTTCACAACATCATGGCTTTCTTCCTCGAATGAGAAAGGGACCCAGGATCCAAACTTCCATTACCGCCGCCGCCGGCTCCATTTGAAAGGAAGGAACCCTGAACCCTAAATTGCAACAAGAAGCACCCAGGCCATTTCATCATCACTGTCACTGATCTCAATACCAACGGATGATGAGGGCTCTGGGTCTCAAGGGACCTTCATTCATCTCTCTCAAAGCTGGCATGACACCCCAGCCTATTTGAGCAAGGGTCTCTGCCAAGACACAAAGGGAAGGAGCCATCCCACCTTCATCTTCATCACCAATGATCCAAGCCTCGGTTGAATCAAGGAGGGTCCACCTCCAATCAGAGAAATCTCGACCGGATGCTAAGATGGACAAAAAGATCTTTGCCTCCTCTAATCCTTCCTTGGAGACTGAATCAAAGGGAAGGTTAACTCTCGGCCATAGTTTAATCATTCCTAACTCGGACTGAAAATTGTCAATCATCTCCGGGCAAACGGTAAGCTTCTAAAAGACATTCAAACTCTCTCCGACAGAGGAACAGTATGGGAACACAAGTAAAAAGATGGGGCGTAACCGTACGCTCTTCTGTCATATATATAGACCCTCGAAGCCCAAAAGTCACCCAGATGAACCGTTGCAACGGTTAAATAAAGGGTTGGCCTCAAAAACCCAAAAGACAGCTGTATAAATGGATGACGTATAGAATCGTCCTTTCGGATACTTAGACGACAAGATACAAGGCTTCCCTAAGCATACCGAACTGGTTAAGCAAATAAAGTCTGATCCACCTTTATGCAAAGGCCCTCGGGCCAACATACAGACCTCTCAGTCTTGGCTATTTCGTTGATCCCTGACGGACCACGTGTATGACAAAAGACCATCAGTTCGGAGGTATCTCAGTCCAGGTCTGAATAACTTAAGAGGCAGAAGTCTCAATCATTAGAGTGACAGACACGAGACGCCGTTTTTGCTACAAAACTTGGGTTTAGAACAAAACGGCCTCAGAATTCTTCAAAATTTACTCTCAACATATGTGACACAAGATCAAGGTCAGATCCCTACACATCTGATTGAAGTTGCCTTCTTATCTCATCCAAAGAGGGAGAAGTAATCAGAACTGGTCTATAATCATTGTCTTATCGCAACTACAATTCGGAAGACAACCGCCAACCGTTGAAAGCTGATCTGGAAGGCTCTAAAACAGCCTCACATGCAGCAGTTTCTCACATCAACCACAAATTCAAAGGAAATACTACATAGGTCAACCAAGCACAAGAGAAATGAAATGAAGACATTTGAGAAAGGGAAAACTATTTCATTCAAATAGTCTGTTACACTGAAGTTCAAAAAAAAAAAAAAAAAAACCCTAAACTAAGCATATTTCCTAGGCCTGATCAGCAGAGGCAGGCTCAATGGCTGAGGAAGGATCGGCAAGAGCAATATCAATCGTCTCATTCGGGATGAAAACTTCAATGGGATCGGCAGGGAGAGCGTCGACCACCTCGCTCGAAACAGCAACCTCGGGAGGGGTAACCCCGGGAGGCACAATCGAGGAAATGTCGAAGTTAGGAAACTTAGCAAGGAACCTAGTTCGGAAGTTGTTGAAGCCAAACATGATCAGGGTGTTGGCCATTCCTTCCAGTTCCATCTTCATCTCCATCTCATTATCCAGCTTGGCCTGTTCCACTGCATCCTCAAGCTTTTGATTATATTGATACCTCATGCCGTCCATCTCTCTCTGCAACCTTTTTGCCTGCTCAACGGCAAGGTTCTTCTCTGACTCCATGACGACCAGAGAATTCTGTGACTCCTTCAGCCTCTCTACAGAGTCGTGAGCCTCGGACTGGGCAGTACCAAGCTGAAGCCTGAGATCGTCCAGCTCAGTCTGAAGTTTGTCAACCTCCTCTGAAGGGGGAGAGACCTCCGTCAGAGCAGAAAGGGTGTGCAGGGTCTGCAGTGTACAAAGAAAATAGTTCAGTACCCAGCCAAAACACTTGGAAAAAAGGAAAAGAGATAAAGACCCGAAGAACTTACCTTGACCTGAAGAGAAGCCAGGTCAGCAAGAAGCTTCTCTAGCTTCTGTGGCCTAGCTTTGATTGAGTCTTTGGCCCAAAACTCCCTCAGAATCTTTTTGGCCCCTTGATTGACAGCACCAGGGGCCACCGAGGATGACGCCCCCTTGCCCGCTTGTTTGGATGGGGCTGGGGGACCATAGAAATGGGGGTAGGTGCCTCTCTCTCCCCCTCAGTGGGTTCGGGAGAGATCGAAAGTATCTTCCGCCTTTTTGTCTGGATGGGAGGGTCCACTGGGGAAGAAGCCTCCCCCACTGCCACAGATGAAGATGCCTCGGTCTCCCACCTTGCCATCATATCCTTTGTGAGCTCCTCAACACTTCCTTTGGCAGCCATCAACTTATCAGGGTTAACTATGGAGAAATGGTCTCGGTTGCTGGGCTGTAAAAGCTTCTTGTATTGTTCCTGAATCGCTGGAGAAAAGCTCGGCCTCTTCCACACGCTTCTAACTGCACAAAGGATATAGATATTAATCAACTTGGTAATTGGTGTACAAAATGAAACCAAAGCAACCACGGGAAATTTGGGCCTCACCCTTTCGCCCAGTGGTTCGAGGGAATGTTGAGAATTGGCCTTAGAAGTCCTTGTATTCCCATCCTCCTTTAATGAAGAAATACCACTTCTTCCAAGTCTTGTTTGAGGAGGGCACGGAAGTAAGGGGTCTAAACCCACTATCAAAAGACATATAATAAAGGCCTTCCGCCCTCATGTATTTTAGATCCATATTACTATAGATCAGGTCAAGGGACACGTCGACATTATTCATATACCCCAACACTATAAAGCTTAACAGATGTCTCCAACTATTAAGGTTCAGGTCTACAGGGCAAAGGCTGAACTAGCAAAAGAATTGTTTTTCGAGGTCAGGAAGGGGGAGTGTCAGTCCCATTTCAAACCAAGCCAAATAGGCACAGATTTCCCCCTCTCTAACATCGCGTGGGCGATCCAAAGAGTCCGGAACCCTGAAAGTAACGTTTGAGGGGAGATTGGATTTCTCCCACAACTCCACCAACATTTTCTCAGTGATCGCACTCTTACCCTCCTCTCTATGACCAGATCGACCAGAGGTCTCACCAGTCCTATTTGAGGGCTCATCGAATGCGTCAACAATCCTAACCCTCGGGCTAAAGGAGGCTCTACCAGTCTATTCTCATCGTCATTAACAGAAGGAAGATTCACTAGATGTAGTTGAGGAATGGTCCTAGAAGGATTGCCCAAACCAGAAGGTGACTCAGGGCCAGACATGGCAGACAAGAGAAAGTAACGAAGCAAATGAAAGGGAATGTAAAAGCGGCTAAAATCAAACCTGAAATCAAGAAAGACTATGAACACCGGATATCCTTCAATCTTCAAAATATGTCAAATGGTGGTGGCAGTCTCTCTGGTACTGTAGAAGCAAGTGCAGAAGAAAGGCATAAAAGTCCTTTCCCCCTCTTTATATACACATTCGAAATATGAGCCTCCCAAGACGATTCGACACAACGGTTGAAAATAATGATGGCTTCTCAAGTATCGGCTGCGCAATAAATGACCCATTAAATTGACGTCTCGAAGAATAGAGAAACAAAACGTGTGACTCTTCATAAAGCCCATAACCCTAGTTAAGCCCTAGCTCCTAACTAGGGCTCGGGAGGGGGGAGTAGCTGATATACCACAAACAGACACACCAATCACCTTGAGACACGTGTGCTTACAGAGCCGATAAACTCGGTTATACAGAGCAATCACAGCCTTTAGGGCATTCTCATATACACATACTACAGAGCCGATAAACTCGGTCATACAGAGCAGGCGGAGCCTCCAGGGCATTCTTATGTACATATCATCCAGACCTTATGCTCTGGGCAATATCCACTCAGTATTACGTATGGTTCCGACCTCATGATCTTAGCAACTGCCAAGCAAGGAATAAGGAAACAGTCTTCAAACACGGAAACAGTCATCAACAAGGAAACTACTATCTATGATTCTTCCTATCTTACGATACAATATTCCACAAGGTAACTGCAATCTTCGATGATCAAATCCCTATATTCATGGCTCCGAATCCTAATCAACGTAGGAAGGCAACGATCTATAAATTAAACCCTAAAGGTACGCTTTATTTTCATGCTCATTCTTTGGCTTTCAATACAGTCTTTTCAATTCAGTTTACTTACTTAAGCATCGGAGCGACTACCGCCGGAGCCAATCTAGTGGTCCTCTTATCCCCTTTTTGAGTGTTCTACAGGTCACGGAGCCCATACTTATTGCGAGTCGAAAAGTGCAGCATCAGTATATTACACTTAATATATAAAAAATAAATTATAGACTAAATATGTGCACTAGATATATTATAAATAAGTTAGTTTTTAACAAAGTATATATATGGGATATTTTGAAAAGAAGTTAGGTTTGAAATTTTAGTAATTTATTAGTGTTAAAATGATAAATTTGTATTGGGAACATTTTGGTAGTATGGAGAGATAATTAAGGGCAAAATTCATATTTAAGTGTAGATCCAAAGGATTAGTTCTTGGAATTACTGTAGTTATATTTTAGTAGCACCCTCTTATTTTGTTGATGTATTTGATCTGCATCCTTTTCTATACATCAATAAATTTTCTTCTTCGTTGATTAAAAAAATAAGGCATTTAATAATTTCCTTGAGTCAGCGAAAGAGATTATACAACAACGAGAATGGAGTCAAAGCTACAAAAGAAAAGATGGATGTGGCAATTTATTTACTATAAATGTAGCAACAATTATGGTTTTGTATTGTGATGGCACTTCCTAACTACCAGTGTATCTCCAAGAGACATGTTAAAATGATGAGATACATCAAATTATCGAGCCACATAAACTAAAAATCAATTTTCAAGAGTTAAATTATCAACTCGACAAAAGGCACCCTTAACTCTTCAATACAGGCGAGTTGCTTTTGCTCGGCAACTAGTTTTTTAATATTATTTTATATTAATACAATTCAATGTTTACCTATGGAAATCAACTTAACATTTTTATATTATAACAATTGAAAGTATATCAGAATCCTAACATAATGAAAAGCTCCCAAAAGGTAATCAATTCGGTAAAGATCTGAAAAACTAGGGTAAATTTTTTGTTTTGCTGGTATGAGACTATTCATACTTTATTTACTAGTAGGACACTATATATGTATTATTTAGACATAAATCATGTTTAGAAACATAATTTGAGTATGCCACAGAAGGAAAATCTGCTTAAAATGTTAAAATATACTTATTGTGAGAATTTGAACAAAATTAGAGATAGTTTGAAAAACGAGCCCAAAAGGTTAACCTGGACGGACCCGGCCACACCCGCTAACATGTGAAAATAAATTTTTCAAAAAAATATCATTTAAAATAATTTTAAGAACTTTGGTTAAGGCAGAATATCGATTTGAGACGTTTCGGGACAGGTCGTAGTGTAACGAGGTCCCGCAGCTCATTAAGGGCAAAATGACCTTTTCACCCTTGACCCTTTAGTATAAATAAGACACTTAAGAATTAAAATCATCAGAATTGGTATGAGGAAAGTACTGCAAGTCGCGCTTGGAGATAAACCACAAATAAAACCTAAGTTCTCTAACTTTCTACCTTCCAAAACTCATTTCTACCCTTGGAATCTCTCAAGGCTTTCTTCTAGGAAATTGTTCCCCACCACAAGGGCTACAATCCTACCGATTGGTTCGGCGTTAAAGTGATCACAACTCGTTAGGGTTGAGAAAAACCCTTTTAGGTATGATATTTTGCTAAGTAAAGAATAGAGTTAAGTTTAGTAGTGTTTTTATAAGTTGATTGTATGACTTACATGCTTACTTGATGTTAAAAAACTACCCAACATATAGTTGCTTTGAAAACCTAGGGTTGGTACTTTGTGTACTTGTGTATTCTTTGAGAACTTGATAAAGTGATGAACATGTAACATGAATATATGTATAATTGATTGCATTATAGCCTATGTTTATGTGGACAAAGTCTTGTAGTTTAAAAGTTATGATTTGTTCAATGTATTGGTACTTTGTATACTTGTGTATTTCTCGAGAATTTGGTAAAGTTGTGAACATGTAACAAGAATATATGTAAAAATGATTATATTATAACCTATGTTCATGTAGATAAAGTATTGTAGTTTGAAAGTTATGGTTTGCTTAATGCATGATGTATAATTTAAAGCACACCCAATGTGTTTGATAAAAAGCCTCATTAAGATTGTATGACAAAAATCAAGGCATATTGGCATATTGTGAATCTTTGGAAATATGGTGTGTGTTGAACACTTTGATGCTATGCATTATGAGGGTGAAGATCCTGTGGTGAAAAACCCAAAATTTAGCCAATGATTGGTACTAGCTAATCCAACGGGAGCGGACTGTGAAACGAGACATGGGTTAGGCATAGAGTTGCTTGTGTGTGTCATGCATATTGTCATTGCATTGCATTAATGAATTGGAAAGATTATAGCTCATAAATGTTCACTTTGCACATGCCACGCTTACCTTTTTTATTTATATTAGCACTATGTCATACAAGTCGTCGGGTTTACACTATATAAAATTACATATTTCAGATAAGAGTTCCGACACATGAGACTTGATGAAGTCTTAAAGCATGGAAGGGGAAATGGCCCTTGAAGAATATTTGGCCTAAGGGCCATATTTTGTATGTAGGGGCATAAGCCCTATGAAGTTTATTTCTTGTTTAAAGTTTAGACCTTGTGTAAGTTATAAACTTAATTTTATGTTGGATTATATGATTGTGTATTGAATGTAAATGAGGAGCATGGAGCTCCATGTAGTTACTTGTTTTTTAAATATGCTTGTGAACATTAAAAATATAAAATTGTATAAATAATTGTTCTATTAGGTGTTGTGTTGGTGTTAAGGAGGAATAAAATGAGGAAAAAGGTTAATAAACAAAGTAGATTATGGTAAAATTTTTCAAAAATAGCAACTAGGTTGAGTGGAGCAAGAGAGCGTGTCTAGATTTTCTAAGTAGGAAATTAAATGACTTAAGAAGAAAACAAGAAAGGTAAAGAAATGAAAAATATGGATAATTAGTCCAAAAATAACTTAAGGTCAAAAAATAAGGAAAAAAAGGGTAAAATGGTCATTTTACATGTTATATGGTTCCACAACAAATTTGGTAATGAAATAACTTGAAATAGGTATAAAAATGTCAAAATCAAGATTTTTGGACCAAGGTTGGAATGCTGGCATAGTAACAATTTAGCTATTGGAATACTATAGCAATGAATAGTAAACCAAGCAAGCCAGCCAGCCCGCATGCACAGCTGTGCACGCTCGCCTGCATGTGTTGTGCATGCGTGCGCGCTCACACGTACACTCGCGTGCCTGGCCGTCCTTCCCCGCGTGTGCGCCAGCTCGCCTGACACCCCATCCGCGCGCGATACGTGCCCTGCGCTTGCCCCGCACATGCCTGCAGCCTTGGGCATGCCATGACACGCCCTCCACGTTGGAGACCACCTTTTGGAGTCCCTTTTAGGCCACTTTTGACCATTATACCAAGCCATATTGGATACCTTTTTGGGACACATTTTAATCATTATTTAAGGCTATGTTTGGCCACTTCCTTAGACTAATTTAGGTACTATTTTTGACCTATTATTGGTCTATGCCTTTGGGCATTTGAGGCCGTTATTTCAAGGCACATTAGAGACATTTTTAGGGCCATTTTAGAAGTCATGCTTAGACATGACTTAGATTATTTTTGACCATTGGTTAGGGCAAGTATTTGACTAGTATTCGGAACTCATATTGGGTGAGTCTAATAAGTAATTTTATCCCCACTCTTTGAAAAACATGAGAAAATTAATATGTAATTAATTAAATCCAATCAATTGTAATTTATTAATTCTTTTTAGTTCATTTTCATTCACTCTCCGGGTTTTGAAAATTCGGGGGCGTGAAAAATTCTACCCCCAAAAAAAGGTAATCAATTAATATTAAAATATGATTTTCTTCTATTTTATTTTACCATTTTCATAATTCTTAACAATCATTCAAAATTTTGTAAATCAATTATATTTAATTTTGAAATTTATAAATAGAATTAGAGGGAAATGGGCAGTCAAATTTTTAATTTGATAAAAAGTACAAGTAGTGGAAAGTCAAAGAAATAAAACAAAATTTAATAATATTAAAAAATAAAAAATAATAAAATTTTGATATTTGAATACTATATTGGAGATGTTCTAATTTTTTAGACAAAAAGTAACTCCTCAATATGCCACATAGGTCACTATAATACAATTTTAAAGAAAATATTTGAAAAGTTTCTTGGAGATGCTCTTAACCAACCAAAGGATGTGGTGATAGTATTGCAATGATGATAATTGTGATGGTAGAGGTTGCTAATATTTTTACCAAGAATTCAACTCTTGATCTTAGATTAAGATTCAATTTTTCAAGCAGATACAAAAAAGAAATTATGTATTCCCATCTGAACCTTTGATATGAAATTCGAATCAAGTATTGATTATTTAAGTGACAAAATTTGGTACTTCTTATTCTTTCAAAATAATTCTGAAAACCCCTTCTTACCCTTGGGAAACACTAAAATGTCTTTTAGGATTCTTTATCACACCATTGTCAACTTTGTCCCATAAATGGCCAAAAAGCTTTCAAGAAGCCCTTAAATTAAATCAGCACTTAGAATCTCTAGGATCACACGTACTAAAACCATAAGACAACCCTTATAACATTGAAACATCCTTTTGATGCAGGAATAAGTGGCCAAATAACCCTCTAATATGTTGTCTGGAATATATATATATATATATATATATATATAGAGAGAGAGAGAGAGAGAGAATATTATTATAGGAGTGTTTTGTTTTCAATTTAATTATTTGCCTAACACTTGGATTATGTGATTTTTATGTCTATAAGACAGCGGGTGTGGTTGGCCAAATTGGTTAAAAAATTTGATTCGGTGAAAACCGATATTTAAAGTATCAGGCTTCATTGGGAATGTGCATGTGGATGGGGGAAATTTTCTTGGAAATGGATAACTATCCTTTTAAAATGGAGAAGTTGTTGGAGAGTGAGTTAAATAACTACCGCAATCAAATTTTTTAGATACACAAATCAACGTACACTTCAAGTTTAAAACCCAAGTGGAAGAGAAAGCCTATTGCAACCTAAACACAAAATTTGCACCATCTCTTTATTACAGATTCCAATTTGAAGTGTAAGTTTTGTTGTGTGGAGGAGACTGATATACCACAAAAGAGCAGATCAATCAGCACTTGACACGTATGCCTATAAATCCAACTCACACTCGGCTAACTCAGCTCGCGCTCAGCCAGTGACTAAGCGCTCGAACATTCAGGATAGGATGAAAGATCGGAAGTGGCCGAGCATATGCCTCTAGAGCACATACATATCCAGATAAGGATCACAGAGTTAATTACAGGATTCCAGACCAATACTCCAGAGCTCGTCACCGCCTTAGCGGCTGCCGAGCAGGGAATAAGGAAACAGTCTTCAACACGGAAACAGTCTTCAACAAGGAAACTACTATTTATGATTATCTCTATCTTACGATACAATACTCCACAAGGTAATTGCAATCTCCGATGATCAAATTCCTATATTCATGGCTCCGAATCCTAATCAATTTAGGAAGGCCACTGTCTATAAATCAAACCCTAAAGGTACGCTTTATTTTCATGCTCATTCTTTGACTTTCAATATAGTCTTTCAATTCAGTTTACTTACTTAAGCATCGGAGTGGCTACCGCCGGAACCAATCCGGTGGTCCTCTGATCCCCTTTTTGAGTGTTCTACAGGTCGCGGAGCCCAGATTTATTGCGAGCCGAAAAGTGCAGCATCAGTTTGGCGCCGTTTGTGGGAATCGACTAATCTCCAAATGCTCTATTCACAAACTTATCTTTTTCCTCATCGGAAAACCATGGCCCCAAATCTCCGACCGCGACAGAATACTCAGAATCCGTAAAGCTCTCAACGTCGGCTGCCTGCTCCACGAGCAAGGGGGCCAACGATTGATCCCATGCGACAAGAGATCGAATCGATCAAACGACACAACGAACTGGTGCAGGAACAGTTGCTTGCCATAACAAGAACACTGGCAACGCTCACACAGAATCAAGAGACGAGTCCTCCTAACCCGCCGGTCAACATTGCTGTGGGAACACAACCTCCTATTACCACGGAGAATGAAGAGCCCCATGAGCAGGCTCCAATAACCAGCCTGGGCACCCCCAAGGTGTTGCTCGCGTTGGCAGAGATCCACAACCGTCAGCAGCTCTATGCTGGGGAACATCAGCCTTCGTCCCTGACGTCCATTACCGGAGCACTATTAAAGCCCCAACTCTAAGGGATTTGGGAGCACATCCGGCACCACAGGAGCCTCATCCCTGTGCAGCACCAATCCCTCCAGTTCGAAACCCTCTTCCGTCCAAAGGACGTACTCAGCCCGACTACCTTGAAGCCGAGGCTGTAAGACAAGGTTCACAAGATGTCCGATTCAGAGACCCACGGAGGGTAGAAGAAATTACCGAATCTATAGACAGAACAATTGCTTTGAGAGGTGCCCAGAACCCTCCAGAGCAAGACGAGTTGGCCAGGCTGCTCGGAAGACTTGCCACCCCATTCACTCACGCCATCATGTCAGAAGAAAGGCCCAAAAAGTTCATGGTGCCAAAGTTCACCCTGTACGATGGGTCTGGAGACCCAGGAGATCATCTCCCGCACTACCAGCAAACAATGGCCCTCCACAGGGCCTCTGATGCTTTTATGTGCCAAAATTTCATTACCAGCTTGAAAGGAACTGCTCTGAAATGGTTCCACCACCTCCCTCCGAACTCAATTACCGGCTTCTATGAGCTCAGTAGGCAATTCCTAGACAGATTTATGACCAGCCAGAGGCTCAGAAGGGGACCAGAGTTCCTGTTAAATGTCAAACAGACTAAGGAGGAGTCCCTCAGAGCCTACATTGCGCGCTTCAGTGCCGAACTCACGGAGATCACCGACTGCAGCCCAAGATTCCTTGTAGCTGCCTTAACTACTGGACTTGCTCACGGTGGCTTCAGAGACTCCTTGACAAAGAGCCCTCCAGCCGACATGGCGGCATTAGTGGATCGGGCCAGGAAGTACATTAACCTGGAAGAAGCCAACCGCACATCCCAAAAGGGCAAAGAGCAGAACCAGAGGGATAATCCGAAGAGGGAGGATCACAAGAAGGAGGACCACAGAAGAGACTCCAACAATAAGAGGGCCAGGAGTCCAGAAAAGAAAATAACACCCAGGGCTGTTTACCATTCCGGACCAAGGAAGTTCAATAACTTTACCCCTTTGAACACTACAGCGAACCAGGTACTCCGGCAGATTCGAGATCAGGAAACCTGAGGTGGCCGGAACCAATCAAAGGAGATCCCAGCCTTCGGGACCAAAGTAAGTATTTCAATTTCCATAAAGATCATGGACATACAACTAACTCATGCAGGACCCTTCGATATGAGATTGAGCAACTCATAAAGAAAGGACGTCTCCGGAAGTTCCTTAAGCAGGACGGGAGGCAAAATCCCCATGAAGACAAGCCTCAGCAGCAGATAGAGCAGAGGCCCGAGCAAAGACAGGAGCAAAGGGAAGTTCGAAACGAGCCTCAAAGGCAGAACAACCATGTCATCTATGTCTCCATGCAGACTCCCCTACTACAGGGATGTCTAACAGGGCAAGGAAGAGATACGCTCGGAAGGCTAGGGCTGCCCCAGACGTATTGCAGATATCCAACGTTGAAAAGAGGCTCAAACCAGCACTGGAGATCCAATTCACTGAACAAGACCTGGCAGGGGTGCATTGCCCTCACAGTGATGCCCTCGTCATCACTCTTAAAATTGCCAACTTCGAGATCAGAAGAGTCCTGGTTGGCACCGGCAGCTCCGTCAACATACTATTCCATGAGCCACTCAAGCAGATAGGAATGGACCACGACAACATCAAGCCTACTACTGCCGTGATGGTAGCCTTCGATGGCAATCTCAGTACCCCATTGGGAAGAATCGACCTTCCTACAACCGTAGGAGAGGGAGAAGGGCAAAAGACCACCATCTCAGAGTACATGGTGCTGAATATGAAATCTCCCAACAATGTCATAATTAGGAGACCATGGTTGCACCAGATAGGGGCGGTCACCTTGACCCTCTATCAATGTCTGAAGTATGTTCACAATCAGAATGTTTATTCTGTCAAAGGATGCCAGCCAACTTCCCGGGAGTGCCATGCCATTGCACTCAAGGAGAAGGCTACCAAATAGCAATTACAGTACACTCGAGACTATACAAATCCAGTTCCTGCCCGCACTCCCGAGGAGGAAGGTTGCCCTCCAGCATCGAAAAACCTCTGAGCCTAAGGGGACGGGACAGCAGAGCCAAACCCATTAGCGAGCCCATCAAAGTGTTGGTCAGTTTAGAGTCAGAGGGGCGTTATTTGTACATCGGCCCAGACCTGACACGCGCAGAGCAAGAGAAAATAATCAAGTTTGTAAAAGACAACCTCTCTATGTTTGCGTGGGAGACCAAAGACATGGAGGGTATAGATCCCAATCTAATAACTCACAAGCTAATGGTGGATCCATATCACCCACCTATGAGACAAAAAAGAAGGCCGCTAGCCTCAGAGCGGCACCAGATCATTAACGAAGAAGTCCAGAGGTTGCTTGAAGCCAAAATGATACGCGAAGTGTTCTACCCCGAGTGGCTAGCTAACATCGTCCTGGTCAAGAAGAAAAATGGCAAGTGGAGGATCTGCGTTGATTATGCAAACCTCAATAAGGCCTGCCCCAAAGACAGCTTTCCACTGCCAAGGATAGATCAACTGGTTGATGCTACTACAGGGCACGAACTCATGAGTTTTATGGATGCCTATTCCGGGTATAACCAAATTCAGATGTACCCTCCAGACCAGGAGAGGACAGATTTCATAACCGAACGAGGCCTCTACTGCTACAGAATAATGCCTTTCGGTTTGAAGAACGTTGGAGCCACATACCAGCAGTTGGTGAACAAGATGTTCAGCCCACTGCTCGGCAATACCATGGAGGTATACATTGATGATACGCTGGTCAAAAGTCTGCAGAAAGGTAGCCACCTCCAGCACTTAGCCCAGACCTTCGATATCCTAAGACAGCACAAGATGAAGCTCAACCCCTCGAAATGTACCTTCGGGGTGACGAAGGAAAAATTCTTGGGATACATTGTCTCTCAGAGGGGTATCGAAGCAGACCCCACTCAGATCCAAGCTCTAATTGGACTGAAGTCACCAAAAACCAGAAAAGATATTCAGGCTCTGAATGGCAGAATCGCGGTACTGAGCAGATTTATATCCAAATCCACTAATCGCTGCTTACCTTTCTTCAAAGCTCTAAAGGGCAACAAAGCTTTACAGTGGACGGAAGAATGTGAGAAAGCTTTTCAAGAGCTGAAGGAGTATCTAGCCTCTCCAGAACTCCTGTCAAAACCAATGCAGGGGGAAAAGCTACTGTTGTACCTAGCAGTCTCTGAAAACGCGGTCAGCTCTACATTAGTCAAATAGGACAGGGGAGCATAGAGGCCCATATTCTACGTCAGTAGGGCACTACTCGACACAGAAAAGAGATATCCAGAAGTGGAAAAGCTAGCCTTCACCTTGGTGATATCAGCTCGGAAGCTCCGACCTTATTTCCAAGCTCATCCAATTGAAATCCCAACTGCCTATCCTCTGAAGTCAATATTGAGGAAGCCAGAGGTGTCGGGAAGATTGGTAAAATGGTCTGTGGAGTTAGGGGAATTTGACATATCATATGTGCCATGAAACTCCATCAAAGGGCAGGCCTTGGCTGATTTCGTTGCCGAGTTCACCCTGGCACGTCAAGACAAGGCACAACTCATCGAAACTTCAAGCAACTGGCTGCTTTACATTGATGGATCGTCAGCTGATCAAGGCTCAGGAGTAGGCCTGGTACTACAGTCCTCTGATGGGCTTTCGTTAGAAAAAGCAGTCAGCTTGGGATTCAAAGCTTCCAACAATGAAGCAGAATATGAAGCCCTAATCCTAGGCATGAAGTTGGCTTTGGAATGTGAGGCTCAGAACCTTAAAGTCTTCTCAGACTCCCAACTGGTGGTAAGCCAAGTCCTGGGAGAATTCTTCATTAAAGATGATAGGATGCTTTGGTACTCCGAACTGGTGAACCACTTGAAGCATTCCTTCCAGACGTTCACTATCCAAAAAATAGAAAGAATCCAGAACTGCAGAGCAGATTCTTTGGCAAACATGGCGTCCCACCTTAAGTCTGAAGCAAACACCACAGTAAAAATCTCCTACCAGCCAGGACCTAGCATAGAGGAAGCCCAGGTTGCCCAAATTGCTGAACAGCCCCAGAACTGGATGACTCCAATCCTCTAGTATCTAGAATCTGGGCTCCTCCCAAAAGACAAAAACAAAGCCAGGAGAATCCGAATCAGAGGGGCTCGGTATCTGATCCTGAACAACAAGCTTTACAGAAGGTCTTATTCTCAACCTCTGTTAAAATGCTTAGCTCCAGAAGAATCACAATATGTCTTGGCCGAAATACACGAGGGTATTTGCGGGAATCATAATGGGGGCAGAACGATAGCTCACCGAGCTCTGACTCAGGGCTATTACTGGCCTGCCATGCTAAGGCAAGCTAAGGAGTATGTCCAGAAGTGCGACAAATGCCAAAGATTTGCCCCATATCAACACCAGCCTCATCACGAGCTCATCCCGATTACTAGTCCTTGGCCCTTTGCTCAGTGGGGGATGGACATCGTGGGTCCATTACCAAAGGCCCCACCAAACAGGAAGTATCTCTTGGTAGCCATTAACTACTTCTCTAAATGGGCCGAAGCTGAACCTCTAATGCACATCACAGAGAAGGAAGTCAAGAGTTTCACTTGGAAGAACATTGTTTGCAGGTTCGGTATACCACGTGTGATTATCTCTGATAATGAGACACAGTTCACTGGTAAAGGCTTCAAGAAATTCTGTGAAGATCTCAACATTAGGCAACACTTTGCCTCTCCAGGCCATCCACAAGCAAATGGGTAAGCAGAGGTCACCAACCGAACGATCCTTGATGGATTAAAGAAAAGGTTGGAGCTGGCCAAAGGAAAGTGGGCAGAAGAACTACCTGGAGTTCTTTGGGCCTACAGAACAACCAGAAGAACTCCTACCTCTGAAACTCCCTTCTCACTAGCCTATGGTACAGAAGCAGTAATCCCAGTTGAGATCGATATGCCAACTCTGAGGACTGAAGCCTTCGAGCAAGAATCCAATGATCAGCAGCTGATGAAAAATTTGGATTTGCTTGAAGAAAAAAGGGATCAAGCTAGCATCAGGATGGAAGCCTATCAGTAGAGAATGGTCAACAAATCCAAGGTAGGGCTCAAGACGGTCAGCTTTTAAGTCAGAGACTTTGTCTTAAGAAGAGTCTTTCAAAACACCAAGGATCCCACTATGGGAAAGTTGTCACCAAACTGGGAAGGCCCCTACAGAGTGATGAAAGTTGTTAGGCCTACCACCTACTAGCTAGAAGACATGGCTGGGAAGCCTATTCCTAGGTCATGGAACGTGGAACATCTACGGAAGTATTATCAATAGAGATGTTTCTTTCTTTTTAATACCTCCATAGAATGTTCATCTTTTAATGCACAGGCCTCTAGAGCCTGGTCCATCTATAATGCACAAGTCTTAGTACTTGGTCCATCTTTTAATGCATAAGCCTCCAGAGCCTGGTCCATCTATAATGCACAAGGCTTAGTACTTGGTCCATCTTTTAATGCACAGGCCTCCAGAGCCTAGTCCATTTATAATGCACAAGTCTTAGTACTTGGTCCATCTTTTAATGCACAGGCCTCCAGAGCCTGGTCCATCTATAATGCACAAGTCTTAGTACTTGGTCCATCTTCTAATGCACAGGCCTCCAGAGCCTGGTCCATCTATAATGCACGAGCCTTAGTGCTTGGTCCATCTCTAATGCACAGGCCTTCCGAGCCTGGTTCGTCTTCAACATGCAGATTCTATGATCCAGTCCGTCCAAAGGCAGAAGTTCCAAGCGTCCTCAACCAAAGTGCAAATACTATCTACACAAGTTTCCCAGATCAGAATACTTGAAAGTTGATACTTAGATTATTTGGCTTGTGTACCAACAAGCAACAAATACTACAGTACCGAGCATGCTTAAAATACATTGGTTCAAGACTTCAAGTTTTATACAAGTTTCTTTGATCCACTCTTAGAATATACAGAAGAGTTATTCATCAGAAGTGCGTGAGAAGGTGTTTCAACTCCAGAAAAGCACATTCGAACAGAAAGAACATCAGATTTGAGAAGAAAGCACTCAATTTTATTGATGATTCATAAGAAGTTTACATCAGTACAAGAAGACTGGAAATAGAACAAGTACAGAAGCTACAACAAAGACATCACTACAGAAGCTACATTAAAGACATCACTACGATCTGCAACATCATGGCTTTCTTCCTCGGATGGGAAAAGGGCCCAAGTTCCAACCTCCATTACCGTCGTCGCCGACTTCCATTTAAAAGGAAGGAACCCTGAACCCCAATCTGCATCAAAAAGCACCCAGGCCATTTCATCATCACTGTCATTGATCTCAAGACCAACGGATGATGAGGGCTCTGGGTCTCAAGAGACCTCCATTCTCCACCTTCGTTTCCCTCAAATCCGGCATGACACCCTAGCCGATTTGAGCAAGAGTCTCTGCCAAGACACAAAGGAAAGGAGGCATCCAACCTTCGTCTTCATCACCAATGCTCCAAGCCTCGGTTGAATCAAGGAGAGTCCACCTCCAATCGGAGAAATCTCGACCGGATGCCAAGATGGACAAGAGGACTTGTGCCTCCTCTAATCCTTCCTTGGAGACTGAATCAAGGGGAAGGTTAACTCTCGGCCACAGTTTAATCATTCCTAACCCGAACTGAGAATCGTCAGTCATCTCCGGGCGAATGGCAAGTTTCCAGCAACATCTAAATTCTCTCCAACAGGGGAAGAATTTGGGAACAAGAAGATTGGGCGCAACCGAATGCCCCCTTTCTCGTATATATAGACCCTTGAAGTCCAAAAGCCACCCAACTGGACCGTCGCAACGGTTAAAAGAAAGGTGGGCCTCGAAATCCCAAATGACAATCGTATAAATAAACGATGCATTAAACCTGCCTCTTAGGAATACCAAGAGACAGGGTACAGAGCTTTTCTGAACAAACAAACACAGTCCGGCACTGAAGCTTTTGAAGTAATAAAAAAGGGGGGCAAAGTCTAAATATACAAGCCTCCCATCCGGTATATAGACCTTCTAGTCTTATCTATTCTGTGACAGGCCACACATATGACAAAGGCCAACAGCTCTGATATATCTTGATCCTAAGGGCTCAGAAACAAGAGCTTCGATTATTGAAATGATGGGCGCAAGCTGCCTAGTTATTTTCACAAGTCTTTGGTTCAGAACAATTTACTTTAGAACTCTACAAAGTTTGCTTCCACTCTATGTGATACAAGATCAATATTGGGTTCTATTTATCTGATTATGTTTGCTCTCTTATCTTATGATGATGAGATAGTCGAAGTTAATCTGCATTCACTATTCTATTACAAGTGTTGAAGCTCAGAAAGCAACTATTAACTAATGGAAAGCTAATCTGACGTGCAATGGGCTCAGAGCAGCTATACTCGCAACAAATTTCGCAGAAAGCAATAACACAAGAAGAATCTGAAGAAAAAGTCAACTTTACTGATCAAAAGATATTTCATTACATCAAAAGGCTGGCAAAAAAAAAAAGTTAAGATGGTAAAGCCTCAAGCCTTATCAGAAGGCCCAAGATTTTCTGCCGAAGGGAGGTCGGTAGTCGCAACCTCTTTGCTCGGACCAGCACCAGACGAAGCAGCTCCAGGAGCAACAATTGACGACACGTCAAAATCTAGAAACTTAGCCAGAAATCTAGATCGGAAGCTCTCGAAACCAATCCGAATCAGTTCATCCCCCATCTGGTCAACTTCCTCTCTCAATTCCGTCTCAGTCTCAGTCTTGGCATGATCAACTGCCTCCTGAACCTTCTGATCAAAGGTACTTCGGAGGTTGACCAACTCCCTCTGAAGTCCTGCAACCTGCCGAGCATAGATGTCTCTTTCAGACTCCGCCACGGCAAGATTAGTGCCAGCTTCCTTCAGACTCTCCTCGGCGGCATGAACCTTGGATTGAGTCGTTCCAAGCTCCAGCTTCACTTCATCCAGCTCGGCCTTCAGCTTATCAGTCTCCTCAAGGCTCATGGGAGTCACCATCAGAGCAGCTAAACTATCATGCTCTGTACAACACAAGGCAGACAAGTTAGACCGAACAAGTAAGCAAACAAGAAAAGACAAGAAAAGCTTCAGAGGTTACCTTCATTTGGAGATTCATCATCTCATTCATCAACTTCGCAAGGTTATCCCCCCTGTACCGATGAGGGCCCCAGGACCATATCTGGTCAAAGGCCTTCTTGGCAATTTGGTAGTCCGGCTCGTTAGACGGCTCGGACGGCACAACAGGCGCCTTCCCCTTCCTAGTCCGTTTGCTTGGAACGGAAGGGGCAGGAAGAACGGCCGAGACCAGAACAGCAGGTTCGGCCTCCTTCTCGGCTTCGGCAGGAGGTGGCTCGGGAGAGCCAGAAATCAACCTCTTCCTTTTCACTTGAAGAGGAGGCTCAGGCTCAACTCGGGATGAAGCCTCCCCCGCCGCTTGGGCCTCTGCCTCTGTCCATCTCGACTTCAGCCTTTTCTTAAGCTCATCAGTACGAGCGGCCATCAAGTTCTCCGGGGTGATAATAATGGTATGAGCCCGGTTGGAAGTCAAAAGAAGCACACGATACTGATCTTGGAGTTCGTCAGTAAACTCAGACCTCCTCCAAGCACTCCTGACTGCACATAAGCAAGAAATGGCATATCAGATTATCAGTTCGGAAGGCATAACAAAGCTAGAACAAACCTAAGGAAATAAGCCTCACCCTTATGACCCGTGGTACGAGGGAATATCGAGACATCATCCTGGAAGTCTTCATGCTCCCATCCTCCTCCAACAAAGAAGTACCACTTCTTCCACGTTTTATTAGAAGTGGGAACAGAGGACAGGGGTCGGAACCCCTTCTCAAAAGACATGTAAAAAAGGCCTTCTGCCTTCTTATACTTTAGATCCATATTACTACGGATCAGATCTATGGATACATCTACATCATTTATGTGCCCTAACACTACAAACCCCAAAAGTTGCCACCAATTATTGAGATTAAGGTCGGCAGGACAAAACTTGTACCAACAGAAGAATTGCCTAACCAAGTCAGGCAACGGAAGTCTCAAACCCATTTCAAACCAGGCAAGATAAACACATATCTCCCTGGCTTCAACATCATGGGGACGATCCATTGGGCCTGGTACTCTGTAGGTCACATTTGAAGGAAAATTATACTTCACCCTCCACTTGTTCAGCAGGCTTTGGGTAACAGCACTTTCGCCCTCTTCTCTACGGGAAGAACTGCCAGAGGTCTCCCCAGCCCTGTCTCGGGGCTCTATAAAGGCATCGACTATCCTAGTCTCAGGACTGTGGGGAGGCTCAACAAACCTCTCCCCAATGTCTTCGGCGGCAAGACCACCTACATTCTCTAATTGAGGCGGCACAGCCATCTCAGAGGGATTTCCTACCCCCTCACTAGCATTTGAAGATTCAAGAGGAGTAGACATTACTCTCAGACTTAAAAAGGAATAAGCAAAAGAAGAGGAAGATCGGTCGAACCTGTTCTAGACCAGAGCCTCAGAAAACTAGTATTCTTCGAAGTCGCACAAACCAACAATGGCGGACAAGATCTTCTAGCACAGTGAAAATGACGGGGAAAAGGTCATTTCAAATCTCACCCTGTATTTATAAGCGCAGTATCAGAAGGGACCCACCAAGCCCAAACGCCATGACGGTTCGGAACAATAATGACTTCGAGAAACCCAACCATCAGTTCAGTACAATGATGGCCTTGAAAAAACCCAATCTCCGGCTGCGCAATAAATGACGCACCAACAATCGCCTTGAAAGGCGAACAGACAGGATACATGACTCTCCAAAAAATGCTTAGCTCTAGTTGCTTGTTAGCATCAAACTAGGACTTGGGGGGGTGGAGTAACTGATATACCATAAAAGAGCAGACCAATCAACACTTAACACGTATGCCTATAAATCCAGCTCATGCTCGGCTAACTCAGCTCGCGCTCAGCCAGTGGCTAAGCGCTCAAACATTCAGGACAGGATGAAAGATCGGAAGTGACCGAGCATATGCCTCCAGAGCACATACATATCCGGATAAGGATCACGGAGTTAATTACAGGATTCCAGACCAATACTCCAGAGCTCGTCACCGCCTTAGCGGCTGCCGAACAGGGAATAAGGAAACAGTCTTCAACACGGAAACAGTCTTCAACAAGGAAACTACTATCTATGATTATCTCTATCTTACGATACAATACTCTACAAGGTAATTGCAATCTCCGATGATCAAATCCCTATATTCATGGCTCCGAATCCTAATCAATTTAGGAAGGCCACGGTTTATAAATCAAACCCTAAAGGTACGCTTTATTTTCATGCTCATTCTTTGGCTTTCAATATAGTCTTTCAATTTAGTTTACTTACTTAAGCATCGGAGCGGCTACCGCCGGAGCCAATCCGGTGGTCCTCTGATCCCCTTTTTGAGTGTTTACAAGTCACGGAGCTCAAATTTATTGCGAGCCAAAAAGTGCAGCATCAGAGACCAAGAGCAAATTTGAAGAATTTGAAAACAGTGGAATTGAAACATAATTTCAAGACTTAAATCTAGTAAATTAAAGTGATCAATTCAAGCGGGAATATAATTCCAACATTAAGGCACGTTCCACACTGGAAGTTGAATACAAGTGAGACGTGTGATCAATTCAAGGTACAATTCTAACGTTGATTGAAGGCTACATGCAACACTGGTATTTAAGTATTACCAAAGAAAAATTCAGTACAATACGCAGTTGTATTTTTGTTTGCTCTAATGGCCAGTTCTTCTAAACTTTATTTTATTTTCTAAAATTTATATCATGGTTAATAAGGCTATAAGTAAAAAATTGAGCAAAATTGAAAAAAACTGAATGGTACTAATTTTTCAACTTAGAAACGTTGTTTCCGTCACATGCTTTTTCTAGACAAGGTTGAGTACGTGATTAATAATATTGATATGCCAAGTTCATCACTTGAAAATGCATGAAAATTTTCTTGAAGATAATAGAAGTGCTAGAGACATAATGCTCACATTTATGGAACCAGATATTAAAATTTTATTTGAAGAATATAAGCATGCTAAAACAATTTTTAATGTTATTAATGATGCCTATCGTGCTTCATCATAATCATGTCTAATTATTAATTAGAAATTTTAATAGCATTTCAATGAAAGAAGATGATAATGTGATTGATCATGTTAATAAATTTCTTATCATTGCCAAAGAATTAGCTGTTTTAAGAAACCCAATTCTTAATTGAATGCAAGTGTCAACCATTTTACATAGAACCTATTGTCATTGCTCTTAATGTTTCTTCTACTTCTATCAAAATGAAAATATACGTATTTTATTAAGAATAGAGGCCAAAAGAAAAACATAAAAGAAAACAACTAAATCTTTTATGACTATTGCATTTGTTGTTTTGTTAGACTCACCACAATTTGAAAATAATTTTTTTTCTACATTCTCTTCTAAAGCTCCAAAATTTGGAAAAGATAATTTTTCTAAAAACTTCAAAAGAAAAGATAAAAAATTTAAAAATTGTGGCAACTATAATAAAATGACAAAAAGAGTTTGTTACAATTTTAGAAAATATGGACATCATCATGATGAATGTCGTGTGAATAAAAATAATAGAAGTATAATTGTGAGGGGGCTCCAAAGATATTATATTAGTAGTGACTAAATCTCTTTTGGCCGATACTTTTGTGAGAGCCTAGTGGGTTGATTCTGCTTCATCTTACCATGTAGTAAGAGCAGAGATTGTTTTGTTGAGTTTAAAGAGGTAAAATTGGTTATCATCATATATATATGGGAAATAACAGTTATTGTGATGTTGTTACCATTGGAACTATGAAGATTCTATTACTTGGCAAAATAATCCTCTACTTAACTGATGTAATATACTCACCCACATTGAGGCACAACCTTATCTTAGTTCCTCGTTTGGATGATAAAAGTGTTGAGGTGCGTTTCCGTTCTCTGGAAATGTTTCCATTGAAAAACATGGTGGGATTTTGATGTGGCGTAGTAAAGTAGATAGGTTGTATCACTTGAACATTGATTTTGATGCTAATTGAAGGAAAAATATGAAATAATAATCGGGTCTGAACCCGGTTACCTCGTGTAGTCTGGGTTCGCGGAAGCGGAAGGACCTAACTTGGTTTACGAGTTTTTCCGTCATATACATCGATGGAGAAACCTTTCTCGTCAATAAGACGACTATCAAATTGAGTCGCTTATATATTTTCATAATCCAAGTTCAAAGGTCTCGCAATGATAACCTCAGAAGAATCTTAGAGAGAAAACGGAGAGATGAGCTAGGAGAGTTGACGGATAACCAAAATATCCTCCCACACAAATTCCCGTAACCAAAATGTAACACCCCGACCTAATTAATTAATAATTAGTTTGCTAATTATTAATTAGTATCGACTTACAGAATGATTAAGAGAATTAATCATAATCTCGGCGGTCACGATAGACCGATAAAATAATTAAATATGTCTGGAGAAGAGGGTGCAACACCCGAACCTAATTACTAATTAATTCGGTGAAACAATGTTGTTTTAATACTGACGGAACTCGAATTAGCTAACCCAAAAAATCTCAAATGATTAATAAATGACACAGACCCTCTGACACTGAAGATAATTGAAATATGAAACTCCCGGAACAAACCGCATCAAAAAAGGAGCTACGGAATGAAAGTTATGAAGGAAACGTTGAAACTGAATTAATGTGCAGCCAAACAGGGCCTTAGCCCCAAAAATGTGAAAAATGGCCAAAAAGAGGGGTCAAGGGGAATTGAACCCTTGACCTATGGTGGAAAGAGATTCTTCCCAAAAATTTACCAACTGGGCTAGTACTATCTTTGTGTTCAAATATACAATAAAAGGTATATAACCCAGAATTCTGGTTGGGCCACCTCCCAAATTGGCCAATGGCCAAACATGCAACACATCACCCTATGAACCCTAGCCCCACCATCACCCTACTCTTAGCATACTTGAGCACCACTCTCCCAATCAGCTCACATGCAGCCAAATTGATTAAACAAAATACCCTTGATATATATATTGAGTATAGGAATTATGCACACCATGAGAGAGGGATTGAGAAATCAGAAAGTGTGAACTGAGTGGCTGGTGTGTGTGTGCTCGGGTAGGGGAATCTAGAGAGAGAAACTTGTGAGGCTTGCATGTGTGTACAAGCTTGTGTGTGTGCATGGTGTGTTTCATTAGAGATGCACCAAAAAGGACTGAGGACTCAGCAGCACACGACTGCACTGGGGCAACCTCGAAAGACATTGAGGAGTTTTGAACCAAGCCATGAGGAAAGGAAGCCCACCGAACCAAGGTAAAACACCCAAACTGCCATAAATTTTTCTGTTTAAAACTGGTACTGTTTCGAATAGTTTCAAGCCATACAAACTGTATATATGAGTTATTGCGAGCCTTAGGATTGTTATGGAATAACTGAGAGGGTCGATTAAGGCTTGGAACCCCAAAGCCGTGACCAAACCGCCATGGATAGACCTCAAGTTGCAGGTCTGAAACGACCTCAACCAAATGACATTCTGCATGTCAAGACCTGATCTAGACACCAAGAGGATTCCAAATCCGTTGGAATCAACCAAAATGACCAAGAAACGGCCATGCTAGAGCAAACAATAGTCTGATCGGAAAAACTGAAATGGGGCACTGAAAATTGTAAATTTTGAGGTTTAAAACAACCCTAAAATGATGCCTAATGTCCCAGGATTTATTTGATACAAAAAATCTTGAAAAACAGGTGTGAAATCCGCGTGAAACCGTAAGAAAAACAGTCACAGGACTGCACCGGCGTCGGAGAAGACGCCGGCACAGTCACCGGAAAAGCGCGCAGGGAAATGGGCCTTTTAAGTGATCGGGCCGGATCTGGATCGGGTTCGGGTCAAAACCGACCCACCCGCAAATCAGGGTAACCCAAAACGGTAGCGTATTGGTTATAAGTAAATCAATTTGAAATTGGAATCAGTCTGTTTGGGTACAGGGATATGAAATTGAAATTGGAATAGGGGATGGTCGAAACACGGATAAGGGGAAATTGGGGTTAACAGGGATAACATAATCCGGTTTTCTGAAGGAAGTGAACCGGTTGGTTCTTGAGGATTTTGGACCGGTTCAGCTAGTTGAACCCTAAACCAAACGGTTCTGAACCCCTAATTTATGAAATTAGTTTTAAACCCCAAATGTTTTCTGAAATTATGGTTTAACCCCAACTGTTTTGGAATATTGTACAGTGGCCCAGATTTTTGAGAAACTGTTCATTTAAGCCCCTGAAAAATTAATTAAATAATAAAATAATTATTTTAATTATTTTATTAAATAGGTAAAATTACAATTTTACCCCTAGACATTAAATATGTCAAACGAAGTCCAAATAAATTAAATAAATAGTACATTGTTACTATTTCGGGCATTCTGGACTCAATGGTGGAGTCCGAATTAGGAAATTAAGTCCCGAAAAATATAGACCTGTAAGTGACAAATGACTGTACTGCCCCTGATGATACCCAGGGTCAATTAAACATAACAGATAGTTCATTTTGATTATGTCGGACACTCTAGACCTAATGGTGAGGTCCATTTAATGAACTGAGGTCCCAAAAATTTAGCCATGGCATGTGAAATTACCAAAATGCCCCTGAAGTCTAAATGAAGTCTGATTGGGACGAAACTGATGCCAATAGAGGCCCAAATACTCGTGAAACTGTATACATGATTAAATGATGATTTGGGGTCCGAGTATCATAAAATGTGAAATGACTAAAATACCCCTGAGCATGGTAAATGCAAAGTAGATGCCGAATAAAGGTCAATCTGATCTAATAAATTGTCATGAGTATAATTATGAAAATTGAAAAGCTAAATATGACTCCAGAACAGTCAACGTATAAAACCAAAAATGACCGGTGTGTCCCGATAATCAAAAGCAGATATCAAATGAAGTCCAAAAGACTCAAAAATTTATATATACGATATGTGGACTATTCTAGGGACCATGATAGGGTCCAGGGCAAGAATGTCAAAATTACCATTTTGCCCTAAGGGCAAGTAAGTGCTTAATTGACAACGACTGTAGTCGAAATGACTTGAAATATTATTCAGACAGCTGCTAAGCCTGTTTAAGGAATTTAATAACATAAGTTGAAACCCGGTGAGTAGGTAATAGGCCAAGGAACCTAATTAGGGGATCTAATAGACTCCTAAGATGATGAATAAGACATGAATGAATAAATTCTGATCTGTCTGTAATTAATGATGATTATTCAGGCTATGCGAGGATATGCCTGAAGTATCTAGAGAACATCAAAGTATTGGTAAATGGAGAATTTGACACTAAGAAACCAAGGTAAGTAAAACCTGGACTTTGTTATGTGGTCTTTCCTTAGCCATGTCACATTTCTTTCTTCGTGCTGCCGACTTGTACTCCATTATCTGATATGTCTTGATCTCCACAATTGATATTGTTCTATCTTGTGGACTTGATGAATTATTGCATGTCGATACCCTGATATGATTCTTTGGTGCTTGAATGCTGAAACGTACATGTTATATGATAAGAAAAGTACTACTCCACAACTTGTGAAATTATCTATGCATGACCTGATCTTTCTGTGGTAGTACTTGACTCGTTACACACTTCAGCCCTTAGGGGCAAGATGCTGACAGTCTACACGTGGTTGTGAGCGTCACATCGCACGACTGGGCTACGCGTGGGTGTGAGCGTCACTTCGCACGATCGACACGTAGTCATGCGAGACATGACGTACGACTTGAGTCCTGGAGGACACAAAAATTTGATAGCGCTGTGCTGTAAGCACGAAAGGGTATGCCGGGCCCTAACAGATAGCATCTAACAGATAGTTTCTCTTTATCTCTTACATGACATGCTTTTGATTTTTGATATGCTATATATCTTTGAGCACCGTTGATATTGTATTCCTTGGATCCTTGATATGCTTGTGAACTTTTCCATGGAATACCCTTGTTGTACTATTCGACGTGATGACATGCCTATGTAGACGTTTTTTGATTTCGGCAGCATATGATTGGCTATCCCTTGTTATGATTTTGTGTACCCATTTTGGGATATGCCCATAGGACCTGAGGGTCATTTCCATCGATTTATACATTGGTGACTGGCTATTGTGACTTCCATCATGTCTTTTGTTCTGACATACACTGATTGGTATTTGTTCACTGCTTACCTTTTTGAACTAATCTTAACCCATAACAGAGGAAGGGATTTTACTTACTGGGCTTTGTTAGCTCACCCCTTATTTATAACCATTTTCAGGTAGCTTATGACGGATGATATGCAGTGAGATAGTTAGTGGGACTAGTGAAGCACAAATGATTCACACTGACGATATGAACTCCAAGTCAAGTAGACTACGTGCTCTGTAAGGTTAAGTTCATAATTTGTATTAGAATATTACATCATTAGTGGTGAGGTTAGCCTAGTATGTCGGATCACTATGATTGAGTGGTACTTGGAGATATTCTGATTATTGATCATTGGAGACGAGTTGATTAGCTGAACTGTATTGGTATAACTTCCGCTTTAAGAAATTCATTGATATAGAATGGATGCATTGGAGCATGTATATTGATACTTTAGAGATAATTGGTGATTAATTTTAGACGTGCTCTGATGTGTTTGGATGAATTGCATTTCAATTTAAAAACTTTTAATTTCCGCTGTTTTGACCCTACACGTAGAATGCAATTCATTGTAAAGTTCAGAAGTTGCCTTTGGTTGGTCGCATTGTCGATGGAAAAAACTAGCAAGGTGGCCAACTGGCATCACGTTCTCGGGATCCGCATAAGGTGGGTTTCGGGTCGTGACACAAAACGCAAAATAAATATTTGCGTTGGTTGAAATTTGAAACCAACAAGATAATGATAAGAATTTTAATCTTATCACAACTCTCATTCAAATCTTATGGATACCCAAATGGCTATGAGTTCAGGTCAAACCCGTCTCAATATCCAACATCTCCCACTCATCCACCTAGGGTGAGTACTAAGTCCTTTACATCACCTTCCACACACAAGAAATAGATCGTGCGATAGGACAAGAACGATCGAGGTAGGAGTACTATATCAAGCTACCATCACACCAACATAGTACCTCACTACAACTAAACAAATGATCTCATCTATGCCTCAAACGATTAATTCCATTACACCAGATTTAACATCTCTTATCCATCATGAGAACTAATCTCAGTGCGATACTTGAACCCTCTAATCTATATTGTACTCATGATCACATCGATAAACACATAAACCCAAAAATTGCTCAGGAAATGAGTTACAACACAATAGTGTATTACGAAATCATATTTTCTAGCTACTCACATTAATCCAATTGAACTCAACTGCCTTCCTAGACATGCCTCGCTAAACCGAATCAATCATGCTTCTTTAGCAACATGCTAAAGTAGCAACATTAAACTCTCTCTTTGTAATGTAGTCCTAGGTCACAAAGGGCACAATAGAACTCAAAATGGTTATCAGAGCTCACATAGTGACGAAGCAGGGATACATTCAGTCACTCTCTTTATTAAATGTCACATCAATAACACATACAATATGTAATGTATGCTACGACGGAACTCCCACTCAATTGGACATGTCAATCTCAATCTCATAAAATAAGAATATACATCGTATGAATCTTAGTTTAGTCACTATCTAGCGCCTATTGCTATCTCAGCGCCCTTCGTCACTATCTTAACGCCTAACCCGAACACTCCAACCCAGTCACTCTCCTAGCACTTGTCTGAAAGTTTGCATTCAACTTTCTTCAGGTTACATGAGGTGTGTGTTCAACCTTTATTCTCGATTCTTTAAAATAATCTCATATTGACGCTCATTATCAATGCAAGATATATGAGAAAGATGAATTCTCCCTCTAACCAAGAATTTAATGTCTCATATTGCTCGTTATCTAAGAGCCAAAACAATTGCTCCTGTGAGAGAGCCAATCAAAACTTGTTGACATCTTTCATGTATGCTCACAACATTAAACATTCATCTTAATATGAACACATAATCATACAATGATGAAATAATATCACATGGTGTCCAATACATCAAATCTAAAATAAGCCCAATCATTAAACGCATGATATTGTAAAACATCATTAAGTATGGGCCTAGGACCACCTCCTTTTGCACACTTCTATCTCTAAAATATGTAGTGACCTCATGTTCACTTATAAAAGTAGCTAGGTCCTTATGAGTCCTAATACAAGGAAGCTGAGGGCCAAAATGACCAGAAGGTATAGAATAAGGTGCCTCCATACTACCAGCAATCCTTTCATCACCGACAACATTGTTGCTCCCCTCAACATCTTGAAACACTCATGGGAGAAAGCCACTCACCCCATGAGATACTAGGGGTCTAGTGGCATGGTGACTTAGGTTTGAGGTTTCACCAATGATGCTTAGCATTAAAAAGAGAGAGTAACACAGACACACAGAAGCCAACACTCAACCATTACTGATAACAGAGTAAAATATTCGAAAAGCTTGACCTCCATTAAAGAGGCTTCATTAAGATCCAAAGGGAGAATAAATTGCATGTGTTAAACAATACTTAGTACGTCCCATTTTTTCACGGATCTCTTTTTGCAGATCAGCTTATACCTACTTCCTAGAATCACTTTACCTTGTAGTGCCGTTTATTATCTATCATCCTCTCAAAATCCCTTACATCCCTCCATTTGTCGGAAGGGGTAATTATCCGTGCGGATTTTATCCGCACACAAACCACACCATCTTTTTTTCCTCATTAAAACTTCAACCAAACCACCAATCAAATATATTTTCGTGATTGACAAGGTTAATATATGAGTTTTATAATCAGACGGTCAAGTGATATAACTTGTAAAGTTGATCAAGCCAATATATGATAGATATATACAAAGTAAATAGATTGGCAAGTGGAGCTGAAGCTGAGAAGACCAAGCCTACTGATAATTCGGTTAAGCATTTCATTGCTCTTCTATTTGATTTTCTTAAATAATAATATCCTACGATGTAAATATTAAATATATTATCCTCTAGCGTCTCTTACGTTTGAGATTCATCTTGATTTTCCTTCCCACTTTTTTATTAAAGAAAGATAAAAATGAACGTTGATCTATTGACAATTTGGGTAGTTTTGTTCTTTTGTTTTTTTAAAGAATCTGGTGGTGACTTGTGTTTCAAATGGGTAAATTTTATAAATTTTTATAGATTTAATGTAAGAATAATTAGAACCGTTAAATGTATATGTGGTACATCATTTAATCATTGTGAGTATACTCTCCTGGACCATTTATTATTATTTTTCAACGTAACACTTGGGCATTGGGAGGTAGTCACTTTCTTGTTCAAGTTTATCGCTCATCTCAAGTTGGCTCCTTCATGGTTCCACTGTGCCACGGAGGTGGTGTTTGTTTGATACCCTAATTAAGTGGTCACACCCCACCTAAAACATGATTTTGTTAGTTGTGAAAATGTGAAACTGACTTTTGTGGTGTTTGACTACTATTTTAAAATAAAATTTTATAGTTTGCAATGAGTTTTAGGAAAGTTAAAGTAAACATTATTTTTCAAATAGTTTTGGTTCTTTTCAAATGCAAGCATTACTCAATATATATAATATAAGAATAAAAAGTAAAACAATAATTTCACAATGTATAATTAATTTTACATAATTTTTACCAAATGACAAACTAATTTTTTTAAAATTAATTTACAGAATTCATTCTTCATTAATCAATTCTTTGGAATTAGAATAGGAAGCTCTACCAAAAGGAAGTGCTTGATCGAAAAGTGGTTTCGAAATATGAATTTAAAGGATTTTCGTAAATTTTGATTTTCAAATTCAGTACTTAAAATTCTTAATACATAATTTTTAATTTAGTTAAACAGCACCTTATTCTATATAATGCCATTTTCCTTTCTCGATAGAATCACATGCTTCAACGCATTACAAGAAATGAGATTTTTATCGACGCATAACTACCGTCGGTTTACATTAAGTATTTACGATGAAAAAAAATTAAATGTCAGAATTATAGTAAAAAGACGACAACATATTTTTTGACACCTTAAATTATCAAAAATAATTAACTATTACCGACCGAAATAAATACTGTCGGTAATATTTAACTAATATCGACTCTAAACTGCATAAAAAAATATAACACAACTTCATATATAAAATTGCGAATATAAAATTTATTGATTCATATTTTCGACGGATTCAAATGTCAGAGATAAGATAAATATAGACGACAATGTTTAAAGTCGGAAATAAATAAAAAAATTGATATGATTAACATTGTTTAAAGTCAAAAATAAATATGATATTTCTGATAATTATTTTAATAAAAAATAATTATTAAAAAATATATTACCGACATTGGTTAATATCGGAAATAAATAAACGGTGTTATTGGAAATCACTTTATTATTTCCGACGTGGATATCGGTCGGAAATAATGCCTTCGTATTTTTTTCTATCTCTTGACTCCTGCCAATTGTTTTTGGCGCAAAACACAATACTCCATCTCCACACTTCTCGATAATACTCGTTCGTCTGCATATTATACGCTTCCCGATAATACTCCAACTCCACACATAGCTAGCCAATCTCTCCTATCTTCTGCAACACCTCATTCTCTCTCTCTCTCTCTCTCTCATTCATCTGCAACTCTCCATCCTTTCTCTCTCTCGCATCCTATTGGCTCAATAGCTCAATAGCCTTTTCATATACACAAAATTATACGGTTATTGAATTTGAATTGTTCTATGTCTAAAAATTAATAATGTTTTAGTAGGTATTGTTGTATGAGTTGTTTTAGTGCTGATCCACACAGTTCTGTTATGTTTATTATCGTTTTATACAAGGGTTATTTTATACAATGGATATCTGATAAATGACAATCCAGATCTGAAACTTCTTGTATTAGTCCATGATAAATATGTATACATGATAATATTTGCAGTGGCTCCTGGATGGTGGAAATAATAGTAAGTTCTTTCTTTACCTTTTTTTTTTTTTTTAAATTTTTACTATTTATTTTGTTTAGAAGAAGTGAAGATCTCTTCAATTAAGGCGGCGACATGTCTGATATGGAAAATCTGCCAACCATAGGTCATTCCTGATGAATATTTTATAAATAATTTAATTGATGAGAGCAGTTATATCATGACTTTGTGCATCTCCAAACAAAGTATAACCGAGCTGATGGAGTTGACATGGATAGTTGCACAGATAGTCGTGTTAAAGAAGATACGAAGAATTTAAGGCTGTGTTTGGTTATGAATTAAAAATAAATTTTTTTATTTCATATTTTAAAAATTTGTTTGTTTACTTAATAAAAAAATAAAATTCAAAACTTAATCTTAAATTTAAACAATGGTTCAAATTCTAAGAAATTAATTATCAAATTAAATTTTATTTGATTTGACAATGATATTAATATATATTATATTTATAAAATATTATATTATAATTTATATTATAATATTATTTTATAATATGCCAAACTTATGATATATAACTTTAATTTTAAAAAATATTATATAATTTAATAATTAATATATGTTATATTAATTAATCGAATTTGTTAAATCTTGTTATTTTTATTAAATTAATTATTAAATTTGAATAAAATAAATTTTTTTATATCATATTTAATTAAATATATTAAATTCCGATCACATTTTTTAAGAATATTAAAAATTGTGAAAATACAATAAAAACGTAACCAAACACATTTTTTAAGAATATTAAAAATTATGAAAATACAATAAAAACGTAACCAAACACATTTTTTAAGAATATTAAAAATTGTGAAAATGTAATTCAGATATAATTTGTTTCAAAATATTAATTTTTAAAAAATTGTGAAAATGTATTTGAATATGATAATTTAAATTATAAAATTGTAAAAAAATTTAAAATTAATAGTTTGTCAATAGCGTATCCCACATTTTAAAATTAAAAATTTATTTTTTAAAATCTAAACAAATAAAGGGGCGGACAATTTTATTTTTAAAAAATATTATAATAAAATAATAAAAAATATAAATTTTATATATTTAAAAAATAAATACTCACTCCAAACGAATAGGACATTGATCTTAAATCCGTCTAACGGTCTTATTTGTTAGAAAAGCAACAGACTTGTAGTATCTTTTTGTGAAGTTGTCTATTTTTTTTTTTTTTGGCCCAGAAAATGCCTAATCTTTCTCCAGAGAGATTAGAAAACTGATGTAAGAAAATTGGTTTGTTTTGGCTTGTACAACAGTTTATGTTTGTCTTCTTAGTCTTTTTTTTTTTTTTTTTTTTGCACACATTTATGGTTCAATTTAGAGTTTTGGATTGTACGATAGTTTATGTTTCATTGATATTTGTGATAACTTTATGACTTGTGTTGGATGAAAAGGTTGAGTCTGTGTTGGATCAGGCTGTGCAGGTTGTGTACAGATTCTGTGTTGGAACTGTACAATTTAAGAAAATATTTATAATTAAAAAAAAAACTATTACCGATGCTCATAAAAGTCATGGATCAATTTAGAGCGGTTTCATTAAAATTTGAGTTCACTTTATGGATGATCTTGTGGAGCATACTTGTGGTGGATGATCAGGTTCTGTGTCAGGTTGTGTATGTTATAGGTTCTGCCCTATACAATTTAAAATCAAAATAAGAAATTATTTTCACAAAAACATTTTTTTTTCTCAAATATTTTAATTTTATTTACGACAAAAATATGTGTTAGAAATAAAAATGTAACTACCGACTGAATAATGAGTCGAAAATAATAAATTATTTCAGACAATTTTCTACGTCGAAAATGTACAATTTATACCGACAATTTTAATAATTGGAAATAATATTTAAACCAACTTTTTTATATAGTCGGTATAAAATGTTTTATCGACCATATGTTCCATTGAAAATAACTTTTTATCGATGCGTAAATATATCGGTAATATGTTATTATTTCTGACACAAAGATATTTTCGTCGATAATATTTTTTTGCCATTTAATATCGATTCTTTTGTGCAACATATGTAATTTGTCGGTGATATATATTTTTGATGCCAAATCAATTATTTCCATCCTGATATGAAGTCGATAAAAATGATTTGTCTTGTAGTGGCAATATTTTTTACCCTTATTCCCTTTTATTTCATCTAGTTTCATTTATGTTCTTTGCTGAACTAATGATCCAAACAATGTGTTCCACAGTGTTTGAATATTTTAGGATAAATTACATTGACATTTCATGAAATTTTTGACAATTAATTAATTCTTTTTTAGCTTTCTAAAATTACATTGACTTTTCTTACTTTATCTAACAAATTGCAAGTACCTCCCTTCAGTCAATTTTTTTCTTTCAAAATGAAAAAACTGTATATTTTATTTTATTTTTATATTTTTTCAATTTTGACTAATTTTTTTCTTATTTTTTTTCTATTTTTAAATAAATATTGATTAAAACCTTAAATTTATTTTTATATACAACAAAAATAAATCTTTAAAAAAAGTTTAAAAATTGATCAAAATTAAAAAAATGTAAAAAAAATTTGACTAAGGAGAATATTTGTAGTTTGTCAGGTAAAGTAGGAGAAACCAATATAATTTCAGAAAGCTTAAAAGAAATCAGTATAATTGTCAAAAATCTCAAGAGAAGTCCATATAATTTATTATATATCTTTTAGTAATTTGATTATATTAATCTATTTTTCTAAAAATATCGAAACATGATTTTCCAATCATCCAAAAGCACGGTCCTCTATAGTAAATGAATTAAAACATAATATAAATTTATTTTATTCTTCATATAAATTGTGATACCTCATTTGGGTGATACATGTCTCACACTATAAATTGTAAAAATAATGGCATCGCATTTGAAAAGATGTACTTCATTTGAATGAAAAAAAATTAGTAGTAAGATAGTATGAAGTTTTTATATGTTCATATAAATTAATTTTTGACACAAGAAATAGATAAAATCATGATAATTCTTAATTTTAAAACATAAGTTAGATGTCAAAAAATAATTTGTATGATAAAAAAAAACTCCATATCACTTGACTTTTTTTCTTCTTTCGGATCCTATTATTGCATATAAAAAGAATAGTATTTAGGAATTTGTGCATGCCATTTTATGCAATTTGTTTTGAACCAATGGCAAGGGATACACACTTTGAGAAGCCAAAATGCATAAAAATTATTGTAGAGAGTAATTTTAATATTTCAACAGTTAAATAATAAATATATATTCATATACAACATACTACTACAAAGGTAAATTTCAATTTGATCATTGGAGCTATTACTCCAAAAGACCACCCAATAATCGCTCAGAATTCACATGTGACTCAGTCGTGAGATGCCATAAACAGTTTTCTTTCCTTTTGCTTTCTCAACTTTCTAGAAGCCGAAATTCACATGTGGCTGCCATAAACAATTTTCTTCCTTTTACTTTTTCAAACTTTCTAGAATATCTTATAGTACAATTAAGCCAACTACCAACTCTATTGTTTACATATATTATCATTACTTTTTCCATAGCGGTGAACAAAACGTTCACTTATTGCACACTATTTTCGCTAGTACAAGTACTCGGGCATATATATATATATATACATATATATATATACACACACACACATTGAGTACTCTCACTTCTTCTGCATTAGAAATTTAATTAGCTAGAAATCTGTCTGCCATGTCTTCCTTCTCTTCTTCCTTGAACAACGCCATGTTTCATCAGACTTTAATCCCAGAGAGGTCACCAGCAATAACTTGTTGCTACTTCCATAAACCCATTTTCAAGGTGGTGGCTCAGTCTTCACAACCAGTGAAAAAGTTGGGAGATTCACGCCAACAACAAACCAACCCCTCCAATATTGAAACTAAAAAGAAAACAAATGAAAATGCATTCGCATCAGTTGTGTCCTTTGTCTCTACTCTCATTCCCACCTCGAACATGCTTTCCAATCACTTTAACAAGATGGCCTCCCTTGTCAACCCTCCACTCCATCCTTCAGTTGACCCTGAATTTGTCCTAACCGGCAACTTTGCACCGGTGAATGAGATGCCTCCAACAGAATGCTTGACCGTGGAGGGCGAGCTTCCTGCATCCCTCAGCGGCGCCTACATACGCAACGGTCCCAATCCTCAGTATCAACCTATTGGACCTCACCATCTCTTTGAAGGCGATGGTATGCTCCATTCAATTCGCTTATCTGCAGGACGCGCCACCTTCTGCAGTCGCTACGTCAAGACTTATAAATATAGCCTTGAGCACAACGCCGGTGTTCCTGTCATCCCCAATTACTTTTCTGGCTTCTACGGGATAATTGACCTTGTTCGCGGGGCTATTATCACCCCAGCCAAAGCCATAAGTGGCCATATTAGTCTCGCAAAAGGATTTGGGCTTGCCAATACGAGCCTCGCCTTTTTTTTTGACCGTCTATTTGCCTTGGTTGAGACTGACCTTCCCTATGCCATGAGACTAACTAAAGAAGGTGACATTGAGACAATAGGACGACATGACTTTGGTGATAAGATCTTCGCAAACATGACTGCACATCCCAAGACTGACACCGATACTGGGGATGTATTTGCCTTTCGCTGCTTCCCAGTGTTCCCTCATCTGATATTCTTTCGCTTTGATGACAAGGGTTCAAAGCAACAAGACGTGCCCATATTCTCCATGAAGAGTCCGACATATGTCCATGATTTCGCAATCACAAAAAGATATGCAATCTTTCCAGATACGCAACTGGAGATGGATCCAATGAAGATGGTGATATGCAATGGTATGCCAGCAAGGTCTCGGCTTGCCAAGATGCCTCGGATTGGCATCATCCCTCGATATGCCACAAGTGATTCCGAAATGAGATGGTTTGAGGTTCCAGGGTTTAATGCTTTTCATATAACCAATGCATGGGAAGACGAGCATGATTGTATTATTATCATTGCACCCAATGTCTTATTTATAGAGAACTTCTTCAACAACATGGACAAACTTCACTTCTCTGTTGAGAAACTGAGGATTGACATGAAGACAGGGATGGTTTCGAGGACTGTCCTTTCTAATAGAAATCTAGAACTGGGATCCATTAACCCCGCGTATGCAGGAAAGCAGAATCGCTTTGTCTACATGTCTATTGGCGAACGTGTCCCCAAGATGTCGGGTGTGGTAAAGATTGACTTGGAACTTGAGTGTGAAGTCTCATGTCGAGCCTATGGACCCGGCTGCTTTGGAGGGGAGGCCTTTTTCGTCTCTAAGGATGGAAATGATCCAAACTGTGATGAAGATGATGGTTATGTAGTGTCCTATGTTCACAATGAGATCACTAATGAGTCACAGTTTGTGGTGATGGACGCCAAATCGCCAACACTAGACATTGTGGCAGTAGTGAAATTGCCTGGGCGAGTCCCATATGGCTTTCACGGGCTCTTTTTGAATGAAAAGGACCTTAAGAAGCTATAGGTTTGTAGAGTGTATGTAAACAAATGAAAGTGATATTGTAGGATCAAGTAATGAGTGAACTAAAAAATATATGTATAAATATATTTTTTACTTCTAATAAATATGAAACAAACTCTTGATGTGATGTTATGTTTGGTTTTGAAAATCGTGATTAGTTGTAGAATTAGTAATTGGGCGTTAGTAATCTAAATATACTAGCACATGCTATATTTAACTTTAAAAATTGTGACTAGTCTCAAGTCACTAGCATAAAGATATTAAAATAGACATGTGGGTGCTTGTTAGATAATAAGTACACTGAATGTAATATCCTGACCCAGATGTAACCAAGTCAATGAGTTTTACGTGTTATAATGAAATAACAATTTGGATTTTTAAATCGCTTGAATATGTGAATAAAAAATAATAATAAAGTAAATAAATACAAAGAAAAAAAAAAGTAATGGGAAAGGAAAATAAAATAAAATAAAATAAAAATAAAGATAAAATAAGAATTGGAAAGAAATAAATAAAAATGAAAAAATTGAAATACATGTAGATATTATATCTATGTATATTTATATATAGGTATAAATATATAAGGAGTTATATATATGTGGAGTCTAGTGGAGGCTAGTGTAACTGAAGAAGGAAAAAAAAAACAAAGAGAAAAGAAGAGAAACGGATGGGGGGCTGAAGTGCAGAACTGGAAAGGCGCGCGAGAGAGAGAGAGAGAGAAATTAAGTGAGGGGCGTTCTCTTGTTTTATATAAACAGCCATGCGTTAGAATCAGAGGAAGAAAAACAAAAACAGAGCAAGCGGCTGAACGCAACACAGGGGGAAGAAAAGGAAGAAAAAAAAGAGAGGAGGAAGAAGGAAGAGGCAGGTCGAGCATTTTGCGTGAGTTGTGCAAGAACAGGAGGAGGAAACGAGCCAAGAAAATCAGATTGAGCGGTGGATTCGGAAGTGAAATCGGGTGACAGCACTGGACGCGCGTTGGGTGAGTGAGATTCATTTCTGTGTTTAATTTTGTTGTCAAGCATGAATTACTATGTTGATATAGAATCGTGTGTAAAACATTGGACTTGATTGAATGCATAGAATCTGATTGGTGTTGGAATTGAATCAAGTGAAAACAAGAAAAAAAAAAAAGAAAACCGAACAGAACCGAACGTGGGAAACGATAGAAAACAGAGGTGAAAAACCGATCGGATGGGTTGATTTTGTTGCGATCAATTGGGCTAGATCATGGGTAATTGATTCTCTTGGGTGTAGGGAAATTTTAGAATCAAATCGGGATTGAAACCATGGGAGAAAATGGGAAAGAACGGAAGGGAAAGGGGCTGCCAGAAAAATCGCACAGCCCTAGGTGCACCACTGTTCTGGCCATTTTGGGAGTGCTCCGGCACTCCGATCTGAAATCCGACGGTAGATTTGAGTTGCCCATAACTCTTAGGTGTTAACCCCGCTGAAAAACGCAAGAAACCCATCACCGGCGAGTCGCCGTTGACGAAGAAGACAACCTGTACGCTGGAAAAGGCTGCTGCGCGGCTGCTATTTCGTGATTTAATTTTGGCCAAACCGGGACGGGTCCGACCCGACCTACCCATTCAGATGACTGCCCAACACTTGTACTTCATGGGTAAATTTTTAAATTCGAGTTTAGATAGTGTTTGGTTGGAAAGGAGAAGCTATCCAATAGTTGGGTTAAACTTGAACAGGAAATGAAAAACAATGAAAAATGTTAAATGAAAAATTGGTATGGCAGTGAATTGAACTTGTGACCAAAGGAGTAAGGGAGAGAAGCTTAGCCACTGTGCCACCAAGGCACATGTGGTCTATTTGGGCTCAAATACGATATGTATTATCTAGATTAATTAATTTAAATAAATGATTTAAATTAATAAATTTTAAATTTAATTTCGATGCCTAAATTAGTAGAACGAATAATGAAAACTTACTATTTTGGACCCTCTGAATTTAATAGTGAGGTCCGTGCTACGAGATGGAGTCCCAAAAAAATAAAATAACTGTAGAATGCCAAAATGACCAAAATGCCCCTACGTCAAAGGTAAGTCAAACGGACTCCGATTTAGTTAAGTAAATAGTGAATTTTTATTAATTCTGATATACCATAAAAGCACAGGCCAATCAACACTTGACACGTGTGACCACAATCCGACCTATGCTCGGCCAACATGATTCTCACTCAGCCAATGACTAAAAGCTCAAGCATCTAGATCATTATATAAGGTCGGAAGTGACCGAACATATATATATCCAGAACAGATCAACAAGGTCCAGACCAACACTCCAGAACTCGTCACCGCCTTAGAGGATGCCGAGCAGGGAATAAGGAAGCGGTCTTCAACAAGGAAGCAGTCTTCAACAAGGAAACTATTATCTATGTTTATCTCTATGTAAGGTAACTGCAATCTCCGATGATCAAATCCCTATATTCATGGTTTCGAATCCTAATCAACTTAGGAAAGCCACGACTTATAAATTAAACCCTAAAGGTACGCCTTATTTCTTATGCTCATTCTTTGGCTTTCAATACAGTTTTTCAATTCTTTTACTTACTTAAGCATCGGAGCGGCTACCGCCGGAGCCCATCCGGTGGTCCTCTGATCATCTTTCTGAGTGTTCTACAGGTCACGGAGTCCATACTTATTGCGAGCCGAAAAGTGCAGCATCAGTTTGGCGCCGTCTGTGGGAAACGACTAATCTCCAAAGTGCTCTACTCATAAAACTCATCTCTTTCCCTACCGGAAAACCATGGCGCCAAATCTCCGACCCCGACAGAATACTCAGAATTCGCAAAACACTCAGCGTCAGCCGCCTGCTCCTCGCACAAAGGGACCAGCGGCCAATCTTATGCGACAAGAGATCGAAGCAATAAAACGACACAATGAACTGGTGCAGGAACAATTGCTTGCCATCACTAGAACGCTGGCAACGCTCACACAGAATCAAGCAGCGGGTTCTCCTAGCCCGCCGGTCAACTTCGTTGCAGGGACGCAACCTCCTGTTGCCACGGAGAATGAAGAACTTCGTGCGCAGGCTCCAACTAACCAGCCTGGGCACCCTTCGGGCGTTGCTCATGCTGGCCGAGATCCGCAGCCATCAACAGTCCCTGGCTGGGGAACATCCGCCTTCGTTCCTAACGTACATTATCGGAGCACTACCCGAGCCCCAACTCCAAGGGCCTCGGGAGCACACCCGGCACCGCAGGAGCCTCATCACGCAGCACCGATCCCTCATGTTCGGAATCCTCCTCCGTCTGAAGCACGTACTCCACCCTACTACCCTGAAGCCGAGGCTGTCAGGCAGGGTTCACAAGATGTCAGACTCAGAGACCCGCGGAGGGTGGAGGAAATCGCCGAGTCGATGGACCGAACGATTGCCTTAAGAGGACCTCAGAACCCTCTAGAGCAAGATGAACTGGCCAGGCTGCTCGGAAGACTGGCCACCCCATTCACTCACGCCATTATGTTAGAAGAGAGGCCCAGAAAATTCATGGTGCCCAAATTCACCTTGTACGATGGATCTGGAGATCTAGGAGATCACCTCTCTCATTACCAGTATACGATGGCCTTTCACGGAGCCTCTGATGCTTTCATGTGCCGAACGTTCATCACCAGCCTGAAGGGAACTGCTCTGAAGTGGTTCCACAACCTCCCACCGAACTCTGTTACCAGCTTCTACGAGCTCGGTAGACAGTTCTTGGACAGGTTTATGACCAGCAGAAGGCTCAGAAGGGGGCTAGAATTCCTGCTAAACGTCAAGCAAACTAGGGAGGAATCCCTCAGAGCCTACATTGCGCGTTTCAACACCGAGCTCACGGAGATCACTGACTGTAGCCCGAAATTCCTTGTAGCAGCCCTGACTGCCGGGCTTGCCCAAGGTGGGTTCAGAGATTCCTTGACAAAAAGCCCTCCTGCCGATATGGCGGCATTAATGGATCGGGCCAGAAAATAGATCAACCTGGAAGAAGCCAACCGCACGTCCCAGAAGGGCAGAGATTAGACCCAGAGGGACAATCCAAAGCCGGAGGACCACAAGAAGGAGGATCACAGAAGAGACTCCAACAAAAAGAGGGCCAGGAGCCTAGAGAAGAAAACAGCACCCGGAGCTGTGTACAACTCCGGACCAAGGGAGTTCACCAACTTCACTCTTCTGAACACCACACCGAACCAGGTACTCCGGCAGATCCGAGATCGGGAGAACCTGAGGTGGCCGGAACCAATCAAGGGAGATCCCAGCTTGCGGGACCAAAGTAAGTATTGTAATTTCCAAAAAGATCATGGACATACAACTAACACTTGCAGGACCCTCCGATATGAGATAGAGCAGCTCATAAAGAAGGGGCGTCTTCGGGAGTTCGTCAAGTAAGACGGAAGGCAAAACCCCCAAGAAGACAAGCCTCAGCAGCGGCCCGACCAGAGGCCCGAATAGAGGCAGGAGTAGAGGGAGGGACATAACGAGCCCTAGAGGCAGAACAATCACGTCATCTAAGTCCTCCATGCTGACTCCCCTGTCACAGGAATGTCCAACAGGGCAAGAAAGAGATACGCTCGGGAGGCCAGAGCCGCCCCAAACGTACTACAGATCTCCAACGTCGAAAAGAGTCTCAAGCCAGCACTGGAGATCCAATTCACCGAGCAAGATCTAGCAGGGGTACACTGCCCTCACAGTGATGCCCTTGTTATCACCCTCAGAATCGCCAACTTCGAAACCAGAAGAGTCCTGGTTGATACAGGAAACTCCGTCAACATATTGTTCTACAAGCCGCTTAAACAGATGGGCATAGACCATGACAACGTCAAGCCCACCACCGCCGTCACGGCAGCTTTTGATGGCAACCTCAGCACCCCTTTGGGGAGAGTCGACCTTCCTACCACTCTAGGAGAGGGTGAAGGGCAGAAGACCACCATCTCGGAGTATATCGTGTTGAACATGAAGTCTCCCTACAACGTCATAATCGGGAGACCTTGGTTACATCAGATAGGGGCAGTCACCTTCGACCCTCCATCAGTGTCTGAAGTACGTCCACAACTAGAGCGTGCACTCTGTCAGAGGATGCCAGCCAACCTCCCGGGAGTGCCGCGCTATTGCCCTTAAGGAGAAGGCTCCCAAATAGCAATTACAGCACACTCGGGATTGTGCAGATCTGGTATTCACTCACTCTCCTGAGGTGGAGGATTGCCCATCCGGCATTGAAGAACCCCTGAGCCCAAGGGGACGCGACAGCCGAGCCAAACCTGTTGGCGAGCCCATTAAAGTACTGGTCAGTTCAGAAGCAGAGGGGCGTTACTTGTACATCGACCCAGACCTAACACACACCGAGCAGGAAAAGATAGTCAGGTTCTTGAAAGACAACCTCTCTATCTTCGCTTGGGAGACCAGGGACATGGAGGGAATAGATCCTGATCTTATAACTCACAAACTAATGGTGGATCCGGATCACCCTGCCAGTCAGGCAGAAGAGAAGGCCGATTGCTCCTAAGCGGCATCGGATTATAAACGACGAAGTCCAAAGGCTGCTGGACGCCAGGATGATACGGGAGGTGTTCTATCCCGAGTGGCTAGCCAACACCGCGCTCGTCAAGAAGAAAAACTGGCAAGTGGAGAGTCTACGTTGATTATACAGATCTCAACAAGGCATGTCCCAAGGACAGCTTTCCACTGCCAAGAATAGATCAACTGGTTGATGCCACTACAAGGCACGAGCTTATGAGTTTCATAAATGCCTACTCTGGATACAACCAAATACAGATGTAGCCTCCAGATCAAGAGAAGACTGCCTTCATAACCGAAAGAGGACTCTACTGCTACAGAGTGATGCCTTTCGATTTGAAGAATGCTGGAGCCACTTATCAGCGGTTGGTGAACAAGATGTTCAGCTCACTGCTCGGCAGCACTATGGAGGTATACATCGACGATATGTTGGTCAAGAGCCTTCAGAAAAATAGCCACCTCCAGCACTTAGCCCAGACCTTCGATATCCTCAGACAACACAAGATGAAGCTCAATCCCTCGAAATGCACCTTCGGAGTTACGAAGGGAAAATTCTTGGGATACATTGTCTCTGAGAGGGGTATCGAAGCAGACCCCACTCAGATCCAAGCCCTGATTGGGCTAAAGTCGCCAAAAACCAGAAAGAAAATTCAGGCGCTGAATGGTAGAATTGCGACACTGAGCAAATTTATCTCCAAATCTACTGACCGCTGCCTACCTTTCTTCAAAGCTCTGAAGGGCAGCAAACCTTTGCAATGGACAGAAGAATGCGAGAAGTCCTTTCACGAGCTAAAGGAGTATCTAGCCTCTCTAGAGCTCCTGTTAAAACTAGTACAAGGAGAAAAGCTACTCCTATACCTTGTAGTCTCCGAAAACGCGGTCAGCTCCTCACTGATCAGACAGAACAGAGGGGTACAGAGGCCTATATTCTACGTCAGTAGGGCACTACTTGACACAGAAAAAAGATACCCAGAAGTAGAGAAATTGGCCTATGCCTTGGTCATATCAGCTCGGAAGCTTCGACCTTATTTCCAGGCCCATCCAATCGAGATCCCAACTGCCTATCCTTTGAAATCTATATTGAGGAAACCTGAGGTATCGGGAAGATTGGTGAAGTGGTCTGTGGAGCTAGGGGAGTTCGACATATCATATGTACCCCGAAACTCCATCAAAGGGCAGGCCTTAGCTGATTTCGTAGCCGAGTTCACCCTGGCACTTTCAGAACAAAACACAAGTCACCGAAACTTCGGGAACCTGGCTGCTGTACATTGATGGATCATCAACCGATCAAGGCTCAGGGGTAGGCCTGGTGCTACAGTCCCCTGATGGGCTCACAACAGAAAAAGCAGTCAGCTTGAGATTCAAAGCTTCCAATAACGAAGCCGAATATGAAGCCCTAATTTTAGGCATGAAACTTGCCTTGGAATGCGAGGCTCAGAACCTCGACGTCTTCTCTGATTCCCAACTGGTAGTGAGCCAGGTCTTGGGAGAATTTGCCATTAAAGACAACAGGATGCTCGGGTACTCCGAACTGGTAAACCACTTAAAGCATTCCTTCCAGACGTTTACTATCCAGAAGATTGAGAGAGACCAGAATTGCAGAGCAGACGCTCTGGCTAACATGGCCTCACGCCTCAAGTCTGAAGCAAGTTCCACAGTAAAAATCTCCTTTCAGCCAGGACCCAGTATTGAGGAAGCGCAAGTTGCTCAAATTGATGAACAACCCCCTGAACTGGATAACTCCAATCCTCCAATACCTAAGATCCGGGCTCCTCCCAGAGGATAAAAACAAAGCCAGGAGAATCCGAATCAGAGCGGCTCGGTACCTGATCCTGAACAACAAGCTTTACAGAAGGTCGTATTCTCAACCTCTGTTAAAATGCTTGGCTCCAGACGAGTCACAATATGTCTTGGCTGAAATACATGAGGGAATTTGCGGGAATCATAATGGGGGTAGAACTATAGCCCACCGAGCTCTATCACAGGGTTACTACTGGCCTGGCATGCTAAAGCAGGCAAAAGAATATGTTCGGAAGTGCGACAAATGCCAGAGATTTGCGTCGTACCAACATCAGCCTCATCATGAGCTTATCCCGATTCCTAGCCCTTGGCCCTTTGCTCAGTAGGGGATGGACATCGTGGGTCCATTACCAAGGGCTCCTCCGAACAGAAAATATCTCTTGGTGGCCATCGACTTACTTCTCTAAATGGGCCGAAGCCGAGCCTTTAACACATATCATAGAAAAGGAAGTTGAGAGCTTCACCTGGAAGAACATTGTGTGCAGGTTCGGCATACCACGTGTAATTATCTCGGACAATGGGACACAATTCACTGGTAAAGGCTTCAAGGCATTCTGCGAAAATCTCAACATCAGGCAACACTTTGCCTCTCCACGCCATCCACAAGCAAACGGGCAAGCAGAGGTCACCAACCGAACAATCCTTGACGGGTTAAAGAAGAGGCTGGAACAAGCCAAAGGAAAGTGGGTAGAAGAACTCCCTGGGGTTCTTTGGGCCTACAGAACAACCAGAAGAACTCCCACCTCTGAAACTCCCTTCTCACTAGCCTATGGAACAGAAGCAGTAATTCCGGTCGAGATCGGTATGCCAACCCTGAGGACTGAGGCCTTTGAGCAAGAATCCAATGATCAGCAGCTGATGGAAAACTTGGATTTGCTCGAAGAGAAAAGGGATCAGGCCAGCATCAGAATGGAAGCCTATCAATAGAGAATGGTCAACAAATCCAAGGTAGGACTTAAGACAGTCAGCTTTCAAGTTGGGGACTTCGTCTTAAGAAGAGTCTTTCAAAACACCAAGGATCCTACCATGGGAAAGTTGTCACCAAACTGGGAGGGCCCATACAAGGTAACAAAGGTTATTCGACCTACCACCTACTGGCTAGAAGACATGATTGGGAAAGCCTGTTCCTAGGCCATGGAACATGGAACACTTACGGAAGTATTATCAGTAGAGAGGTTTTCTTTTACTTCCATAAAGTGTCCATCTATTAATGCACAGGCCTCTAGAGCCTGGTCCATAAATGTACAAGTCTTCGTACTTGGTCCATCTATTAATGCACAGGCCTTCAGAGCCTGGTCCATAAAATGCACAAGTTTTCATACTTGGTCCATCTATTAATGCACAGGCCTCTAGAGCCTGGTCCATAAATGTACAAGTCTTCGTACTTGGTCCATCTATAAATGCACAGGCCTCCGGAGCCTGGTCCATAAATGTACAAGTCTTCGTACTTGGTTCATCTATTAATGCACAGGCCTTCAGAGCCTGGTCCATAAAATGCACAAGTTTTCATACTTGGTCCATCTATTAATGCACAGGCCTCCAGAGCCTGGTCCATAAATGTACAAGTCTTCGTACTTGGTCCATCTATAAATGCACAGGCCTCTAGAGCCTGGTCCATAAATGTACAAGTCTTCGTACTTGGTCCATCTATTAATGCACAGGCCTTCAGAGCCTGGTCCATAAATGTACAAGTCTTCGTACTTGGTCCATCTATAAATGCATAGGCCTCCAGAGCCTGGTCCATGAATGTACAAGTCTTCGTACTTGGTCCATCTATTAATGCACAGGCCTCTAGAGCCTGGTCCATGAATATACAAGTCTTCGTACTTGGTCCATCTATTAATGCACAGGCCTCCAGAGCCTGGTCCATGAATGTACAAGTCTCAATACTTGGTCCATCTATAATGCACAGGCTTTCAGGGCCTGGTCCATAGTATACAGGTCTTAAATACTTGGTCTATTTCTTAAATATACAGGCCTCCAGAGCCTGGACCACTCTAATGCACAGGCCTTCCGAGCCTGGTCCGTCTTCGATTGGCAAACTCTATGATCCAGTCCATCCAAAGACAGAAGTCCCGGACATCTACAAACTAAAGTTTCCTAGATCGGAATATCCCAGATCTGATATTTATATTATTTGGCTTATCTGTCAATCAAGCAACAAGTACTATGGTACCGATCAAGGAGCAAAGTACTTTGATTCAAGCATTTTTCTAAGTTCCTTTATTCTCAAGAACATTCAAAAATGTACAAGGAAGTGTTTTAACTACAGAAAAGCACATTTGAATACAGAAGACATCAGATCTGAGAAAAAGAGACTCAATTTTATTTATAAATCAGAAGATTTACATCAACATAAAGAAGCTATTACAGAATCTATTACAGAAGCTATTACAGAAGCTACTGCAGAAGCTATTACAAAAGCTACTATAAAAGCTATTACAAGAAGATACAATTCTCAATATAGGGGCTTCTCTTCACGGGATGATAAAGGGGCACAGGAACCACAACTTCCATTACCGCCGCCACCGGCTCCATTTGAAAGGAAGGGGCCCTGCACCCCAGTCTGCATCAAGAAACGCCCAGGCCATTTCATCATCACTATCACTGGTCTCACGACCAACGGATGATGAGGGCTCTGGGTCTCAGGGGACCTTCAATCTTCTTCTTCACACCGTCTGTTTCACCCCAGCCAAATTGAGACAAGGCATGAAGAAGAGGAGGCACCCCACTTGCGTCTACATCACCGACGCTCCAGGCCTCGGCTGAATCAAGGAAGGGCCACCACTAATAGGAGGAATCTCGACCGGATGCCTAGAGGAGACAAGAAGACTTGTACTTCCTTCAATCCTTCCTTGGAGACTGAAAAGAGGGGAAGGTTAACTCTCGGCCACAGTTTAATCGTTCCTAACTCAGGCAAGGAATCACCCATCATCTCCGGGCAGGTGGCAAAACTCCAGCAGCATATAAAGCCTTTCTCACAAAAGGACAATTTGAAATCAAAAAGTTGAACAGCAACCGTATGCCCTCGTTTCCATTTCTATAGACCCTTGAAGTCAAAAGCCACCCAACTGAACCGTCGCAACGGTGAAAAAGAGAGTGGCCTCGAAATCCTAAACGACGGTCGAATAAATAAACGGTGCATTAAATGTGCCTCTTCGATATACCAAGAGACAAGGATACAGAACTCTTTAAACAAAGACTACAGTCCGGCACTAAAGCTCCCGAATTGGCAGAAAGGGGAACAAAGTCTAATTGTACAGACCCCCTATTCAAGATTCAGATCTTCCAGTCTTAACTATTTTTATGACAAGCCAAGTCATATCACAAAGCCCAAACAGCTCGGATATATCCCGATCCTGAGTACTCAGCATACCGAGCATCATAACGACAAGCACAAAACTGCCTGGTTATCTTCACCAGCTCTTGATTCAGAGCAGTCTACCTTAAGAGATCTACAGGAGTCTACTCCCACTCTATCAGGCTCTGTCTATCTGATTATATTTACTTTCTTGTCTTATTATAATGAGACAGTTGAAATTAATCTACATCCCTCATTCAGTGACAAGTATCGAAGCTCGGAAAGCGACTATTGACTGCTGAACAGTTGATCTAACATGCAAAAGGCCCAGAGCAGCCACACTTACACAGAAGGGAAGAACACAAGAAGAATTTGAAGGAAAATTAATTTTATTGATCGGAAGTATACGCCCATTACAAAAACAAAAAAGAAATAAAAACCCATAGAGCCTCAAGACTTCCCAGAAGGGTCTGCGTCCTCTTCCAAGTTAAGGGCACGAGCCCCAACCGTCTTATCCGGATCAGAACGAGATGAGGTAGGTTCAGGAGGAACAATTGATGAAACGTCAAAGCCCGGGAACTGAATCTGGAATCTAGTTCGGAAGCTTTCAAAACCGAACAGGATCAGCTCATCACCTATCTGGTCAACTTCATCTTTCAATATCATCTCAGTCTCAGCCCTGGCATGATCAGTTGCCTTCCTGAACCGTCTGATCGAAGGAACTCCGGAGATTAACCAACTCCGCCTCAAGCCCCTCAACCTTCTGAGCATTTATGTCCCTCTCAAACTCTGCCACGGTAAGGTTGGTGGTAGCTTCCTTCAGATCCTCCTCAATGCTCTGAATTTTAGATCGGGCTGTCCCAAGCTCCACCCGCATCTGTTCCACTTCAGCCCGCAACTTCTTGGCCTCCTCAAGGCCCAGGGGGGTCACCATCAGAGCAGCCAAGCTATGCATATTCTGCGCAAAGCAAGACAGACGGTTTAGATTGAACGAACAGACAAACAGAAAAGTCAAGAAAAAGCTTCAGAAGCTACCTTCATCTAGAGATTCATCATCTCAGTCATCAGCTTGGAGGGGTCATCCCCTCTGTATCGGTGTAGGCCATGAGCCCATATTTGATCAAACGCCCTCTTGGCAATCTGATAGTCCAGCTCATTAAATGGCTCGGACGGTGCAGCAGGTGCTTTCCCCTTCCTAGTCCTCCTGCTCGGACCAGAAGAGGTAGGAGGAGCAGCCGAAACAGGGACGGCAGGTTCAGCCTCCTTCTCAGCCTCGGCAGGGGCCGGCTCAGGAAAGCCAGAAATCAACCTCTTCCTCTTTACTTCAAGAGGGGCATCAGGCTCAGCTCAGGAGGAAGACTCCCCCACCACTAGGGCCTCTGGCACAGCCCATCTCCACGTCAACCTCTTCTTCAGCTCTATATTACGGGCAGCCATCAGGTTTGCTGGAGTTATAATGATATAATGAGCCCGGTCAGGAGTCGAAAGCAGTGCTCGATACTGATCCCGTAGTGCTTCGGTAAAATCGGGCCTCTTCCAAACACTCTTGACTGCACACAAGTAAGGAAAGATATATCAGTTTATCAGTTCGGAAGGCATAACAAGGCTAAAAGTAAGTCCAAAAGAATAAGCCTCACCCTTACAACCCGTAACACGAGGGAACGACGAGGCCTCTCTTTCCTGAAAGGCCTTCATGCTCCCATCCTCCTCCGACGAAGAAGTACCACTTCTTCCACGTTTTGTTGGAAGTGAGAACAGAGGTCAGGGGTCGGAACCCCTTCTCAAAGGACATATAGAAAAGGCCCTCTGCCTGCTTGAACTTCAGATCCATATTGCTACGGATCAAGTCCAAAGACACATCCACCTTGTTCAGGTGTCCCAACACCACAAACCCTAGAAGCTGCCGCCAGCTATTGAGATTCAAGTCGACAGGACAGAGCTTGTACCAACAAAAGAACTGCCTGACTAAATCCGGCAATGGGAGTCTCAAGCCCATTTCAAACCAGGCAAGGTAAACACAAATCTCCCCGGCTTCAACATTATGGGGACGATCCATGGGGCCTGGCACTCTGCAGGTCACATTCGTGGGAAACTTGAATTTTGCCCTCCACTCATCCAGAAGGCTCTGAGTGACAGCACTCTCACCCTCTTCTCTACGGGAAGACCTACCAGAGGTCTCCCCTAGCCCTGTTTCGAGGCTCCTCAAAAGCATCAACTATCCTAACCCCAGGACTAGCAGGAGGATCAACAGGCATCTCCCCAATAACTTCGGGAGCAGGATTACCCACATCTTCCACAAAAGACGGTACAGCCATCTCAGGAGGATTTCCCACTCCCTCATTTACAATTGGGGATTTAGAAGGAGCATACATTATTCCCGGACTTAAGAAGAAAGAAGCAAGAGAAGAGGAAAAATCAGTCGAACCTGTTCTAACTCAGGGAATCAGTATTCTTCAAGGTCGCACGAACCAACAATGGCGAATGAAATCTTCTAGCACAGTGAAAAAGACGGGGGAAAGGTCATTCCAAAATCTCATCCCGTATTTATAAGCACAGTATCAGAAGGGACCCACCAAGCCCAAACGCCATGACGGTTCAGAACAATGATGATTTCGAGAAACCCAACTATCAGCCCAGTACAATGATGACCTTGAAAAGACCTAGTCTCTGGCTGCACAATAAATGCCTTGGAATGTGAACGGACAAGACACATGACTTTTCGAGAAAGGCTTAGCCCTAGTTGCTTGCTAGCATCAAACTAGGACTTAGGGGGGGGGGGAGTAACTGATATACCATAAAAGCACAGGCCAATCAACACTTGACACGTGTGACCACAATCCGACCTATGCTCGGCCAACATGATTCTCACTCAGCCAATGACTAAAAGCTCAAGCATCCAGATTATTATATAAGGTCGGAAGTGACCGAACATATATATATCCAGAACAGATCAACAGGGTCCAGACCAACACTCCAGAACTCGTCATCGCCTTACCAGATGCCGAGCAGGGAATAAGGAAGCGGTCTTCAACAAGGAAGCAGTCTTCAACAAGGAAACTACCATCTATGGTTATCTCTATGCAAGGTAACTGCAATCTCCGATGATCAAATCCCTATATTCATGGCTTCGAATCTTAATCAACTTAGGAAAGCCACGGCTTATAAATTAAACCCTAAAGGTAGGCCTTATTTCTTATGCTCATTCTTTGGCTTTCAATACAGTCTTTCAATTCTTTTACTTACTTAAGCATCGGAGCGGCTACCGCCGGAGCCCATCCGGTGGTCCTCTGATCATCTTTCGGAATGTTCTACAGGTCACGGAGTCCATACTTATTGCGAGCCGAAAAGTGCAGCATCAAATTCAAACCTACTGGACTTAACGGTGAAGTCCAAATTATGAAAACAGAACCCAAAAAGTAGAGACACGTAAATGATCATTTTGCCCTTAGGGCAAATTAAGTCCAAACTGGAAACCGTAGAAACGTAAATGAGTAAAAGAGATATTTAGAGTAGCGAAATGTACAATTGATAAATGAAAGTAAAACTGAGACGTGTTTATTGATGTATAGGCCAGTCAACGGGAAAGGAGAAAGTCCCAGAGTACTAAGACACAGATAATGTAAGTAATATCTGACCTCTGCATGTTGTACACTCAGCCATGTCACAGTTCTTGCTATACGCATTTGTACTCTATTTATCATATCAGATCCTTTATGATTCCACTTGTGTGATTTTACTTTTCCGTGGAATAGCTTAGTTATGATGCGTAGTATGTCCCGAGTATGGGGACCAGCCTTATATTATTGACCCGAGTATGGGGTCCTGTCCTGAGTATGGGGACCAGAATTACATGATTGAGCTCAGTGCTATGCACACAGGGGGTAGCCGGGCCCCATAGTTTATAGCATCCACCAGTTTTGACATCACCATCTATCTATTGAGATTCATAGTAAAATCATGTTCCAGCTTTGTTCGAGTACTTTCTATGATCTTGTATGTGACACTTTGGTCTATAGCTTGTGATGTCATCATTCAGACTAGATGTTCCTTTATTGTGATATTCATTGACGAGTTGTGATTATTGTTATGATATTGACTGGCTATCATATCTTTATTATTATTCAGTTCTTTCCAAATCTTGTACACATGACAGAGTAGGGGACTTACTTACTGGGCTTTGTTTAGCTCACCCCCCTTACCACATTTCAGGGACTGACGCAGAGGACGGACAGTAGGAGGCTTGTGGCTATAGGATGGACATTTTGACAAGTATTGGTAATAGTAGTACAGTCTTGTAGAACTCTCGTGTATTCACGTCCTGGGGACGAGATGATATATTAGAGATGTTACAGGCTGTGTGTTTTTTTTTTTTAATCGCAGAACTGATTTGTATTTAGAACAATTCAGTTAATGTTTTCGCTATGTTTGCATATGATGATTTATGTGGTTATCTATTAGCACACTGCTGTGAATGAACAGGATGATCAGGTCCGATTCGGCCAAAAGGTCGGGTCAGATGGTCGCAGTCCGCTAATCCGTAGAGGGTGGGTTATGGGTCGTGACAACTTGGTATCAGAGCTTTAGGTTTAGAATGACTAGGAAAATCTATGGTTACAAGTGATACATGGGAGTTAAGACTAGTGTACTACTTTTGCCAAATGTCCGAGTAAAGTCACATAGTATGTTAGCTTAGCATGATAAGACAACGATTATTTATATTGCTGATAAATTGAACATAAAACCAGAGCCCTTAGGACACACGTTATCTGTTACAATGCCATCAGAGGAATCATTATATGGGAATACTATCTATAGAGCATGTACGGTACACGTAGGTGACGCACAACTACCTACAAATCTGATACCGTTGGAAATACACGTATTTGATGTTATACTTGGTATGGATTGGTTATCTACACGTTATGTCACTATAGACTGCATGGCTAAGATAGTCAGTATACAATGCCCCAGAGGTCCGAGTATTCAGTTTCGAGGGACAGGTGTGGCTTCCCCACCTTATTTTGTTTCTGCTATACAGGCTAGACGTTTACTTCGGAAGGGGTGCCATGGGTTCTTGTGTAGTATCCAGAACACTGAGTCACAGCAGCCGGAATTGGAACAGATTTTCATTGCTAAAGAATTCCCTGAGGTGTTTTTAGATGATCTTCCAGGGATGCCAGTTGATCGAGAGATCGAGTTTAGCATCGATATACTACCAGGCACTGCACCGATATCTAAGACACCCTACCAAATGGCCCCAGCTGAACTGAAGGAGTTAAAGTTACAGTTACAGGAACTACTAGACAAGGGTTTTATACGACCTAGTTCATCACTATAGGGTGCACCTGTGCTGTTTGTTAAGAAGAAAGATGGTACTATGAGGCTATGTATAGACTACCATGAACTAAATAAGGTTACCATCAAAAACAGGTATCCCTTGCCTAGAGTGGATGATTTATTTGATCAGTTGAAGGGGGCACAAGTGTTTTCAAAGATTGACCTAAGATCCGGCTATCATCAGTTGAAAGTTAGGCCCGCAGGCATTCAAAAGACAGTATTCAGAACGCGATATGGACATTATGAATTTTGGGTTATGCCTTTTGGGGTGACGAATGCCCCAGCCGCATTCATGGATTTAATGAACAGAGTGTTTAAGCCGTACTTGGATGATTTCGTGATCATATTTATTGATGATATCCTGGTCTATTTTATGAACCAGGAGGAACATGAGGTACATTTGAGGAAGGTCTTACAGACGCTAGGGGAGCAGAAGTTATATGCTAAGTTGAAGAAGTGTGAATTCTGGCTCTCAAACATTTCCTTCTTAGGGCATGTGGTTAGTAAGGATGGGATCTCCGTAGACCCCCAAAAGATAGAGGCTATTACCAGTTGGCCTCGACCGACTACGGTCACAGAGGTTCGCAGTTTTATGGGTTTAGCTGGCTACTATAGGAGATTTGTTAAGGACTTTTCCAAGATAGCCATGCCAATCACCCAATTGACTAAAAAGAATACTCCATTCATTTGGACAGAGGAGAGAGAGCGAAGTTTTCAAGAGCTAAAGAACCGATTGGTTACAGCTCCAATCTTGACAGTACCAGATGGGGCAGAGGGCTTTGTGATCTATAGTGATGCCTCACACCAAGGCTTGGGATGTGTTCTGATGCAACAAAGGAAGGTAGTAGCCTATGCTTCACAGCAGCTGAGGACACATGAGAAGAACTATCCAACTCATGACCTCGAGCTTGCAGCTATTGTCTTTGCCCTTAAAATCTGGAGGCATTATTTATACGGAGCCACATGTGAGATTTTCACTGATCATAAGAGTCTCAAGTACTTGTTCACGCAGAAGGAGCTCAATATGCGCCAACGGCGTTGGTTGGAGTTAATAAAGGATTATGAGCTTAGTATTCAGTACCATCCAAGGAAGGCGAATGTAGTAGCTGATGCACTTAGCAGGAAGTCAGCAGGGAGTCTTGCTTACCTATTGACTACACAGAAAGAGCTACTGCAGGATTTAGAGGCTATGGAGGTGGAGGTGATTCTACCAAGTTCTAGGGCTATGTGTGCTAATGTCACAATCGGTCTTACGATTGTTGATAAGATCAGTGAGACACAAGCTCGCGATGACAAGTTAGTTAAGCTTCATCAGGAGGCTGAGACTGGAGGGAGCACGAATTTCTCTATATGAGATGGGGTGTTGTACTATCATGACAGAATTTGTGTGCCGGATGTACCAGAGATTAAAAAGCAGATTCTTGATGAGGCACACAGTTCTAGATTTGCTATACACCCAGGAAACACAAAAATGTACCACAATGTGAAGGGCACTTACTGGTGGTCAGGGATGAAAAAGGATATAGCTGAGCACATTGTACGATGTATGGAGTGCCAACGGGTCAAGGTCGAGCACCAGAAGCCAGGAGGGCTTTTACAGTCACTACCGATACCAGAGTGGAAATGGGAGCATATTACGATGGATTTTGTATCGGGGTTGCCTAAGACGTCACATGGGAATGATTCTATATGGGTGATCGTTGATAGACTAACAAAGACAGCCCATTTTCTTGCAACCAAAACGACTCAGACTCTAGAACGACTGGCTATGCTTTATATTAGGGAGATCGTTCGATTACATAGAGTTCCAGTATCTATTATATCCAACCGAGATCCACGGTTTGTGTCTAAGTTCTGGAGGAGTCTACAGAAGGCTATGGGTACTGAGTTGAGTCTTAGCACTGCATATCATCCTGAGACCGATGGACAGTCCGAGAGGACAATACAGACATTAGAGGACCTATTGAGATTCTGTGTCATTGATTTCAAGGGAAGTTGGGAGGACCAGCTGCCATTAGTAGAGTTCACATATAACAATAGCTACCAATCCAGTATCGGTATGGCACCAAATGAGGCACTATATGGCAGGCAGTGTAGATCTCCACTATGCTGGACGGAAGTGGAAGATAGGAAATTATTTGGGCCAGAGATAGTAAAGCAAACCACAGATAAGATCCGTCTGATCAGACAGCGTTTACTAGCAACTCAGAGCCGGCAGAAGAGTTACGCTGACACGAGGAGACGAGAGTTGGAGTTTATGACAGGCGATTTTGTGTTCTTGAAAGTATCACCAATGAAAGGAGTGGTCAGATTTGGCAAGAGAGGGAAACTAGGGCCACGATACATCGGACCGTTCAAGATTATCAGACGAGTCGGACCAGTAGCATATCGGCTAGCATTGCCATCCGAGTTAGCTCACGTACATGATGTGTTCCATGTGTCGATGTTAAGGAAATGTGTGCACAACCCAGATCAGGTAATCGAACATGAGCCGCTGGATGTTCAAGAGGATTTGAGTTATCTTGAGCAGCCGGTACAAATCCTAGATCGATGAGAGCAAGTTCTACGAAACAAAACCATTCCACTAGTGAAGGTATTATGGAGGAATTCTCGACTTGAAGAAGCCACATGGGAACGAGAAGATGAAATGCGTGTTCAGTATCCTCAGTTGTTTACACCATGATTTGTTTAAGTTTGGGGACCAAACTTATTGAAGGGGGGAAGAATGTAATATCCTGACCCAGATGTAACCAAGCCGATGAGTTTTACGTGTTATAATGAAATAACAATTTAGATTTTTAAATCGCTTGAATATGTGAATAAAAAATAATAATAAAGTAAATAAATACAAAGAAAAAAAAAGTAATGGGAAAGGAAAATAAAACAAAATAAAATAAAAATAAAGATAAAATAAGAATTGGAAAGAAATAAATAAAAATGAAAAAATTGAAATACATGCATATATTATATCTATGTATATTTATATATAGGTATAAATATATAAGGAGTTATATATATGTGGAGTCTAGTGGAGGCTAGTGAAACTGAAGAAGGAAAAAAAAAAAAACAAAGAGAAAAGAAGAGAAACGGATGGGGGGGCTGAAGTGCAGAACTGGAAAGGCGCGCGCGAGAGAGAGAGAGAGAGAGAGAGAGAGAGAGAGAAATTAAGTAAGGGGCGTTCGCTTGTTTTATATAAATAGCCATGCGTTAGAATCAGAGGAAGAAGAGAAGAAAAACAAAAACAGAGCAAGCGGCTGGACGCAACACAGGGGGAAGAAAAGGAAGAAAAAAAAGAGAGGAGAAAGAAGAAAGAGGCAGGTCGGGCATTTTGCATGAGTTGTGCAAGAAGAGGAGGAGGAAACGAGCCAAGAAAATCAGATTGAGCGGTGGATTCAGAAGTGAAATCGGGTGACAGCATTGTACGCGCGTTGGGTGAGTGAGATTCATTTCTGTGTTTAATTTTGTTGTCAAGCATGAATTACTATGTCGATATAGAATCGTGTGAAACATAGGACTTGATTGAATGCATAGAATCTGATTGGTGTTGGAATTGAATCAAGTGAAAACAAGAAAAAAAAAAAGAAAACCGAACAGAACCGAACGTGGGAAACAGTAGAAAACAGAGGTGAAAAACCGATCAGATCGGTTGATTTTGTTGCGATCAATTGGGCTAGATCATGGGTAATTGATTCTCTTGGGTGTAGGGAAATTTTAGAATCAAATCGGGATTGAAACCGTAGGAGAAAACGGGAAAAAATGGAAGGGAAAGGGGCTGCCGAAAAAACCGCACAGCCCCAGGTGCGCCACTGTTCCGGCCATTTTGGGAGTGCTCTGGCACTCCGATCTGAAATCCGACGGTAGATTTGAGTTTCCCATAACTCTTAGGTGTTAACCCCGCTGAAAAACGCAAGAAACCCGTCACCGGCGAGTTGCCGTTGACGAAGAAGACAACCTGTATGCTGGAAAAGGCTGCTGCGCGGCTGCTATTTCGTGATTTAATTTTGGCCAAACCGGGACGGGTCCGACCCGACCCACCCATTCAGATGACTGCCCAACACTTGTACTTCATGGATAAATTTTTAAATTCGAGTTTAGATAGTGTTTGGTTGGAAAGGAGAAGCTATCCAATGGTTGGGTTAAACTTGAACAGGAAATGAAAAACAATGAAAAATGTTAAATGGAAAATTGGTATGGCAGTGAATTGAACCTGTGACCAAAGGAGTAAGGGAGAGAAGCTTAGCCACTATGCCACCAAGGCACATGTGGTCTGTTTGGGCTCAAATACGATATGTATTATCTAGATTAATTAATTTAAATAAATGATTTAAATTAATAAATTTTAAATTTAATTTCGATGCCTAAATTAGTAGAACGAATAATGAAAACTTACTATTTTGGACCCTCTGAATTTAATAGTGAGGTCCGTGTTACGAGACGGAGTCCCAAAAAAATAAAATAACTGTAGAATGTCAAAATGACCAAAATGCCCCTACGTCAAAGGTAAGTCAAACGGACTCCAATTTAGTTAAGTAAATAGTGAATTTTTATTAATTCAAACCTACTGGACTTAACGGTGAAGTCCAAATTATGAAAACAGAACCCAAAAAGTAGAGACACGTAAATGACCATTTTGCCCTTGGGCAAATTAAGTCCAAACTGGAAACCGTAGAAACGTAAATGAGTAAAAGAGATATTTAGAGTAACGAAATGTACAATTGATAAATGAAAGTAAAACTGAGACGTGTTTATTGATGTATAGGCCAGTCAACGGGAAAGGAGAAAGTCCCAGAGTACTAAGACACAGATAATGTAAGTAATATTTGACCTCTGCATGTTGTACACTCAACCATGTCACAGTTCTTGCTATACGCATTTGTACTCTATTTATCATATCAGATCCTTTATGATTCCACTTGTGTGATTTTACTTTTCCGTGGAATAGCTTAGTTATGATGCGTAATATGTCCCGAGTATGGGGACCAGCCTTATATTATTGACCCGAGTATGGGGTCCTGTCCCGAGTATGGGGACCAGAATTACATGATTGAGCTCAGTGCTATGCACACAGGGGGTAGCCGGGCCCCATAGTTTATAGCATCCACCAGTTTTAACATCACCATCTATCTATTGAGATTCATAGTAAAATCATGTTCCAGCTTTGTTCGAGTACTTTCTATGATCTTGTATGTGACACTTTGGTCTATAGCTTGTGATGTCATCATTCAGACTAGATGTTCCTTTATTGTGATATTCATTGACGAGTTTTGATTATTGTTATGATATTGACTGACTATCATATCTTTATTATTATTCAGTTCTTTCCAAATCTTGTACACATGACAGAGTAGGGGACTTACTTACTGGGCTTTGTTTAGCTCACCCCCCTTACCACATTTCAGGGACTGACGCAGAGGACGGACAGTAGGAGGCTTGTGGCTATAGGATGGACATTTTGACAAGTATTGGTAATAGTGGTACAGTCTTGTAGAACTCTCGTGTATTCACGTCCTGGGGACGAGATGATATATTAGAGATGTTACAGGCTGTGTGTTTTTTTTTTTTAATCGCAGAACGATTTGTATTTAGAACAATTCAGTTAATGTTTTCCACTATGTTTGCATATGATGATTCATGTGGTTATCTATTAGCACACTGCTGTGAATGAACAGGATGATCAGGTCCGATTCGGCCAAAGGGTCGGGTCGGATGGTCGCGGTCCGCTAATCCGTAGAGGGTGGGTTGCGGGTCGTGACATTGAACGTGATCAATTGTTAAGAACGTACCTATAGTTTTTTACTTACTTGTTAATGGAGTGTTATTAGTTATAATCGTGCAAGTGACCCTTAAACCTTAGATATCATGTTTGCCTTGTGTGTAATGTTTGCATGGAGGAATACCACAGAGATATCACTCAAGGTCTCAAAGCGTGAATTATACCTAGAAAGGGAGGTTGAATAGGTAGGTCTTGAATTAAAAAAATTTCTTTCAAGTTAATTACAATTCTTGGTTAAACACAAAGATGGCACAATCAACAACAAATCACTCAATGTGATTAATCCAACATTTATGCCATTCCACCAATGGATCTACCAAGAATCAACCAATTCAACAATCTATTCAAACTTTACCTGATTGATCAACTAGATTGATTTTATAGCAATTGTCACAATTCAAAGTAAAATCAACTAAGCTATGAATTTTTTATTTCAATCAATTTACTAAATCAAGTTTTTTAATATATCAAATTGATGAGCAATTATGGCAATATGAAAAACTTAATTTCTAAAATTAAACGGAAGTAATTTAATTAAACACATCGTAAATTAAAAGCGATGGAGAGAGAGAGATTGCAATCCGATTGATGGCGGAGAAAACTACCAAGGATAACAATCCTTGGAGCAAAACTATGGAGTCGGGCCAATGTTCATATATAGAAGGAATGCATTATGATGGAAAGTGAAATATAATGAATCTACGAACGAGTTAAGTATCTCTAGCTCTATTTTTCTAGATTACGTCTTCAAATTTTCCTCGAATCCTTAAGCTTCTCATAGCCAATCCCTCAAACAACCGGACTACTCCACGGTCTCGGACTCCTTCGATCAAGCACTCAAAAATTGTGAATCCTCAAGACCTCAGTGTCCACCAATCGCTCAACGTCGAATCCTTGTGCTTGAACTCCATCTATCGTCAATAGTGAATTTGACATGAACTAAGGGTCTATAGATCTGATTGGATCGGGTGGTTTGATCAAATCTAATTAATGAAAATGAGTAAAGATGATTATGAATGTCATGTAAGAATGATTTCACGCAAGAGCTTCAAGATCTATCAACAAATTAGCTCTCACAATTTGAGACTCTCTCACACTGTTTTTAACTGCTCTAAATCACCTATTTTCGTAAAGAGTTTGATTGATCCCTAAATGGCTAGAAATCAGAATATAAATTTGTTATGCCTAGGGTTCGTTTGAATGAACCATCATTCGTTTGAACGAGCACTTACTCGTTTGAACGAATAAGGAACGAATATCAAACGAGTACAACTCTGAGATTGCAGCAACTTGTTTGATATAGAGTGCTTGAACAAATGAAAACGAATGAGAATGAACTTCTCCGTTGTTCGTTCGAATGAGCCAAGCTTCATTCGAACGAGCAATAATGAGTTTCTCATTCTTTGTTTGTCTTGTGAACTGAATTTATCACTTAAGTGTTTTAAAGATGCATTTTGGGATAATTAGTCCACAACCACAAGTCAATCATATACATGATGATATGATAAAATCTGTGTAATGCATGCATGATGTGAGTGTGTGAGATCCAAATCAAATACAAAAGTCTATTTTATCTTTCGAGAATCAAGTCGACTGGTAGTGATACGCGATAATGTCTCTTAGACGAACTTGGAGAAGAACGGGCATTGAGGTACTCACTCATAGGACTTATGTAAGGATTACACACAAAGCACCTTTTGTCTAACCAGAATAGCTAATTACAATATTGGACCCTATAGTCTTAACAAACTCGACCTTTTGCAATCCATGACAAAATTGTAAAAAATATATATATATATATAAGAATACAATACCAAAATCTATAACCCCCAAAGAACTAGATAGAAGGAAATTATATATTTTAACTCAGTATCATATACTAGAGATATCACTTAGTACTGCTCAATAAGTGGCCACCTTGTTTCCTACACAACACCTTCAACTATACCACGTGAGATCACATCAAAATAAATATATCAAATAAATCCATTGAGATCACACGATAGATGAGTATCAATATAAAACAAGGTATAGTAAACATGGAAACCATATGAAGGAATGTGATCACCCCATGGTCCTAACAATTATGCTTTAACAATACTCAATGTTTATTTTCTATCAAGGAACATATATATATATATAGGAATGGTGGTTTACATATGAAGGCATATGAATGATCAACAAATGATCCATTTGTAAAGCCCATTATAGAAAAATAGACTTTTAGCGATGCACATAAGCGTCGCTAAAAGTCTAAAAAAGCCGCTACATACTTTTAATGACGCTAGTACTTATAGCGAAACATTCCTTCCATGCATTGCATAAAGTCATTATTAGCAATGCTTTTCATGCGTCTTTAAAAAAAGAAATGAGTGTCGTTAAGGGTGTGGGAAGGAGGTAGTGTGCATTTCTAATAATGTACTTTTAGTGATGCCCACATGTACATCACTAATAATGTACTTTTAGAAATGTACAAATGGGCGTCACTAAAAGATTCAATTTAATCCATTTTGCATTCAGGGTCTAATGACCATTCAAGTGTTCACATTTTCCAATTTGTAATAACCATTGCCTGATATTTATACAACCTTGAATGACCCTTCTCATGTTGGGAAAAACTTGTTTGCTGAAGCTCTACGTGTAAAGATCTGAAAAATCAGGGTAAATTTTTCATTTTTGCCGGTAGGATACTATTCATGCACTATTTGCTTGTAGGACGTTCATTATACATGCATCATTTAGGCATAAGTCATATTTAGAAGCATATCTTGAGTATGTAATAGAAGAGAAACATGATTAGAATGTTAAAATACACCTCCTGTGAAAAGTTGAACAAATCAGAGGCAGTTTGTAAAATTAGACCAAAAGGGCATTCCAGGCGGCCCAGGTGGGTCCGGCCGAAATCGCCAACGGGCGAAAATAAGTTTTTCGGAAAATCTTCATTAAAAATAATTTTAAGAACTTTGGTTAAAGAAAAATGTTGAATTGAAGCGATTCAGGATAGGTTATAGTGTAATGGGGTCTCGAACTCATTAAGGATAAAATGGTCATTTTACTTGTTAGCCCCTTTACTATAAATAGGACCCCTTAGTATAAAGAATACAGAATTTGGTCTGAGAATACAGCAACAAAGTCATGCATGGAGGAAAAGGTGAAGGAAACCTAGGGTTTTCCAATTTTTAAGCCTAAAAAACTCATCTCTAGGCTAGGATTTTCACAAGGCTTCCTTCTAGGAATTTGTTCCCCACGTCAATGGCTACATTCTCACCTATTAGTTCGGCTGCACAGCGAACACAACTCGCTAGGGTTGAGAAAAACCCTTCTAGCTATGATATCTTTCTAAGTAAAGAATAGGGTTAAGTTTAAGAGTGTTTTATATGTTGATTGAATGATTTATATGTTTATTTGCTGTTATAAAGCCACTTAGGATGTAATTGCTTTAAAAACCTAGAGTTGATTGTTTGTGTACTTATGTGTTCTTTGAGTTCTTTGAGAATTTATCAAAATGATGAACATATAACTTGAATAAGTGTTTGATTCATTACATTGTGACTTATGTTCATGTGAATAGATCTTGTGTTTTAGAGATATGGTTGTTTAATACATTAATGCTTTATGTAATTATGTGTTCTTTGAGAATTAGTAATATAATGAACATGTAATATGAGCATGTGTTTAACTTGATTGTATATAACATATGTTCATGTGGAAGAAGTTGTGTGGGTTGAAAGTTAGAATTTACTTTATGGATGATGCATGATTTAAGGTGTTTACCATGTATTTGATAAAATGCCTCATTGAAATTACATAGAAAAATCAAGGTATATTGGCATATTGTGATTCTTTGAAAATACAGTGTGGGTTGAGCACTCGGTGCTATGCATTATGAGGGTGTAGATCCTATGGTGAAAAACCTAAAATTGGCCATTGCATTGGTGCCTAATATCTAATAGGAGCAATTCGTGAACGGGTTTGGTACTCGCTGATCCAACGGGAGTGATTTGTAAACCGAGACATGGTGGCATAGAGTTTGCATGGGTGTGTCACGCATGCCATTGCATTGTATTAATGAATTGGAAGGCATGTAAATTATAAATGTACACTTGCACATGCCACGCCTTAACTTTGTTCCTTACATTTGCATTATGTCATACTAGCGGTTGTGCTGACCCCTCATAGGATATCATATTACAGATGAGGCTCCCGGTACTTGAGACTTGATGAAGTCTTGAAGAGCGGAGGAGAAATGAACCACAGAGGATATTTGGCCCTTAGGGCATATTTTAAGTTATGTAAGGGCATAAGCCCTAAGCCATATGAAATGAACTTGTAGAAATTTTGTATGTTATGAAAACAATGGGCAAGACCTTATATTTCTAATGAACATGAAGTTTGTAACATTGAAAGTTCAAGTACATGAATACATACGGTGGATTGTATTTTTAAATTATTTATGTTTAATTTCTATGAAATTGTGGCAATCGAGTGAGGATGGAATGTATAAATTCTTATTTATATGAAGCATTATGAATACTAGGTGAAAAAAAAAGACTTAGAAAACAAAGCGGGCTATGTTAAAATTTTGAAAAAATTAAAGGATTTGTTAGGTGTGTAAAACACCTTTTAAATAGGTAGGAAAGGTGTAAAAAAAGGGGCTTAAAAACCTTGAAAAAGTAGGCTAAAAATGAGAAAAAAGTACCCCTCAAAACTTTGAAAAAAAAATTGGAAAACAAAGAAAATTAGTGCAGTAAACAAAGAAATTCAGTTGCAATAAATACACTATTGCTACAGTGTGTCTGTAGAAAATAGCTCAAACCAGCCCATGACATGCCCCTGTCGTGCGCCCAGCGAGTGTGCGTGGGCCTACGTGCCGCGCGTCTGCGCGCCATGCCCCCATGCCACGCGCTCCTTGCCCCCTGTGCACCCTGCGGGTGCTGCAACCAGCTTGCTACCTTGCCCTGTGTGCCAGCCTGACAGCCCATTACACCTACCCTTTGACCACCTTTTTGAGTAATGTTTAGGCACCCTATTAGGCCATGTTTGGCTAACCTTTGGGCCATGTTTGACCACCCTTTTGAAAAATTTTTAGTCACCTTTTTGGGCCTTGTTTGGTCACCCTATTGGGCTATGTTTGGCCACTCTCATGGGCCATGTTTGGCCACTTCTTTGGACTAATTTTGGTAGACCTTTTAACCTATTTTTGGCTCATGTCTTAGGGCATTTGGGTTTCATTTGGGCCATTATTCCAAGACATTTTGAGGGCCATTTTGGAAATCATTTTTGAACATGACTTAGACTTATTTTGACTATTGATTAGGAGGGATGTTTAAGTGATATTAGGAGACCATTTTGGTTAAGTCTAATAGTGAGTTCTCATTTCTAATTTTGGGGAAACAGAGGGAAATGAACATGAAATCAATCAAATCAATCTTAATGGTCTTTTATTTCTTTTCCTTAATTCACTTTACTTACTCCCCGGGTTTGTAAAAATTCAGGGCGTGACACTACGCATGACATGATCAATGGTTCTTAGGACTAAGTCCCCTTCTTTGAAGCATCTGGGCTGGACCATAGAGTTGTAGATGCATGCCAATCTCTCGTGATATATCTTGATATTTTTGTATGTTTTCTTAATTCTTTTGTCCAAGGCCTCTAACTAAACCAAGTGGTCTTTGTGTATAACCTCGTTATGCATGGCCATTCTTGCAGATGTGACAACAATCTTTGCTAAGAGAACTACTTTTGTACCATAAACTAATAAAAATGAGGTAGCTTGTGTTGATGTTTTTTTTGAAGTTTGATACACCCATTAAGCCATTGGTAATTACTCATAACAACTCTTTAGAGCATCATGAAGTGTCATGCTTAACATCATGATCAACGTCTTACTGGTGGCCTTAGCTTGTCTATTACCTTTATAATAGTGTGGACTTGACTTATGGTGGGTATGTAATAGGTTGAGGGCACCTCAAAGGCATACCGATAAATAAATGAGGTGCATTATTTGAGAGTACGACATTCGGTGGTAGCATTAGCACCTTTTTTCTCTAACTCTTAAACTGAAAATTTAGAGGTATGGAGATTGAATAATTGTGTGGTGATTTGAAAGAAGTAATGACTTCCCCATGTCTTTAGATGATAAATACCTATAATACAATTTCACTATCTACTCGGCTAAATCTCCACCATCAACCAAGCGAGAGAAATCCTCCAAGGATAGGAACTTATGCTTGTAACGTTTCTGTTCAAATTTTTTAACCATAGTCCAATTTTGGACTAAATTAAATCTAATGTATAAATCCTGACTCTCAATTGAAATTTTTTATACTACATGGCCTTATTTGAAATTTGAGTAAACAACGTGATACAAATGTGAATTTTAGTCTAAAGTTTTTGAAGTGAAGGAGGAGAGAGGAGAGAGAGAGAGAGAGGAGTGATTTTATGAGTTGTTTAGTTAGTTTCAATGTGTAAAAATGTATCATCAGATTTGGTTTTAAGAATGTTATATTATATTATATTCCTTAGTTAAGCATACATCGTGAAGTTTTTCCATCAAATTTCAATAATGGTCATCTAATTTTGGCGTATATTGAAATCAATCCTTAAATTTAGAGCCTGAATTCTAACTTTTTAAAAGACACGGCGTAAATAACCTTTAGGGTAAACTATAGAGTATAGAAGTGATTTTTATCTGGTTAAAAATAGTTTTGGGCAAAAAGAAAAAAAAGTTTTGACAAGACAAAATTTAATAATTATATTAATTAATAAATGAGCAATTCTGGATACTCCTAATTTGTATTTCTAATTATATTTCAAATATAAGGTGTTATTATGTGTAGGATTATAAAACGAACCAAACGATTTGAGCTCGAGTCATGATCAGATCGGTTAAAAACTCATTTGAGATCATCTCACAAGATAAACAAGTCAAGATTAAATATTTTGAAACTCATTAACTTATTAAGCTCAACTCGAACTCCGGTCGATAAACAAAAAATGTCTAATACTACATAAAAGAATCAAGTATTCGAGTTAGGCAAAAACTTAACAAGCCAAATTTGATCACAATTTAAAATTTGTTTATTTTAGTTAGTCAAGTTTGAACAATCCATTACTCGGGTCAACTCAACTCATTTACAATCCTAATTATGTGATATTTTTTGAAATCACGTAATAGGAAAAAAGTTTAAAAAAAGTTTGGATAAATTACACTGACATCTTTCCATGTTTCTGACAATTACACTGACTTCTTTTAAAACTTTTAAAATTACATTAATCTTTCTTACTTTACCTAATAATATATAGATACTCGTTCCAATCAATTTTTTTTCAAAAATTGCCCATTTTATTTATTTATTTTTATATTTTTCAATTTTGACTAATTTTTTTTAACTTTTTTGAAATATTTTTATTATTTTATTTAAAAATAAATTTAAGGTAAATAACTTATTTTATTTTATATAAAAATAAATTTAAGATTTTTATTAATATTTTATTTGAAAATTTTAAAAAAGTGGTCAAAATTTAAAAAAAAAAATGAAAAAAAAAAGCATGAAAGAGGTAATTTTGTTATTTTGAAAGAAAAAATTTACTGGAATGAAGTATTTGTATATTGTCAGATAAAATAGAAGATGTCAGTATAATTTCAGAAATCTCAGGCGAGATCAGTATAATTATCAAAAAAGTGAGAGGAGGTGAGTGTAATTACCCAAAACTTTTGACAAGAGAAATTTAATAATTGTCTTTAAGTAATAAATTAGTAATGTTGCATACCCCTAATTTATATCTCTAATTATATTTCAAATGTGATGTATAATTATATGTGACATCTTTAAAAATCAAATCATGTGGGGTCTAAAATATCACGTGATGACACGTCACATTGGAAATATAAATTAGGGATACACAGTATTTTTCTAATAAATTTAGTATTTATCACGAATTTAATTATTAGAGAATTGGGTGTATATTTATCAATTCTTTGTAAAAATAATATGGTTGATTCTCAAATAATTAATATTTATTAATTTCTAAAATTAATAATATTTTAAAGAATTAATTTCATTCCATAATAAATAATTAAGAATCATTTTAAAAAAACTACTTTATATTAAAAAAATACACATGCATAGTATGTGTTTGTATGTATATATATAATTATTAGTAACATTAATTTTTTAGTAATAAGTAAAATAAATATTTTTCTCATAAGTTAAAATAAATATGACATAATTTTAACTTAAAAATATCATCTTTGAAAATTTGTAATACATCTCCTTTTTTATTCTAAAAATCATCTACGTGTGAGAAAAAAAAATTGTGTTAATAAAAATTATATAAAAAAAAAGTCTGCATATATCAGCTACAAAAGTATAAGAATAAATGGTTTAAGCTTTTTTCTCAAGAGTCCCTTTCTGGACAACCAAACGGAGCCTTAGAAGGATACTGCACACCCGAGTCAGGGGCGTCACTCCTGCACTCTCTCTCCTAACTGCTAAACTGTATCTGGTGTTCGGTCTCAAGCCGGCATTCCACACCAACCGTTAAACTCCAGAGACTCACGAGTCATGGGCGGCGAGTTGCGCTACGAGATCGGTCAAAACGCTTACATCAAACTTATCCTCCATACCCTAAAGCACAAGACCTCGGCCGTCAACGGCGTCCTCCTCGGACGCGTCTCCGGCGGCGACACCAAACCTGTGGTCGAAATTACTGACTCAGTTCCACTGTTCCACTCCCAGATCGGCCTCCTTCCTCCCCTCGAGATCGCCTTAGTTCAGGTCTGGCCATTCACTGTTCAACTATACTTTTGTCTTACACTCTCAAGCCTCGATCTTAGGGCTTTTTCCCTTTTTTTTTTTTTTGAATTCTCAATTGGAACAGATAGAGGAGTACTATGATCAGCAAGGATTGAATATTGTTGGTTATTATCACGCGAATGAGAGATTCGATGATTTTGAGCTTGGTACTGTCGCAAAGAACATTGGCGATCACATATATCGGTACATCCCTCAAGCTGCTGTGCTTTTGGTAATTTTTCCTTGATGGCACAATCGAATTCAATTTTTCTTTTTGTATTTATGTGTGTTGGTGAGCAGTATGTGCGCGTATTTTTGCAGGTCATTTTTTGCGTTTTAATTTCATATTTTATTTTTGAATTTCAGTTAGATAACAAGAAGCTCGAAGCTTTACCAAAGGGGAAGGACAGGAGCCCTGTGATGCAGGTGAAATTTACTGTTCTTAGCGTGATTATTTAATGCCGTAGACCTGATTTGGTGGATTAATGACAATGGCAAAGGAACTTCTTTTTGTTTACTTACCTTCTGTGGAAAAAGTTGCTTGGTTTGTGGAAAGTTGCTTTGTTTTGGGACTTCTTGATCTATTTTATTTATTAATTAATTATTTATTTATTTATTTATTTTTTTGCTTTTAGTGTTAGGAATTGATTTAATTGAGAAGCTATGGTAAAGTAAGCATAAATAGAAATACAGGGTTCACATTTGAAGTTTGGATTGTAAATTACAAGTGAACTTAACTTTACTAAAAATATAGTTTGCCTTGTGTGTGCATATACATGTATGCATTCTTGAAGCTAATGAGGGGTAAATACCACGAGGGTTTGATCTTCCACCGGAATTTTTTTTGGGTCTAATTTTTGGGTGTAGAAATTGGTATATTCAAAAAATGAAACTGATTGTTGAGTTGGTTTCGTATGGAGTTGTAGATAAAGGAATGATAATTCTTCAACATATATATATATATATATATATATATAAGCAAGCATAGATGGTGGGATTTGGGCAAGAAACCCATCAAGTGTGCAGGTATGCTCATGTGTATAGCGGTGTTTGGGACCTTCCATTTGAAAGAAATGGATTTGGCAGAAAGAGCAAAGAAGAGAAATATTGTTAACAGGTGGTTTTTGCACTCATCTCTTAAGGCTAATATTGTTATTTTATAATGTTTTCGTGAGGTCAATATTGCCCCTTTAACTAATAAAAGGGTAAAATTGGTATTTAGAAAAATTATAACAGTGACACCAACAATCACCATCAAAGTCACTAACGCCTCTTGACAACAAGGGGTGGGTTGTTACTAATATTAAAAAGTTAGGAGGTGCAATGTAATTTCAAAAATAAGAGGGTTATTATCTGTAATTATGAGAAACTTCAAGGGGAGGTCAGTGTAATTTATCCTTTTTTTATGATCTAAATCTTGAGTTCTTTTTTGCAAGTCTTGGCTTTGTGCTATATATCTTGATTTTCTTTCAAATCTTGGTTTTCTTAGTTTAAATCTTGATTCTCTAAACCTTGAGTTTCATAAAATGCATTTTTTTGAAATCTTGATTCTCTACAAATCACTCTTTTCATTAGTCTCCACACATGGAGCCCTTTCTATAAGGCACAAGAAACATAAGATAAAGCATTATTTGTTAGATTTCTATCACCAGTTGATAGAAGCCGGCAAATGGTGAGAACTACGTGACTCTGATTCCGCACTTTCCGTAAATATTTAGGACGCCTTTGGGTTCAAGTCAAATCTCCCATTTCCCCTTTCCTCCTTTTATAAGTTATTTATTATTCATTTGTTCCTTATTTATTGCTTGATATCTAGAATGCAATATTTTTGTTTATTGATTTTTCTTGTCTTGAGAAAATGGGATTGAGATTAGACATCAAGACCAACCCTTTGGGTTGGATGAAACGGGTGCTTAACACCTTCTCATTTCATACCTTAGCCCCAAATCTAGGTTTATTTCTGGTTGTAATTTTTTCAATTGTCTTTTAATTATTTTCTATTAAGTTGTAACCCATTTCGGAGTTGGGTTGTAATTAGGATCCAAAGTGATGTAATTTTTCATTTTTTAGTCCTATTTGCATGTATCCTTTTATGGGTTATACTGGTTTGCTTATTTAACTGTTTAAAATGAGCTGGTAACTCCTCTCTAAATGCATTTTGAAGGCCCTATTTTGTCTTAGGGAGTCATTAGTTGATCAAGTGTAATTAAGTGAATTCCCAGTTTTCCGTGGTGCTCACAACAAGAACATGGTGTAATGTGGATTGAGCAGCATTCATTTCCCAGCCAGAGAATATGGATAACCATTTTCACCTTCAAGATTTGGTTCATATCTCATTGCTAGGGTGTTCATTGTTGCTTGTAAGACTACTCTGCACTCGAGATAGTATGATGTCGTGTATTTCTATTCTTCTTGTATCAATTTTGGATTTCTATCCAACTGTCATTCCAATACAGGACAGAACCCTTGGACAAAGTTCTCAACCACAATGGCTTTTTTGCCTGCGAAGACAATTGCTTGATTTTTTTTAAAAGTATCACATAACCATATTTAACTATTTTTGGTTGGTTATAGGATTTTTTGTTTCATGATTTTGTATTCTGCATCATTGTCCTGGTAAAATGTTATTGCACATTGGTCTGCATCAAGTTAAATTCTTCTTATTATCTCATATTTGTTTATTTTATTTAGGTTGAAAACCTGACTCGTCTTAACTGATGGCTGCTAAGTTTTTCCACAACCCCCCTTAAAGGCTGTTATCCAAAATCCAAATCAAGCTTAGTATTTATTTTTGTCTTCATTACTCAGCTTTACACGAGGGACGTGTCCAGGAGTTGGAAGCTAGTTGGATCGGATGGAAGTAGTCAGGTGACGATCAAGGAGCCATCTGCAAATATAGTCCTCGTGGACTATATTTCATCTGGGAAATGGCAGGATATCATTGATTTTGATGACCATCTTGACGACATTAGCAAGTATGAGCATAAACTATTGTTTTCCCTCTTTTTCCATCACTTGATTACGTACTTTTGTGAATAGCGGGACTGCATTTCATTGAATTCGATGGAAACTATTCTGCAATTTGCTTTTTATTTGCAGGGACTGGCTGAACTCAGAACTCTTCAAGTGACTATTTCCATTGGTTGTCAGCATTTCGGCACTATTCACATTAAGTGGTAATTACTGATCATCTTAGTTGCTTATGTGATAGAGATGAATCACAGGCTCGAGAGTTATTGCTTATTGAGATTTTTCCTATTTATTATCTTCTGTCAGGTTATTCAGTTTATTTTGGAATAGAACAATTTTTCTTTTGTCAAACATTTAATAAGTTGCCAGTATTTGAAGTTAACCCCTCCCCCCCCCCCCCCCCCCCTCCTCCTCAAAAAAAGGAACAAAGAAAGAAAGGAAGAAAGTAAAAATGCTGTGCCAGTTTTCAGCTGCAGTCTTGTGGTGGTAGCCATCTCCGGAGCATAGGGCTTTCTTATTTGTTTTGGGTAGACAAGGCTCCTATGACCAGTCAGTCTTGTGTAGCCACGAGGCAGTGGTCGTTCAATGGCTTAGCCCATGAACGTCCGATGATAGACACGTATGTTTATGCGGTGATTGGAAACTGTGTTTAGATTTCGGTTTTTAGTTGGGAGCTGTTGGAAGCCTGGGAGAGAAATGGGAGTTTGCAGAGGAAAATGTCTGTCAAAATAGACTTGTACCAAGCATTGATTTTGTAATATCTAAAATTCTAACAAGAAGGATCATTCCATGACAAGGTTTTCATTGATTATTTATCTTTGGAAAAGGTTATATTCACTTAAAATTTGTACAAATTAGTTTTACAAAATGTCATGACATTTGAGCTGTAATTGTCAATAATTAATTTGTAACTCAGATCTCAGCTTGGACGCATGAATGACATCTGCAAAATGCTTTATTGGAGATTATCCTTGTGTACTTCAACCATAATCCATCAATAATCTCTCTACTTTTTTGTTTTTTTCTAAGTTATTTTTAGTCAAAATATCATGTAAAAGTAATTTGAGGTATTTCAGCGGTGGTTTAGATAGAAAAGAGCACGCTAGAGATTAAAATGCTGCCTCACTCGGAATATATAACATGGATTCTCCTCCCAGTAAGTATCCATTTTGTTGCCTAAAATTTCAAAGCTGCACATACTGTATGCCAGTGGAACTCCTCTGTGTGTGTGTGTGAGAGAGAGAGAGAGTAAATTTGCAGGCATCACAAAATAAGATTAACTTAAAAACTCTTGGATTGACAAGCATTCAACATTTTGGCATATATAATCTTTGAAACCCTCTCTCTCTCTCCGATCTTTCAACAATACTACTACCACTATTACACATGCATCTCAATTAAAAAATTTGACATCAAACAATCAAATATTTGTTTATCAAAATATAAGACACAGAGAAAAGAATACATGGGGGGAAAACACACACACACAACAGCTTGTGTACAACATCAAACCTGTGTTCAGCTCCATCTTCTTCAATAATGGTCTCTAACTTTGGAGAAGTTGAACATTTCTTACGAGATGTGAGAAGAAACGAAGCAACCCCAGCCCCAGTGTGCATGCATCTCACTTCAGTAATTGCCATTTCTTTTTCTTTACTTTGGCTGCCCTCTTCAAAAATGGCGTTTAATAAAGGTAGAGAGAGAGAGAGAGAGAGAGAGAGAGAGAGAGAGATGGATTAGACAGAGAATTAGAGGGGAGCTATATATAAGGGTTGGTGCAAGAAAGTATGAAGAATCCTCAGGCGTGGTTGGTTAGTTTAGAGCAACTACAAGTCCCACCTGTAACACGTTTGCAATTGTGTTTTAGATAGGACAATGTAACTAACCAAAGTTTTCCAGAAATATTGGTAAGATAACGACTTCAGGTGGCATGGAAAGCACGTGGAGAATTTGGAAACACTCTTAGGGAGACACATGGCAATTTACATCTGGTTTGCACCCATGATTTCTTCATGTCAATTATTGGATTCATATCCTCTTTCATAACCTCCTTACACTCCCTTAAAAAGCACTATATATATATATATATAAAGAGAGAGAGAGAGAGAGAGAGAGAGAGATTGGTAAATTATTCTTTCAAATAACAGTAATAATTTGAAGCATTTGTTTCTTTTTTGAGTAAATCAATTGTAGAAAAGTTATTGTAGAGGAAAGTATTTTTAATAAGTGAAAAAGTTTTTTTTTTAATTTTATTTTATGTTTCTTTTCCGTTTAAAGCAAAAAGTAAAAAAAAATGTGTATTTGATAATTATTGTTTAAACGTGATTTTAATTTAATTTAATTTAATTTTTTGGGTAGGCCTGTTAAACATTCTTTAAAGATTAAATAAATATTAATTGAATATTATTGTACAAATATTAATGATTTTTGAAAATAATTTCTAAAATAACATACTCTTTTGATCATAACTTAAAAACCACTTTGAATGTTGAGATAAGACCAAGTTCATTTGAAATTAGACTTCAATATATTTTTGACGATAGGTAGAATGCCCTGATATGATTTCGTATGATTGAAATATGGCTGCTTGAAATTCGGACATTGCAACAGCGAAGGCACTTCGCTCAAGCGAGGTCTAAACTTCACAACCTACTTTGCTAGAGCTCTCTTGCTAGCTTGCTAGGGCTAGGTCTAACCCTGCTCAAGCAACATCATTCAAGCTAGGAGTGTCAATTTTTGACACGACACGATAACACGACTCGAACCCGACACGTAATTAGCGGGTTTGAACTTATATGGGTTCGGGTCATAAACGGGTCGACCCGTTTAACACAGTTAATAAACGTGTCGTATTCGGGTTGTAATCGGGTTGACCTGTTTAACACGAAATAATCTATTTAATTATTCGTGTCAAACCCGTTTAATATAAACCCGCCTAACCCGTCTGACCCATTTAGTACCCATATATGTAAGGTTAGTTTTGCAAATTACATCCAAACAAAAACCCTAATGAATTTTAGATTTTAAAACCTACTCTTAGTTAAAAATGATTATTATTACTATAATGTGTTAAAAATGAATGAATTGAATTTTATCTATTAATTTTTTATGAAAACATATAATACAATTTAAATGGGTCATGTTATTTGTGTTTTAACATGACCTGTTTAATAAACGGGTTATACGGGTCGTGTCGTGTTATTCGTATTTTAACATGACCTATTTAATAAACGGGTTATACGGGTTGTGTCGTGTTACCTGTGTATTATACAGGTCGTGTTAGGGTTGAGCAAGTTGACACGATTAATTAATCGTGTCGTGCTCGGGTCAACTCATATAGTATAATACTCTTACCTTGACACGACACGAACACGACACGGCACCACACGATTGACACTCCTAATCCAAGCGCACTAGACATCTAGCTTAAGCAAGGTGTCGCGTAGTGCAATTTTTTAATCCAATTTTAACAACATTTCTCTACACTACAAACCTATCTATATCAGGCTTTCGACACACAAACGAAAAAAACTTTTTTGTTGCTCTAAATATGAGTTTTAAACCTTTCCAAAAAACTTTTGCATGTATCTCATGTTCACAAGTGATCATTAATCAAAAAATCAAGAACCTTACCATTTTCTACATCATCATCCAAGGAGTACAAGCTTGTGAAAATTTAAGGTTGTGCAATTGGTAGAGTTTGAGGTTACGTAGAGTTTATAATTGTGATTGAGGAATACCATTCAAGGATTCAAAATGGCAGAGCACAAGAAGAACGTTTAAGGATTTGAGTTTGAGGAAGTTAAGATTGTGAATAGCGGATAATATACAAAAATCTGTGTGTCAGTAAGTGTCTGTAATTGTCCAAAGCTCTTCTAGTGAATTGTGTGCATTTGGATTAGTGCTATGAGATTTTGCTACATGATATACCACAAAGTGACAGACCAGTCTCCATGTGACACGTATGCCTACAGACCAGTTAAAGCTCGGTCATACATAGCCGACCCAACCATTTAGAGCAGGCTTGGGTACTTATCCTTCAGAACTCACAGGTCTGAGCACGAGGCCATCAGAGCATCCCTCAAGGTTCAGAGCTCATCACCGCCTTAAACATCCTACCGAGCAAAGGATAAGGAAACAGTCTTCAACAAGGAAATTGACACTCACGGATATCTCTCAAGCACAGTATCTAACATGGTAACTGCCATTCTCCGATGATCAAATCCCTATATTCATAACTCCAAATCCTAATCAACTAAGGAAATCTCTAGCCTATAAATAAAACCCTAAGGTATGCATTACATTTATGCTCATTCTTTGGTTTACATTACAGTCTTCAATTCAATTTATTTGACTTAAGCATCGGAGAGGCTACTGCCGGAGCCAATCCGGTGGCCCTCTGATCCTTCTCTTTGAGTGTTTCTCAGGCAACGGAGTTCGGAGCCCCTATCGACCAAAAAGTGCAGCATCAGTTTGGGGCCGTCTGTGGGAACGACAATTGTTCTTTCAACAAAAGTGCTCTACCTACGAACAAACTCATCATTCTTCTCACCGGAGGACCATGACTCTCAATCTTCGACCAAGAAAAAATGCTAAAAATCCTCAAAACCCTCAACCCCGACCGCCTGCCTAACGAAAAAGGGGACGAACAACTGATCCCAAGTAGTAAGAGCTTGATTTGGTCAAACGATAAAACGAGTTGATATAAAAACAACTACTTGCCATGTCTAAAACTCTGTCAGTACTCACCCAAAACCTCAGAACTAACCCTTTGAGTCCACCTGTCAACATGGCTGATCAGAGATACAGCCTCCTGCCGCCACCACGGGTGGAGGACTCCATGAAGAGATTCTTAATAATCAACCAGGGTACCCCTAAGGTGTCGCCCACATTAGCAGAGACCCACAACCATCAGCAACTACAGGCAGGGGGATACCAACATTTATTCCAGATATCCACTATAGAAGCACCACTACGGCTCCAACCTTAGGGGCTTTAAGAACAAATCCAACGCCGCAAAAGTCTCAACCTCAAACGGCTCTAGTTCCTCCAGCTCATGAGCACCAAAATCCTCCTCCAACCATGGGACATGCCCATCCCATTCAGGTAGGAGGCAAAACTGCAAGAAAAGACTCGCAAGAAGTCCCGCCCAGGGACTTACGAAGAGTTAAAGAAATTGTGGACTCCATGGACCGCACTGTTGTGATGAGGGGTATTCAAATCCCTCCAGAGCAGGACGAGTTACCCAGGCTGCTCGAAAGGCTTGTCACGCCGTTCACCCCTGCTATCATGGCTAAGAAGAGGCCGAGGAAGTTCGTCGTCCTAAAGTTCACCCCTTATGATGGGACTAGGGACCTGGGGGATCATCTTTCTCATTACCAGCACATTATGGCACTACACGGGGCTTTCGACGCCTTCATGTGCTGTACGTTCATTACCAACCTCAAAGGCACAGCTCTGAAGTGGTTCCACCACCTCTTACCGAGTTTAGTCACCAGTTTTTATGAGCTTGGCAAGCGCTTCCTAGACAAATTCATCCTTGACAAAGAGCCCTTCTACCGACATGGCAGCCCTCATGGATCGGGTAAGGAAGTACATAAATCTAGAGGAAGCAAAGTCTCAAAAGACTAAAGAACAAGCTCAGCAGGATGAACAGAAGGACTCTAGTACAATCAGGAAGAGGGTCAGAAGCCTAGATAGAAGAACGGCTTCCAGAACTCCAAACAGTACTGCTCCAAGGGGGTTCACTACCTTCACTTCTCTGAATACGTCCCTAACTCACATACTTCGGCAAGTCCGAACACGTGAAAACCTAAAGTGGCCAAAACTGCTAAGGTGATCCCAGCTACCGGGACCAAAACAAGTATTGTGACTTTCATAAAGACCACGGGCACGCCACCGACTCGTGCAAAACACTTAAGCATGAAATCAAGTAGCTCATAAGAAGAGGACGACTGCGAGAGTTTATCAGGCAGGACGGGAGGCAAAACCCCCGCAACGACAAACCCCAGTAGAGAAGGCCGGACCAGTGACCAGAACAAAGGGAAGGATGGAATGGGCCTCAACATCAAAACAATCAGGTTATCTTCGTCCTCCATACAGATATCCCAGCAACAGGGACATCCAACCGAGCAAGGAAATGGTATGCTCGGGAGGCCAGAATTACTCCCAGCATCCTATAGATCTCCAATGTCAAGAAAAGACTAAGGCCAGTACCTGAAATCTAGTTCCCGGATCAAGATCTTGCAGGAGTACACTGTCCTCACAGTGATGCCCTCGTTATCTCCTTCAAAATTACCAACTTTGAGATCCAAAGAGTCTTCGTGGACACAGGAAGTTCTGCGAACATGCTATTCTATGAACCCCTCAAACAGATGAAGCTCAATCCCAATGACATCAAACCGACCATTGCTATCATGGCAGGATTTGATGGGAACCTCAATACCCCACTGGGGAGGATTGACCTCCCAACCACAACAGGAGAGGGAGATGGACAAAAAACAACAATGTCAGAGTACATGGTTTTGAACACCAAGTCCCCTTACAACGTTATAATCGGGAGACCTTGGCTACATTAGATAAGAGCAGTCACTTCGACCTTCTACCAATGCTTGAAGTATGTCCACAATCATGTTGTTTACTCTATCAGAGGATGTCAACCGACCTCTTGAAAGTGTCATGCTCTCGAGTTCAAGGAGAGGGCCCCCAAATAGCAATTACTACACGTTCGTGAAAGTAGGGATCCAGACCTCACCCACTATCACGAGGAGGAAGACTGCCCTTCCAAAATTGATGAGCCTCTGATCCCTAGAGGAATGGATAGCAGGGCTAAGCCCGTAGGAGACCCCATCAAGGTGTTGGTCAGCTCGAAAAAACAAGGGTGGTACTTACAGATCGGTCCGGACTTGACACCTGCCGAACAAGAAAAGATGATAAGATTCTTAAGAAACAACCTCTCAGTGTTTGCTTGGGAAACAAGGGATATGGAGGGCACAGACCGAGACCTCATCACCCACAAATTGATGGTAGATCTTAATCACCCCCCAGTGAGACAAAAAAGAAGGTCACTCGCTCTAGAGCAACATCATATCATTAATGAGGAGGTCCAGAGGCTGCTAGAAGCCAGGATGATACGAGAGGTATTCTATCCAGAATGGCTAGCTAACACTATTCTGGTCAAAAGAAAAATGGAAAGTGGAGAGTTTGTGTTGGCTATACAAACCTTAATAAGGCCTACCCAAAAGACAGTTTTCCACTACCAAGGATAGATCAGCTGGTTGATGCTACTGCCGGACACGAATTCATGAGCTTTATGGATGCTTACTTTGGATATAACCAGATCCAGATGTACCCTCCAAACCAAGAAAAGACAGCATTCAAAATCGAGTGAGGTCTCTATTGCTATAGAGTGATGTCGTTCAGCCTAAAGAATGTTGGGGCAACATATCAACGTTTGGTCAATAAGATGTTCAATCCTCTAATCGGCAGTACCATGGAAGTTTACATTGACGACATACTGGTCAAGAGCCTACAAAAAGGCAGCCACCTCCAGCACTTAGCTCAGACATTTGACATTCTGAAGCAACATAAGATGAAACTGAATCCCTCGAAGTGCACCTTTGGTGTAACCAAAGGGAAGTTCTTGGGATACATAGTATCTCAGAGAGGTTTAGAAGCAGACCCCACTCAGATTGGGGCATTGATTGGGCTAGAATCACTAAAGACCAAGAATGACATTCAGGCTCTAAATAGCAGAATTGCAGCTCTGAACAGATTTATCTCCAAATCCACTGATCGCTGCTTACCGTTCTTTAAAGCCCTGAGAGGTAACAGAGCCCTGTAGTGGTTAGAGGAATGTGAAAAATCCTTTCAAGAGCTGAAGGAGTATTTGGCTTCGCCTGAACTCTTATCAAAACCAGTTCAAGGGAAAAAGTTGCTCCTCTACCTCTCTGTCTCTGAAAACGCTGTCAGCTCTGTACTGGTCAGGTAGGACCGGGGAATCCAAAAGCCCATATTCTACATCAGTAGGGCGCTACTAGACACGGAAAAAAGATATCCAGAGATTGAGATATTTGCCTTCGCCCTAATAACCTCAACACGGAAGCTCAAACCCTACTTTCAGGCTCATCCCATTAAGATCCCAACGACCTATCCGCTGAAATCGGTACTTCAAAAGCCAGAAGTCTCAGGACAATTGGTTAAGTGGTTAGTAGAATTGAGGGAATTTGACATATCTTATGTTCCACGGACCTCCATCAAAGGGCAAGCCTTGGCCAATTTCATCACTGAGTTCACCCCAGCACTACAAGACAGGGCACATCTCTGCGAAAGCTCTGGTACATGGAAACTTTATACTGATGGATCTTCCACCGACCATGGTTCTGGCGTCGGCTTGGTGCTACGTTCCCCTGATGGGCTTATGGTAGAAAAGGCAGTAAGTCTAGGGTCCAGAGCTTCCAATAATGTAGCAGAATACGAGGCCCTTATCCTTGGATTGAAGCTAGCTTTAGAATACGAGGCTCGGAACCTCGAGGTCTTCTCCGATTCCCAACTGGTGGTAAGCCAAGTCTAGGGAGAGTTTTCTATCAAAGATGACAGAATGCTCCGATACTCAGAACTGGTGAAATTACTGAAGCAATCCTTCCAAAAATTCATAATCTAGAAAATCGAAAGAGATCAGAACTCCAGAGCTGATGCCCTAGCTAATATGGCCTCCCACTTCAAGGCCGAAGGAGAATCCACATTGAAAGTCTCCCATCAATTAGAACCAAGCATAAAAGAGGTCCAAGTTGCCCAAGCTACAGAGCAAACCCAGAGCTAGATGACTCCCATCCTCCAATACCTAGAATGAGGGCTCCTTCTAGAAGATAAGAACAAGACCAGAAGGATCCGAATCAGAGCAGCTCGATACCTGATCTTGAATGGGAAGCTTTACAGAAGATCCTATTCACAACCCTTGCTAAGGTGTTTAACTCCAAAAGAATCCAAGTATATCTTGACTGAAATACACTAAGGAATTTGTGGAAACCACAATGGGGGCAGAACTATAGCCCACCGAGCTTTAACACAGGGTTACTATTGGCCGAGTATGTTGAAGCAAGCGAAAGAATAAGTCCAGAAGTGTGACAAATGCCAACGATTCGCTCCCTACCAACACCAACCCCTTCATGAGCTCATTCCTATTGTCAGCCCATAACCCTTTGCTTAGTGAGGGATGGACATCATAGGCCCATTGCCAAAAGCCACACCGAACAAGAGAGACCTCGTAGTGGCCATCAACTATTTCTCCAAGTGGGCAGAGGCAAAGCCCCTAACACACATTACAGAGAAAGAAGTCAAGAATTTCACTTGGAATAACATAGTCTGCAGGTTCAGCATACCACGCGTAATCATCTCAGACAATGGTACGCAGTTTGCTAGTAAAGTTTTCAAGAAATTTTGTCAAGACCTGCACATCAGTCAACATTTTACCTCTCTAAGCCATCCCCAAGCCAACGGGCAAGCAGAGGTCACCAACCGAACAATCCTTTATGCTCTTAAGAAGAGGTTGGAAGAAGCCAAGGGAAGATAGGTTGAAGAACTCCCTGGAGTTCTCTAGGCCTACAGAACCACTAGAAGAACACCTACCTCCGAAACTCCCTTCTCACTTGCCTATGGTACCGAAGCAGTGATCCTTGTTGAGATCGGTATGCCTACCCTGAGGACTGAAGCTTTCGACCAAGGGAGCAATGATCAGCAACTTGCAGAAAACTTGGACTTACTTGAAGAAAAGAGAGATCAAGCCAGGATTAAGATGGAAGCATATCAGCACAGGATGGCCAACAACTCTAAACTAGGGCTAAAACTCATCAGCTTTCAGATCGGAGATCTCGTCCTAAGAAAGGTGTTCCCAAATACTAAAGATCCCATTATGGGAAAGCTGTCGCCCAACGGGGAAGGCCCATACAGAGTAACGAAGGTTGTCAGACCTACCACATACTGGTTAGAAAACATGGCTGGGAAATCTGTACCTAAGCCTTCGAATACAGAACATTTACGAAAATATTATCTATAAAGCTTTTCTCTCTTACATCCCTACAAAAAAGTATTCTCCTTTCAATGCACAGACCCCCAGGTCTGGTCTAGTGTATTGACCCCTAAAACCTTGTATCCATTACAAGTCCTTTAGGCCTGGTCCTCTCAATGTACAGACCCTCAGGTCTGGTCTAGTGTATTGACCCCTAAAGCATTGTATCCATTACAAGTCCTTTAAGCATGGTCTTCTCAATGTACAGACTCTCAGGTCTGGTCCAGCGTATTGACCCCTAAAGCCTTGTATCTATTAAAAGTCCTTTAGGCCTAGTCCTCTCAATGTACAGACCCTCAAGTCTGGTCCAGCGTATTGACCCCTAAAGCCTTGTATCCGTTACAAGTCCTTTAGGCCTGGTCATCTCAATGCACAGACCCTCAAGTCTGGTTTAGCGTATTGACCCCTGAAGCCTTGTATCCATTACAAGTCTTTTAGGCCTGGTTATCTTAATGCATAGACCCCCAGGTCTGGTCCAACGTATTGACCTCTGAAGCCTTGTATCTACTACAAGTCCTTCAGGCCTGGCCCATTCAATGCACAAACCTCCTAGTCTTGTCCATTATAAAGAACAGACCCCTAAAAACCTTACAGCTTGTGCAAATGATATAGGTCTACACCCTCTCTGTACAGGGATGAACCTATTCAATTACCCCCTATACTAAAGACAGAATACATATGCGCAATTACCAATCCTGGTTCAGTTATTACGAAGCTTCTTGTTCAGGCCTTATCTAAAGAAGATTTAATCTTGGGAGACATGTTATTTACTCTTCTAATGAGCAAAGGTTTTGATCAATTCAAATATGGTAAGTCTTCTTACCCGGTTATTATCAGTTCTGGTGGACAGACCTTGCTTATGAAAGTTCAGCTCAATTATCATTACAAGCCTCACGGATCAACAGTTAAGTCTTGGAGGACACAAATACTCACTATGGACAGTTCAAGTCATCCCACAGATCATGATCTTTACAAGACCTCCTGCTCAAAGTTATTCAGTGCTAGATTTGCTCAAATGATTATAAGTTACTTTGCTTAGGAGGCAGCATCTTGATTACAACCAATTACAGGACTGGTCTAAAATGCCGATAGTTCTCAAACATTTGTGCTCACACTAACTATGAGCTTAAAGGGCTGGAACCTAGGCTAATACTACAGAGAAGCAGTGACATGACAAAACAAAGTTGGTTTATTGGCCATCCACCACAGTTCAAAAGATTTGTGAGTATTGCAGTTCGTAAGAATAAAAATACACAAGCCCGAGCTGTGAAGAAATCTGGTTTTATTGACCAAAAATTTACATACATCATATCAAATACAAAAGAAAGAAGATTACACCAGAATCGAAGAAAAGAACTTAGTTTTATTAATAATCTGTAATGAGTTACATCAGCTCAAAAAGTTTACATAGAAACAAAGTACAAAAGTAAAAAGACCCTAGACTACAACTGGCTCAGACAAGAAAGGCGTCGCTCTGCTCCATGTCATCAGCACCCTTTTTCCTTTAGTTCCTCCGGTTCAAGGAAAAGGGACCCTGAATCCCAGGTCACCATCACCACTGTCCACGGCTCCGATTTGGACGAAGTGGGCTCTGAATCCCAAGACGTCATCATTACTTTCCTTGGCACCTCACCATCATCTTCATCATAGTCATTATTTTCATCATCAATGCTCCAGGCCCCGGCCAAGTCAAGGACTTCCCACTTCCGAACAAGGAAGTCATGTTCGGATGCTAAGATGGACAAGAGGGCCATAGCCTCCGTCGACTTCGCCTTGGTAGCAAAGGCAGAGGACTGGACTACTACTGGCCTTAGCCTCGTTTCATCCAACTCAGACTAAAGATCGTCGATCATCTTCAGATCCATGATAGTAACAAGACCACACACAAACTACAAAGAATCAGATGGGCAAGTTAGTAAAAAAAAAAAAAAGGAGAAAAGGAAAAAAATATATAGACATATGCATACAACACCATCATCAACGCCAAACACACTGTTTGAAGTTGATGAGGTAACAAAAAGAAGAAAGATGAGTAGATAAATCAAGCCTAGACAGTGGAAATGGGAGAAAGCTTCGGACGACGGCAACCTTCGTGAAAACTCCGTTCACTCCGACAGAAAAACATCTTGAGAGCAAGGAGCAGAGGGGATAGGCGTAAACACGCCCCCCTCTTCATATGTAGACCCTTGAAGTCGAAAGAGCGCCCAGCCAAACTGTCACGACGGTTGAAAGCTATAACAGCCTCGAAAGCCCAAGCATCGGCTGCACAATAAATGACCCGCCAATAGTCATCACTACAAAAAAATTATATTATTAGCGACACACATTATTAGCGACGCCCAATAAAGCATCGCTAAAAGGCACTATTAGCGACGCACACTACGTGCGTCGCTAAAAAGTAGTAAAAAATAAATTTTTCGCTCAAAAAAATGGGCGCACATGTTTTGGCGACGGAAAGGGGATTATTAGCGACGCACATGGAGAGTCGCTAATAGTTTGATTAGTATAACGACGTCGTTTTAGGGTATTTTTGGTGACGCACAAGGACTTATTAGCAACGCTCGGTGTGCGTCGCTAAAAATCCCTTATTTTTCTTCCCCAACTGTGACCCAGTTTCTTCATCTCTCTATTCCCCTAATTTTTCTCACTCTCTGTCACTCTCACTCCTCAATCACGACCAGGGTTCCGACAACGATAAACGGCCCATCTAGCGATGACCATGCTTCTGGCGACTATAGTAACTCTCTCTCTCTGGTAGGTTGATACATGTTTTCTTCTCCACAGCTTTCTTGAAGCTCCCTGAAGTTCTCTTGGAAAACTTAATGTTAAGAATGTTAATGTCAAAACTTGTTTATTTTGTTTCAAGAGTATGAATCAGATGAAATTGATTAGACAAAAGTAGATTTTGAGGACAACCAAGAGTGTTTGAATCTCTTTGAGACGGTATTTCTGTTTCTACTTTTAGGCCTAATGCTGAAATTTTTTAATTTCAAAATTTTTTATTTGCTATCTTTGAAGATTAGGTTCCACAAAATTTTTAAATTTATTCAAAATAAGAAAAAGAGAAAATTGAAAGAAGGAAAAGAGTTGTTCCATTTCTTTGAGCATTTTTATTATCTTCTTATATTGAGTTTCAGAATTTTTTCTTTTTTTTTATTTTTTTGGCATACAAGGATGTTGTATTGTTTTGTCAAATGGGTTTTCCTGTCCGGATGTGGAGTTGGTCATATTCTTCAGATAATGGTGCGATAATTTTATGATTCTCTCATAAATTTTCCTACTTTGGACATATGTTTCCCTTTTTTTTTTCCCTTCGAGATATGCATAAACTCAATATCTCCTTTTTCTGTAATAAAGGTGACCTGGTCGATGTTGTTGTTCCTTTTATGGGTGAATCCATTACTGATGGCACTCTAGCCAAGTTTTTGAAGAGTATGTTATCTTGCATAGCTGATTTTGTTGCTCTTGTGTAAAGATCCATTTCTGTGCTTTTAAAGTTTATATGATAGATTTTATTTGCATTAAAACTAATTGAGACTCATTAAATGATAAATGGGGAGCAGAACCTGGTGATCATGTGAATACTGATGAGCCAATTGCCCAAGTTGAAACTGATAAGGTATGTTCTTAGATGTCACATTAATTTAAAATCCTGATTTTAAACCATGACAAGAATCACAACTAAATAGTTTTCAAATGCTTCAATCACGTGACAATTGACGTTGCAAGTCCTGAAGCAGGTATCATCCAAAAGGTAAAGTTTCAGAGGGAGCTGCATTACAAGCTCAAATTTTATTCTTATCGAAAAAAAAAGTTCATCATTCTACCTTGTTATGAACCTAAGTATCCAAGTATGTAATGTTCAACCATATAATATTTTTTAGTTTGTAGCCAAAAAGGTGACACCGTGGAACCAACAAGGCTGCATTCGAGCCAGCTCCATCAGAAAAGAAGGTGGACAAGCAAATTCCTAAGGCAGAAACACTTCCCAAGGAGACACCGAAGGAGAAGCCTAAAGCACCTTCTCCACCACAATCTAAACCCTCTGCCATGGAACCTCAACTTCTTCCAAAGCAAAGGGAAATAAGAGTAAGCATTATGGTTTCTAATAATTTGCTGCAGTGTTCTGTAACACTTCTATTTTAAGGTTTAGAAACACACCATTTCAATTATTATCAATCTATTTTAATTATTTAATTATTATCATTATTATTACTTTTTGGAGGATAATCCTCTTTCTGTTTCTCCGATATTTTTGGAATTTATTGTGCTTGCAGGTTCCAATGACAAGACTCAGGAAACATGTTGCAACACGTTTGAAGAACTCTCAGAATACTTTTGCAATGCTGACTACATTCAATGAAGTTGATATGTAAGTTCATTTGTTTGTTCAACATAGAATGCTAACTGAATGTGGTTGCTTGTCATTAATGAAAGTGCTTATTTTTTTTTATGGCCCATTTTTGATTTGCCAGAGGTTTAGCCTCTATATTGTTGGGAGATATGCAATGTGATAACATTATTTGCATGATCACAAGAAATTTTGGTGTACATCACTAAGCATATTATGTACTTCTTCTGTATAATTCTTCATTTGACATTGACATATTGGCTCATTTTTTCCCTTCTCATTAATGTTCTTATGCAATTTAGGACTAATGTAATGAAACTCCGTTCTGATTATACAGATGCCTTCGTTGAGAAACATGGAGTAAAGTTGGGACTTATGTTAAACTTTGTTAAAGTATGTGTTTTCATTTCTGCTGAATCAGCACCTTACAAAGTTTGTTTTTGTTTGTTTGAACCTATTGTTTGATTTACAATATGATCTTTTATTTTGTTTCAAGCTGCTGTTAGTGGGCTCCATAATCAGCCAATCATTAATGCTGTCATTGATGGGGATGACATCATTTATAGGGATTATATTGATATCAATATTGCTGTTGGTACACCGGAGGTCTGTTGCTAATCCTATTTATTCATTTACCTCGTGACTAAATGATGGTTCATTTGGGTGTCTTATGATAATTGAATTAACCCATTGTGATGTTTGTCATTTAAACATAAAATTTAAGGATTTATTGAGTTGAGTTAAATATATAAGTTGGAAGTGTGATGCATAAGTTACCATGGTCTCCATATATTTTTCTTGATAAGTGTAATACTTTTAAATAGGTCCCCATATTTAGTAGAGATAATGTCAATTTCACTATTTGTACCACTACTAAATTGTTTCAATCGTATAGGAATTTTGTATCTTTTTACACTTGTAAGAGATGAAATAAGAGAAATTTTGTAAGAGATCACTGGTTTGAAACTTATGCAAGTTTCTGCTCCAAAATGGCCCATTTTGGAGTTTTAATGGACCAAAACACCGGATATCGGCCTAACTACCCCAAAACCCCATCACACACCTCACAAATGATAAAATAGACTTGCACGAATTTATGACACTAGGCTAAAATGCCTAGTTTGAAACTTTTGCAAGTTTCAGGTCCAAAAAGACCCATGTTGGAGTTTTGACAGACCAAAACATCGGATATCGGCCTACCGACCCCGAAACCCCATCACACACCAAAAAAATGATAAAATAGACTTGCACGAACTTACGGTAATCGGTTCGGATGCCAGTTTGAAACTTTTGCAAGTTTCAACTCCAAAAAGGCCTATTTTAGGGTTTTGACAGACCGAAACATCAAATATCAGCCTACCAACCCCAAAACCGCATCACACAACTCAAAAATGATAAAATAGACTTGCATGAACTTACGACACTCGGTTCGGATGCCCGGTTTGAAACTTATGCAAGTTTTAGCTCCAAAAGGCCCATTTTTTTTTTTATTTTGACCGACCAAAACATCGAATATCAACCAAACGAGCCCAAAACCCCATCAAACACCTCACAAATGATAAAATTGACTTGCATGAACTTACGGCACTCGGTTCGGATGCCCGGTTTGAAACTTATGCAAGTTTTTGTTTTGAAAAAACCCATTTTGGGGTTTTGACGGACCAAAATGCCGGATATCGGCCTAACTATCCCGAAACCCCATCACACACCTCACAAATGACAAAATATACTTGCATGAACTTACGACAATCAATTCGGATCAGTGGTTTGCAACTTATGCTACTTTATGTAGCTCTTACTATTTATGCATGCAAAAAAATAAATAAATAAATAAAACTATTCACATTCTATATTTCATATATATTTAATAATTTGTTCTAATATATATCATTTGATCTTTATTTCAGATTGATCAGGATTATTGCACCGCCGTCTTTATGTTTTGCATCGGGACTTATTATTTTTATTTTTATTTTTTTCTTTTCATGGAAATCTGTAGTTATATGTTTTGAGACAATTTTTTATTTTTCTATTTATTGTTAAATTGTACTTTTACAAATGTACGTAATTAGTATAATATATATATATATGAATGTATTTTCCTTTTTTAATATATTCATTTCAGAATGTTTGAATTTTATTATATATCAGAATGATTGATACAGGTTTAAACAGGAATAAAACAACAAATAAAACAAAGAAAATATGGTTGAAAAAGAAAAAAACTTTTAGCGACGCACACAAAGGTGTCGCTAAAAGTAAAGAAATAAAAATGTTAATTCACTATTAATGACGCACACTGAGCGTCGCTAATAGTAACCTTTAGCGATGCACACTTTGTGCGTAGCTAAAAGCTACTATTAGCGACGCCCTTGTGTGTGTCGCTAAAGGTTACTATTAGCAACGCTCAGTGTGCGTCGCTAATGGTAGCTTTTAGCAACGCCCGTTGCATCCGTTTATAGTATTTGCGATGATCATGCCTAATTATTAGCGACACCATATGTGCATCGCTAATAGTTACTTTTAGCGACACCTAAAGGTATGTGCATCGCCAATACTATTAGCGACACGTCTATTTGCGGCGACTTTAGCGACGCCCATGTGTGCGTCGCAAAAGAGATTTAGTGACGCATTTGGCCACTATTAGCAATGCACACGTGCGTCGCTAATAGTGCCTTTTCTTGTAGTGTATCTTGGAAATCGAAAAGACAGGACGCGTGACTTTTCAGGAGCTCGTAGCCCTAGTTACGCTCTGAGCTCAAACTAGGGCTCAAGGGGGGAGTAGCTGATATACCACAAAGTGACAGACCAGTCTCCATGTGACATGTATGCCTACAGACCAGTTAAAGCTCGGTTATACAAAGCCGACCCAGCCATTTAGAGCAGGCTTGGGTACTTATCCTTCAAAACTCATAGGTCTGAGCACAAGGCCATGAAAGCATCCCTTAGGGTTCAGAGCTCATCACCGCCTTAAACATCCTATCGAGCAAAGGATAAGGAAACAATCTTCAACAAGGAAACTGCCACTCACGGATATCTCTCAAGCGCAGTATCCAACATAGTAATTGCCATTCTCCGATGATCAAATTCCTATATTCATGGCTCCAAATCCTAATCAACTAAGGAAATCTCTGGCCTATAAATAAAACCCTAAGGTAAGCCTTACATTCATGCTCATTATTTGGTTTACATTACAGTCTTTCAATTCAGTTTATTTGACTTAAACATCGAAGCGGCTACCGTCGGAGCCAATCCGGTGGTCTTCTGATCCTTCTCTTTAAGTGTTTCTCAGGCAACGGAGTTCGGAACCCCTATCGACCAAAAAATGCAGCATCACTACATAAATTCGATTTGATATACGGTGTTTTCATCTTCAATAATCGGTGTATCATCTATTTATTGCTATGTTTTTATATCACTAATTGTGATTGCACACTTAAAAACCAGAAAACGCACATAATCAAAGTGACAACTTAATCGCATTGAAGCAATTAAAATTTGAACAGCATAAATTTTAAATTACTAAATAGACCTATTCAACTCCCCCTTCCCCTCCCCCTCTCCCTCTCCCTCTCCCTCTCCCTCTAAGTCTATACTATACATCTAAACATACACATAAGATCTTTTAATATAATATAATATAAATATGTATAAGTGTACATAAAAAAATTTATATGTACGTAAAAGTAAAAAAAAAAAATAGTAAATATTAAATATTAAATGTTACTTTTAATTTTAATTTTTTTTCTTATACAAGCAGAAAAGAAAAATACTCCTTAAAAAACCAGTGTTGCAAAATGGTGCTTACATAAAAATAGGCTACATAAGGAGGGCAAAGTATCTTAAGAATTTTTTTTCTTTTTTCAGTGACTGCACTATACAGTCGATAGTTTGTGATTGTGTTTCCCCAAGACGAGTTATTCTTGGACCCTATCTATAGAATATATGTACGAATTAAACTAATTATAATTTATTAAAAAAAAATAGGTTATGAGCATAATAATTGACTATTTTTTTAGCTAAGATTAAAGTGAATTTTATAGATTAATTTTAGTAGGTTCACACAAAAATATTTTTTTTTTCCATGAGAAGATTAAGATCATGTATTGGGTTGCCTAAAATCATTAAAAATTGAATGAAAAATTGCCTCCAAATATCATCACTTGACATTGATAATAAAAGCTTGAAGTTTGTGTCCCACATAGGATGGACACAAGGTTTTGAAAAAGTATATATACAATTACCTTGAAGGAAGATTTGAGCCTTTAGGGATACCTAAGTTTTGTGGATGAGAAAGGACCTAGCACACCACACATACATGCCGCTACCATATTGCATTTAAAGTTTGAATTTTGAATGCATGGGCGTTTTCTTCATTAGGCGCGACTCTGTTTGTTCATAGACTCTGTTTATTCCCTATGAACAGACGCAACCAAAGCTTCATGCCTGTACCAAACAAGCACGAAAGAGTCTATATAAACACTACTGCACTTAACATTCATTCATTGAATTTTTCATACATTTTGTACGTTAGTATTTCATAGAGTTTAAAAGAATTCAAGTCACTATTTTTGTTTGTTAGGCACGCAGTTGAAGTGCTTCATATCTACATGTATTAGATCTCTTAGAAGACGTACAACCAAGAGCTCATTAGCACCAGTGTGAAGGCTGTAATTTGTCTAAAGGACATTGTGTAAAACACAAGCCTTGATCACTATTTCTGTTTCTGCAATTCTGTAAGTATTACAATTTTTTGTTTTCTTTACTATATTTTTATACTGTAAATTAGTTCTCTATTTTTAAGTTTCTGTTTCTGTTTTAGAAAGAATTTTATATTACTTTATTTTTTTAAAAACTGTTTTTTGAATTAATTTATGATAATTTTTAAAATACATACGCTTCTGACAAGGAGGATGTTAGAAGTATAATAGTTCCACATATATATATTATTGTGTAATGCTAGTAGGATTATGGTTTCATAGTTTATTTCCTTTATTCATACTTTCCATATACAACCTCATGACCTTTGTTTCCTTTATTAATACTTTCCATGTACAACCTCATAACCCTCCTATATAAGGAGCTCTCTTATTTAGTTTTAATATAATTCAGTCTAATATAATGTAGTCCTTTGAGTTTTTCCCTTCCCCCTCTTCTCTTTTTATTCTCTATTTCTTATCTCTTTTATGTTATTTCATCAAATCTAACATAGTATCAGAACAAACTTCCATTGTAAAGTCCCATCACCATCATTCCATTGCAACCACCAGTTAATCACAGTCCACCATTGCCCAAACAAAATCAGCCATTACTGTTAGTCAATGATCAAAAAGAAAAAGAAAAAATTGGTCTACTATTCATCGTCGGAAAGTTTCCATCATCAAACCATCTACCATCTACCATCTCCCATAGTCACAAAACCCTTCACCATCACCAAAGTTGCAGTCCATTGCAATCAATAGTTCATATCACAGAAACATCGTCATTGGTCTTAGTTCAACCCGCAGCCTTCACACTACCATCACGTGCTGCATCGTTGCCAATCTCTATCACGACACTCTTCCATCGATTAGAGAAGAGGTTAGCCATTGTTGGAATCTGGTTCAGTTTGTAAGTGGCTCCCTCATCGCCATTGTCCTCCACTGTTCACACCAGTACAGATCATATCATCGCCGGGGTTTCCATCCTTAATAGTAGGCTTCATTTTTAAAGATTTGCCAAAGTTGGAACATCACCATAAATCTTCGAGTTTGGTTGTTGCCCTTCATCGGAACACTCTATAAACCGATCATCCACATTACCCAGGCCATCCAAACAGTGACACTGATCATACAGATCCAATCTTTGTTCTTGGAACAAAGAACTGCCTTCTCTATTGCGTGCAGGAAAAGATTTGGACTCATCGTCTCCATCCATCAAAGCCAGATTTGATCCCTCTTGAATCAGTCAAGACACCACCTCTAATCCCTCTTGAATCAGTCAAGACACCAACCTCTATAGGATACAAGTGATATCTTCAACCCTCCCTCAATCTCTCTTTTTCATTACCCGCAGCAACAACCACCAATGACACCAATCTAGCCCTCTTCATTACTATTGCTCCACTAGATGCTCTCGTGCTAGCCGCCCCTTAGCCATGCACCATCGCTGCATTATCCACCGACCGCGGCTGTATGAAGGGTTTGGAATCCACCAACCACAGATCATATACAAACCTACCATCCCACCCAATTTAGCTAGACCAAATTTGATCCTCCATTAATCATGGTTCATCATCACTATTGTTCCCAAATCACAATAATTCATTGTCAACAATAACTAGCTACTGTTGTGACTTACCCTATAATGCCACCTCTAGCTCCAGGCCATAACATGCCCCTTTGATTTAGTACACACCCGAGTCACTTCACAACCAGTTAAATACAAGCCAAACACCAGAGAAATTGGCCATCATTGGCGTTACCCAGTTCACAGTCGGTGGCCACCTAGACCAAGCCAAATCCAAAAAATAAAAAAAAATAAAAACAGAGTAATGAAAGTGACTACATTCCACTGTCATTGCCTTCCATCCGGTCATCACCATGGTCTCTTCAAGCACCATTGGTTACCCTCAAGCCCCCTGCCAACAGCCGCAACAACCTATCTCGGCCCTGTACCTCGCCACATCTACCAATCAACGGTGCAACGTCTCTATTCATCATCACCTAATCAACCCAGTCTTTATTCACCATCCAACTTAATCGTGACCATGTTACTGCTCCTCACCGTCCTTACCAAAAATCATGGCTACCACCGTTAGAAACAAATATCTACCAATGCACCAAATGGGTGCTCTACCACGATAATCAGAACACTCACTCACTCACTATTGCACTACCAGAATCTTCTCATCATCGTGCAAAAGCCTTCAGTCATGTCGTCGTCCTTCAGCTACGATTCAACCACCTAGGTGATGTCCAATAAGGCCTTCCTTTCATCACTTGTGAAACCACTGTCATCAAGACCACTGTGGGCCGACAATGCCACCAACAAAACCCACAATGTTCGCTACCCCTCAACCACCTCTACCATACCACTGTCCAAATCCCAACACCACTAACCCTTCTCAGTCAACGTCCGTCGCCTAACCGCTCCTCCTCGCCTAGCCGCTCCTTCATTGCCACCATCTCAACTTCACGGTCTCCACCCCCATCAGAATTGGCTATGCACACCATTATTTGCTCTTCCATGCGCTACCTTCAGTTCTAGCTCTACGCTTCCATGCGTCGTCATAAACTGTCTTGAGATTCCACCTCCACAACCATGTCAACTTAGGTAACATCTACATTTCAACCACAACGCCAACAAGTCAATTATCCACTTTCAGAGATTTTTATTTGCAAACTCAAGTTGGTCTACCTCCCACCATGAGTTTGGGGGGGGGGGGTGTTAGAAGTATAATAGTTCCACATATATATTATTGTGTAATGCTAGTAGGATTAGGGTTTCATAGTTTATTTCCTTTATTCACACTTTCCATGTACAACCTCATGACCTTTGTTTTTTTTATTAATACTTTCTGTGTACGACCTCATAACCCTCCTATATAAGAAGCTCTCTTGTTTTAGTTTCAATGTAACTCAGTCTAATACAATGTAATCCTTTGGAATTTTCTCTTCTCCCTTTTCTCTCTTTTTTCTCTATTTCTTGTCTCTTTTATTTTATTTCACCAAATCTAGTAGAGGATAAGTCACAAAAAATTTGTGAATTTTTATTATTATTACTAATATTATAAAATGACTTTTTTAGGGTGGAAATAAAATGAATTGTATTTTGATTTGTTTTATCAATTCTTTCTTGATTTGTTTCATTATTGTAAATGTATTTATAAATTATTTTCTTTGTTAATTCAACAAAAACTTGTGTATTGATTATAGGAATATTAATGATACATAGAAAGATATCTATGTATATCTTTTAATGAAAAATTTTAAAAAATAATGGAATTTACGGATTAATCGAACATTTTTTTTTAATATATGTCAAATATTATTTTGATGATTTTACTCTTTTAACATTAGAATTCGTTTTGTTAGGACTAATATTTATTTCAGGAGTTGTTTTTATTTCATAAAATAGTTTCTATTTTCTATTAAAACTGAGTTTGGTAAAATTGATTTGTAAGTTTTGGTCAACATAATTTGTGAATTGAACAAAAGATAATTTATTTGTCTATTTAAAACTAGTCATCTCATCCAAATATCAAATTGTGATTGACATAATTTATGAACTAGATTCATAGAAAAATCTCTTACCCAATACCCAAGTGGATTGATACCTATTCATTGAATAGAGCCATAGTATTTGTTGAGAACTGAAAGGCTATATACACCGATTTGAATATGAATTTTTCTCATGCATGATAAATTGTACGTAGAGTCGACTTTTTAATAATTAATAATTTTAAAAGATTCAAATTTTATTAGTTGATTAAATTATTAATTATTAAATTTCTCAATAATTTTTATTTGGTTTTTTTTTTTCACTAATATATGTTTTTTAGTATAAAAATAGAATATACATACACATTTCCAAAGGTGATAACTTTTTTCATAAAAATATGTATCACATCTGATTTAAGTTATAAGAAGGTTCTTAAACTCCTTTTTTATTACATAAAAATTAATGTTACTCATGATTTACACACACACACACACACATATATATATTATGTGTATTATTAGACTGTATTAATTATGTGAATTTTATTCTTGTGTGTGGGCTAGTAAATCATTTGTTTTCTCTCTTTTTTATCTGGAAAGATCATACTCATCTTTGAGAAAGAACTGCTAGCCATCAAATTTGAACGAGTATCCAGTTGCCATTTAAAGGAAGGCTGTCCTGCTTCTCCCTCAAGGGTGGATATAATATTCAAGTCATACCAAAACCATATAGGATTATGGAGTTTACCCAATCAGACTTTGTGGCATCCAGTATGACCTCTGTTTGTGTGTGTGTGTGTGTGTGTGTGTGTGTGTGTGTGAATACACATTAATACACACACACACACACACACATATATATATATATATATGAGGCCTGAATGCAACAGTTTTTAATGCACAGAAGACTCGAGCAAAAATGAACGGAAACAAAACGGGCACTAACGATTATAAATTAAAGAATACATCAATTAATTAACACAATCAGACAATTATATAGGAAACCTATGTCCATATTAATAAGGAACAAAATTTCAACCCCAACATAAACCATGACTTGGAATAAAACATCTCATGGATTATATCAGATACACACTCCATGCCTTTCTATGCACACTGGCAGTTGTGACTATATGATGACAAAGTCTTGTGCACTTGTAAGAAACAAGCCGATTCTGTCGGCAAAAAAGACACCGATGAGGCATTACACATCTCGACATATTCATCTGCAATCTCTTCTTCATATATTGTCTCTAGGGTTATGTGAATTTGGAGCCTTGAGACAGTGAGAAAGGGAGCTGGTGCAACTGCTGAAAATGGAGTCCTGGGTGAGGTCTCAGAGGCTTGGGTCCTGGCTGTGGGTGGCTCCAGATTTGGTTGAGAGGAGATTGGGAAGACAACTGGAACTAACTGAATAACTGCCATATTGCTTGATTTGGGTTGCAAGTCGGCTATAGTCAAGGAAATAGAAGAGGAGGGGTTGGCCAATATGATATGCTTTGTTTGGTATATATAGTAGTGGAAACAAGTAAATTAGCCTTTGGGTTTCTTATAATCACAACAATGCCATTTATGTTGGTAATGACATGATTTGAACACTCACCTATGACTGCTTTTCATGTAAATAAAAACTATTGAAAATGCTATCGTCGTTGTTGTTAGTATAATACTTGAAGGACCAAGATCGTATTCGAGATAACCTCACTTTAGGGGAGCACTACCACCCTAGAGGCTAGCCTCAATGAAGATATGTCACTTGTGGTCCCAATCTATAAGAATTTAGTTTCAACAACGTGCATTAGACCTTTCAATTTCTTTATGCAGCTTATCCTAATTTGTGTTTTTCTTCTTTTTCCATAATGTTAAGACTATTTTTTGTGTAGTTCATGACATTCATTAGAAGTTGTCGAATTTAAATTGTTGTGGTAATCCCTCAAAAATGAAGGATAAATTTACTTTTGGTACCTTAAGAGTGCCAATGGCCCCTATAATTAATTGTATCCGTCCTTGATCAATAGCAAGAAGTGTGAAACCCTAGCTATATGGCTACTAATACGAGTACTTGCGGCGACAATTTTATACAGATGCTAAGATATTTAGACCACAATTCAAAATAATAAGATTCAATACTTATGGCGATAATTTTATACAGATACTAAAATTTTTAGACCACAATTCAAAATAATAAGATTCAATACTTACGGCGACAATTTTATACAGATGCTAAGCTATTTGAACCACAACTCAAAATAATAGGATTCAAATTTGTGGTAGTGACATTTTATACAGATGATAAGCTATTTGAACCACAACTCAAAATTATGGGATTCAAATATGTGGTAGTGATCAGTGGCGGATCCAAATCAGACGTAGGGGCAAAAATGTATGAAATTTTTTTAAGAAATAACTCTAATATAATTTCCCAAAACATTCAATAAAAATAATAGTAAATCTAAATTTTAAAATGATACTGTGGAGGAGAATTATTGAGTAAATTGTGGAAAAAAATTAAGGGTATTTTGGAGAAATAAAAAAATAGAAGAAAGAAGAGGTTGGGCTTCCTAGCAGCAACATTGAAAGGGAAGGGAAGGGTGGGGCATGACTTGCTTTATGAATTAAACGTGATATTTGGAGTTATTAGTTGAGTCTCTTTCAATTAGGTCTACAGAGTCTGGACCTGCTTTCAGTCATATCCTTGATTGACCACCCTTTCTTAGTTTACCACGTTTTTTGGTAGGACCATAACAGACCACTCCAAACTCTGGCTTTACAGAATTTATTAGGGTACTATGTTTTATTCAAGTGGTAAAAAAGAATTCTTTCGTCAAGTGATTAGCGTTTCTTCAAACAAAAATTCATATAGATCAACATAATAGACTCTTTGCCTTCCTTCCATCGGCCACTCAAGTTAGACGTGACGATTATACATCATGAAGACATATATAAACTTATGTATTTGCTCAATTAACAATATTTGGATCAAAGAGGCAAGGGAAATATATAAGCTTCTTATCTAAAATTTTTGCTTTCTTTTTCCTTTTTGTCTGTTTGGTGGTTGAGAAAAATGGCAAGACAAAGAGATAACATATATTAGATGTATATATAGTATAGGTGATTCTTTCAAGAGATAAGCAAGTATTGGCAAAGGCTAAATCCCAGCACCTCACGTAAGTGTGAGAATACAGACATGAAAATACTTTTTCCATCCCTTAGGCCTTATCCATTAGCCTATGCCATGATCCATATATCTCCGTCGGTGAATGCAACATGTGAGAAAATATAGTGGAAAGAACCAAAAAAGGCTTCACATGGATCACTCGAGTTTTTTTTTTTTTGGGTGAATATGGACCTTACTTTCCCTGAGGTGTGACTGCTCATGCCATGAATAAGAGGCTAATAATATATATATATATATAGATATGGATATAGATATATATATATATATATATATAGAGAGAGAGAGAGAGAGAGAGAGAGATGGGCCAAAGTTTTAAGTGTTGGATGAACCCATGACACTGGGATGATGGTAATGTTGCAGCATCTGCATAAGGTAATATACTTTGAGAAACCATATATCTACACCCATGTGAGGTGTCACTGGATAAAGGAAAGAGAAGCAAGAGAGAGGGAAGAGAAGGGACCAAAAGATTCCCTCACCCAGTGACACATCAGATGTTGTAAAGACATAAATTATTTCCTATTTTGTTCTATTCTTTTTTAGTAAATTGAACCCAATAATTTTATTTTAGAGCTGCTGTATTAACATTCCAATTTTTTTTCCCATTTTTGGTTTAATCTTTTACTGGGACATTCAAATTTTATTGTTCGGGCAAAACAATAAAATTTTAATATTTTTGCAATTGACTAGAATTTTATTGTTTTCATAGTTTTTTTTTTCAAAATTTCAAATGCAATATAAATCTTATTGGATATATCTCAATTTTTAAAGTTTAAATATATAAATTTTATTAAAAATATATTTATAATAATTTCATTTGGATAATGAAATAATTGGATTTAATAGTTAAATTCTATCATTTTAGTATTGTATTATCTTTTGCTTTCTTTTTTGTACTTTTCTTAGCCAAATGAATTTCACCTCTCTCTCTCTCTCTCTCTCACACACACACACACACACACACAGAGACACACACACACAAAAAACACAGCTCACTCTTATTAAGTCTTTCATAGCTCAAATGATTTCCTAAATTAATTACCAAATATGTGCATGTAATCTTTTATCCAACCACTGCCAAATCCACCAAAAGGTTGATTTCTCGAAGTGCCATATCAAAAGTGAAAAATAAATATATTCTGGTGTCTCCTATTCCTCCTAAATGTTACTTAAAATAAGATAAATACACAACATTGCCCTGTTTGTTTAGAGAATAGGATAAGGTTTACTCTGACGACGCAATCCCACCATAATGGGATTAAAACCTCCCACTAGATTATTAGTGAAGATTTTATTTATTTAAACAAACACATGTTAAACTATCCAATAGGATTATGTTATCCAATCTAGTCCTTAAAGTCGACAAACAAATATAGATAAGGGGTAGAAGTGAGTGAAAAACACTGGAATCGTGTGTTCTTTTTCACCCAAAGATTAGTAATAAGAATTAATATCATCAAGTATATAAGTTGTCCATATAATTATAAAAAAAAATTATTATATTAGAATGAAATATGTAAAAGCATTCAACTAAGTATATCAATGTTGTAAATCTCTTGATATGTGTTGGTCTTTTCCCATTAATTTTTCCTTACAAGAAAATTTGAGGAAAGAACTTGGAAAATATTTTTCAGATCGCTAAATTAAGTATTCTGAAACGCAAGTATTTCATGTTTTGGAATGCATGTGCCAAGTATTAGCATTTTCTGATAGCTAATACAAATTATACAATTCTAAAATGTCAACAGTATTCTTACCAATCTAAACAAACTTGTCTCTGATTGCTTAGGAGCCTTTCAACCATAACTTCAGTTCAAGTTGGACAACCCAGTGACACGATCATCATTATCATCAAGAACAAACTCTGTAATTAGTGTTCGTTGGCATAGCTGCAGATTATAAAAAAATGATTACTGATAATAAATTATGAAAAAGCGCCTGCTCAGCTGCAGATTGCAGTCTACAAACAATTTCTTCACTAGTTATTTTAGCAAATATGTTCAAGGTTTCATTTCACTAAATGCAGTCTAATGACAGTACAAACAAACCCAACAAATTTGATTACTATAACATGCACTCCCTTCAAACAGCACAAAAACAAGTTTAAATATAAAAATCTTTTAAGGAACAAATGCCCATTTGGTCATTTTCAGTTTGGCAGCCATGAAAACCCCTTGTTCTTGGATTAGATGTTGATTTTTTCCTACCTATGAAAGTTTCCAACTAACCAAACAGACCTCTTCTACATGATTCTTTATAGTCAATCATCTACATCACAGTCCACTCAACAACACGTGGCGTTTAATAGGAAGCTCCAGTTAAACTCTGAAAAGTTCAAAGTGGAAGCTTTCGATGCCAACAAAAATCATATCTCAAATTGATATCACATTTTCCACTCACAGATTGACACAATGCACCATATGGTCCCACCAATGAGGTTATCTCTTTGAGATTGACCGGTAAACACTAAATACCAAAAGTAAGAGGCGGCACTAACTGCCAAAAATGATTTAACCCTCTTTGATTTGGACTAGAGACTCAATTTAAGCCTAAACATACCCTTTACAAGTATCATCCAATGACTCAGTTTCAAAGCCCAAGCATACCCTTATAAATCTCATCCAAAGTGCCCCCTTCCTCATCCACAAGCCTCTGCCTTCCCCTTCAAACACCCTCTCTTCTTCCTTAGCTCTTTAGTCTCACAGAAGAAGAAAAAAATGGCAAATTCTCGCATCACAAGGTTTGTTACCGAGGTTGCACCACCACAATTCGTGTCTGTCATGAGGCACAGAGCATCAAAGATGTTAGATACAATAAATGAAGAAGAGAGAGAAAATAACAAGAATGATTCTCTTTCTTCCTGTCCAAAGAATTTCTCATCTTCATCATCATTATCTAGCTCTGCTTCCGCTGCAACTAATTCTAAGTACTTTCTCAAAGAGGTCCAACGATCAATTTCATTATTTGGTCACTAAAGTGTCACTTTCAAAAGACCTGTTCACGACTCGATTGACGCTGTACACTTGTACCCGATTTCTCACTGTTTTGTTAGCATTTGTGTCCTCCTAAATTCTGGAGTTCGAGGATCTTGGATTGAGGCCAAGACTTGATGATACTGTCAACAGAGATGGAATGTTCGTACCCAGAAATAGCATGATGGCACGAAAGACTCTTGTAATTTTCTATGTTGCAGATGTAAAAATTAATTCATATGCATTGATGCTTTGTCATGTATATTATTTGCAGAGTAGTGCGATGATCCTAACCAATCCATCGAGTTTTTTTTTTTTTAACCAATCAGCAGAATTTAGAAGATATATAGCAAAGACATATAAATACGTGTGTGCACAAATACATATTGTTATTGAAGATGTCTAGCAATGTTTCATTATATTTAGTAGCATAACCTGAAATATTTGCACCAAACATTGGGTTTCTGTTGTGTGACAGGAAAAATATCTTTAGTCAGAGTACAGAGATGTAAAAATAATGGTTTGAAGTATCAGCAAATACCCAGATTTTCGGCCTATAGATGTTGACCATTCCAAGTCATGATGTGATACCTTTGTATGCAAAATCACAATAACTCATGATATGAATATGGTGTCCAAGTTAGTTTAAATTTTGTTATACATTATAATCTAGCTATATCCACAATGCCAATACAAACCAGGGGAAACTACTCAGTACACCATTTAACTCAATGTACTCGCATAACCAATCATGTTAGCAATTTCAGTATATATCAGAATATATTAATCAATGCACCATTTTTTTGGTTCAACACTAATAAGAATCAAACCGAGGGTGGGTCTTGGCACAACAGTAAAGTTGCTCTATTGTGACCTACAAGTCACGGGTTCAAGTCATAGAAACACCCTCTCTGCTTGTGAGGTAAAGTTGTGTACATCTAACCCTACCTTAGACCTTGTAGTGGCAAGAGTCTTGTGCACTGTGTTAAGAATCAAACCTGAAAGACCCTAAATAAATCTAGATATACTGGAATAGACCTAGAGAGAGAGAGAGAGAGGGGGGGGGGGGGGGGGATGAATAGGTCTAGATTATCAAATCTGAAATTTATTTGCCCAATTTAAGTCCTTTGATGCTTGAGTTATCACTTTGATTATGTGCAAGCTTAATGTTCTCGTTTGTAAAACCACAGTGTGTGATATAACAATTGAGCAAGCATAAAATACAGAGACGTGATTTTTTACAAGGAAATTCTGAAGAGAAAACCATGGGGTGCTTACCTAGACTAATGAAGAACTTTAGAAAAAGTACAGACTATAGACGACACATAGACTTAATAGCTCAAGCCTTGTTACTCTGATCTATTCTTTTTCGAACTCGAATCCTCAAGTGTTTTTCATGTACCTCCACTTCGAATCCATGAATGGCTCTAACTCAATCACAACCACAAATCCTTGCAGTCTCTGACTCCTCCGATAGCACAACCTTGCATTCTCAACGGTTTGTACTCCGCAACTCTTGGACAAGATGTTGATGTAGAAGTTGGGTTCTTGAGCAATTGAGGTTTTTGATCTATGTGGCCATGGAATGCATTAAAAGACTCTTTGAAAAGGATTAGAAATCTCTTTGTAGCTGATGCAAAAAGTCCCTCTTGTTTTCTATCAAAAACCTTTTATAATTATAGCGTTTGATGAAGAAAACTGGAGTTTTAAATCAAATTCGGAAACTGCACTATACGACACATCATTCGAATGAAATATCAAACGAATAGCCTCTGGAGTTGGGACCTCGTTCAAACGAGCGCTCTTTGGAATTCTGCACTACTCGTTCGAACAAAGCACGAGCTCATTCAAATGAGCTTGGCTCTGTTGCACAAATTTAGTTATTGTTATGTATTGACTCCAAAAATGCTTTAACACGTTTTATATTGAAAAACTTGAGGCAATTACATCACAAATAACCTTAATTCACCTTCGTGTACCTAGCACTTTGATATTAAAGATGCAGCTTGGTTGCTTAAATGACACAAGGCTTGAGCACTTTGACACACTTGGACTTGGACACATTACAACTCATAATTTTGTCAAAACCGGATTTGCCAATACACAATTTGACTCATAGTCCTAACAAAACCCTAATCCACTGCTCCCTTTTGGATGTAATATTGGCACTTCTACCATTTTCTAGAAGGCTTTAGCTAATTAGGAGATATTAATCATCAGCTTCCCTAACCATCCAAAAACATTCCCTATCTTAGCTTTAACTATTTAGACAAAACAATTACAATTTTGAAGAGATTAGAGAATCTTTGGGTTGGTTGGTTTCATCAAGTTAAAGACAACAAGCCGTTAGAGATGTTGCTAGTTCTATAACTAATTTCCCCATTTGAAGTAATTACGAACAATATATTTCAGTTTTAAATATTTTCATTTGATTTTTATCAGATTTTTGCTTTTTAAAAAATAGTTTCTAAGGAGGGTTTCTTCTCTGTTCAGAAAAAGAGGGTTAGGGTTTGGAGTGTTTGGGGGATTGGGGGTGCTACTATGTTGTGATGCTATGAGATGTCAATCATTTTAATCTTGTCTAGGCACACATAACGTGGTCATTGCAGTGATTCCATTATCTTGTAGGCATCGTTTTAAGCTAGTGGACTATATCTTAATCTAAGGAGAGTGGGAAAGAGATGCCATGGGATGCTGAGAGGGACAATTCATTGGACATGTCCTATTTAATAGATGTTGGGTCATGTTAGGGGTGCAACTCGAACTGGCCGGACTCGGTTTGAAGTTTGTCCAAGCCCAACCCGTAGTTTAAAAATATTTGCCCAAGCCCAACCCAAACTCAGCATCGGGTTCGCTCAGGTTGCCCGAAAACACTTACTATTATTATTATTAATTCAAAATATTTTAACTAATTTTCTTATCTTTAGACGGCTTACAGCTGTCATAAGTGTGATCTCACACTAAATTGTATGCTTAGGGGAAAGCCTTTTTATAGAGTGATAGAACCTTTGGAATATTGTTCCCCTTCAATGTGGGATGAAAATAACATACAAGAACACTCCATCAGTCATTGAACTCAATCAGTTATAAGAGAGCACCGAAACCTCTACGACTTTGGAACTCAATTAATCTCCCATCCTTGAATCTTCCAAACCACTTCAACACTCAACAGTTGCTGATGCTAAAACCCACACCAGTAATTCATACTTTTAAATAGCTCTCCAAGATCCATTGCCATCTAAGCTTTTATTTTGTTAACCCATCTGATATCAAAGTGCAGAGATGAATGACAACAATGAACTAAATTAATATTAGAAATATTTACGTAATAATTGTAGTATTGTAGAAATTAGAATTGTTTTACCAACAATTATTTATTGTTCTGTGAATTATAATTATGGACATAGAATTGCATTTTAGTTATTGATACTAATGAGTGACAATGTATAGATGTTATTTTCTTATTAGTTTGACTTAAAAAATTAAATATAAAATACTAAATGTGATAAATTGGGTTGCCTATCAATGACTTTAATGGATTTACTAATGACTGAAAAGAAAATTTATGTTAGCCGTTTTCGATTCTCATTAGATATCAACTGATACTTCCAATACTGTTACCATGAGTCCATGACCATTGCATATTCTAATACCACAATCTAAAACCATGCTCTACCATCCCTTCCTACTTACTTTATATCTGCGTTTCCTAAGAAGCACAGACATGGACACAAATACAACAGAGACACGTGAATACATTATTTCTCTAAAAAATAGGACACAGACACATTGAATAGATAAATTTTGTATATGATCATATAATAAAAATTTAACTTTAAGTCATTAAATAAAAATTCAAGAACTTCTTCATTTAATCATCAACATCCATGATTCAAGTTCTAAAACAATTTTACTAGTTATTACATAGAACACATATATCAATATATATATATATATAAAACTAAAAAAAGAACTAAGGAGGAGAAGGGAGAAAGAGTTAAAAAATAAAAAAAGTGTCCAAAAAAAATATATATATATATATATATATATATATTTGGACACTCTTTTTTCTTGTGTCTGACATGTATCCGGGAAGTATCCGACACCGACACGTGAGCCAAAATAGAGTGTATGTGCTTCATAGTCTATTTTCAATCCCAACTTCGATGGTAAAGAAATTGAAAAAGCTTTTGAGGGGCTTTTCATGTGGATGAAAGGGGGGTGAATTCGAATATCATTTGTTGGATTAGAAGACAGTTTTCTCTTCGAAGAAGGGTGGAGGAGGCATTCGGGATTTTAAAATGTTTCAATCAAACCCTTTCTCGCAAATGATTTTGGAGATATGTTTGGAGAATCATAGTTTACAAAGGGGCAACATGAGAGTCTAGAGGGTGATTGGTGTTCCAAGTGAGGATTTCGTATAGGTGGGGAGTGTAGAAGAGAATTAGGAAAGGGCTGGGATGACTTTTCCAAGTATGTGAAGTTTATAGTGGGCAACAGCCATCGAGTGAGATTTTGGCCTGATCATTGGTCCAGTGACAACCCTTTATGAAATATATTCCTGGGCCTTTTTAAGGTTGTCAGTGACAGGCAGGCTTTGGTTGCAGACTGTTCGCATTTTTATTTTTATTTTTTTTTATTAGTGACTCTTCGCATTTTTATACTAATGGGGTGGTGTGGGACATCCATTTTCTTATACCTTTGGGAGTTTTATGAGATACTGAATTTTTTGGGTTGCTTTACAATCAGCAGGTTGAAGAAGATGTGGAGGATTCTATGAGGTGGATTTTAAGTGAGATCTTATCATGGAGCCCCTCTTCAGTTGCCTTCTTCAACATTGGCAAAGATTCTCGTGGTTGACAATTTGAGGAAGACGAGGCGGATTATTGTCAAGTGGTGCTACATGTGTAAGAGTGATGAGAAATCAGATGATTACCTCTTGTTGCATTGTCCAGTGGCTTGAGATCTTTGGATCCTATTGTTGGTCTGGTTTGAAGTACATTGGGTGATGCCACGATCTACAATGGATACGCTTGGGAGTTGGAGTGGTGGTAGAATTGGTAGCAGAGTTCCAATTGTGTGGCAGGTGGCTCCATTATGTTTGTGGGAGAATATATGGTGTGAGAAGAGTAGGAGGTCATTGATTGGGTTGCATCACCTATTTGTACTTTCAAACATAGGGTGTTGAGGTCCCTACTTTTCTGGACTAGTGGGAGCTCTTCTTCTGTGTTAGTTTCTTTTGTAAGTTTTTGAATGAGATGAGGGTTTAGATTTGTATAGCTTATAGTGTATATTTTGTACATACACGGGTGCAACCCCCTTTTTTGCTTTCTAATGATACATTTGCTTATAAAAAAGACGTAAGCAAATCAATACTCGATCAACCCTACAACAAAATGGTTAAATAGCATTTTATTGTTCAATAATGAAAGTACTTTTGTTTCTTTGCTTAAACAGAAATCAAGTGGGAAGAGAATGGAACAATGTGAAAATGAGTCTAAGAGGGCAGATTCACTAAGGAGATTCCATTGATGTGTTAATTTCAGCTGACTATGGATCATATACATGAGGTACACCTGCATGTTCACTAGTTAACTGTCCAATCCATATTTTATCCAAATCTATATCAAATTGTTTATCTAGATTGGACATCAAAGCCAAACACGTGCCAGGTCTGACGGGGTTCCAGCTCCATTGCCTTCTCAAATTTGAGCCTTTTAAGTCCTAGTTCACGGCCAAAACAATTATGCATCAATTGTATTGTCCACCACACATTTTATGCTTATTTTTCCTTTTCAGTCACAGTGTCAGCTTTTTTTCATATGTTTCCAGTTTCCTTTTCTTTCTTTTTTTGATCAGTAAAGCATCACTAAGAAGGGTGCCCAAGGAGGGCAAACCCGAAATTACAAAAAAAAAAAAGGACGGTCTACAAAAATTAAAGCCCAAGATCCCCAAAAAAATCAATGAGATTTTCTAGATACATAGGGTATTCTTCCATATAATACATTTAATTATGTGTATACATATTCAGAAAATAGCAGAGAACCAGAATAAAGAAATGATTTGCCTAGTCAAGGGTGGACTGAGTTGAACACAAAAGTGCAAGTCAACAACTGGAGTCGTCAAAGTTCCAAAAGAAGAAGAAAAAAAAAGACAATTTAATAAGCCTTCTGTATTGGTAAAAAAATATAAAAAAGACAATTTAACAAGCCTGCATTGGTACGATCTTCTTTTTTTTTTTTTAAATTAAACAGGGATTCCGAAAATGCTTTCAACATGCAATTTCAGAATTTCAGAATTACTCTTATCCTTGGAATAATTAATTCAGGGCAAGAGTGAAATCACATTCCCTTGACCAAACTAAAGCCTATGTACTTATAACATTCAAAAAAATAAACATACTTTAGAACTAAATTAATAAAGGTGCTAATCAATTCAACTTCATTAATTATTTCATTTGACTTCAACAAATAGCTGTTCAACTTGGGAAAAAAATATGAATATCAAAGTGCTCAGAAGGTTTGGATACAATGAAGTAAGCATTCATGCAATAGACATCCTTCTCAAGAAGATATATTATAACAAACAAAACATCAAAAAAGTATATTTTCTTCTGCATAACATTCTTCCAAGAATTAGTTGCGAGGCTGACAATTTCAAGTGAGAAAGCGCTATAAAGTTACTACTAAATATAATAAAAGCTAAAAGAAACATCAAACTAACACTCACCTTCTATAAACTGCAAAATTGAACTCATGATCAGCAAGAATTCCTGCTAAAAGATAAGAACTTATTCCTTTGGAATTGTTTAATTCCTTCCCTTTGCCCATGCTTGAAGACTTGGAATTAATCTTGCGTTTCCTGTATGTTTCTGATTCGACACTCTCTTTCAGCTTCTCCAATGCTAACACATTGGAAAGAAAGAAGCTCAGTGTTGGCAAGTCATCTAATGCAATTCAACTTAATGAAAATCCAAGGTACATAACACATGGCTTATAAAGGTATCCCAGTAAACTTAAAATTGAAAAGAAAATCTACATAAAACAAGATGAAACCCCCAATTAATGGGTCTTTCCGATTAGATCTCCTTGTAAAAAAATAATAATAATAAAAATCTGTGGATGAACTTTTTACCCTCCTTCCTCTTCCTCTCTAAATACTATATTATCTCTTCAAAAACTCTCAAAAGATTTTGAGAGCGACAGAAAGAACTGCTAAAAAGGCCAAACCAATTATCTGGCTTGTTCGATCCATTCATTACTCAGAACAAAGAAAAATTCAAGACAAATGAGCCAAATGATTCTAATTTGAAGGTGATTCTCATTTTGTTGTGAAGTGGATTAAGACCATGGTCTTAAAGCATGATACCAATCGCAGTGACTGTCTCAGTCACAATGTAACAGTGTTGGCAATTTCAGTCAATGCATAATAGGAATCTCTTATTGAAACTCTGAATATTTTCTTTTTGCTTTCAAACCCCCAAAAAAATTGATACACAGTTTTGACTCCCAGTTTGCTATATTTTAATGCTTCTAATTGTTTTAGTGAATTCCATGACACATAAAGACATGCTTTATTACTCATATTGAATTTTCCATTGGTTCCCAAGTCAGTGTTAGTAAAAACTACTTTCAATTATTTACCTTTTCAATAGGTGGAAATTTGAGGAGAAAGAGTTCTGGATGTGTTTTTGAAGTACTTTTCGAATTTCATGATGTGATGGCCTCTGTAGCACCATAACAGACCATAACGGTTTTGATGCAGGATCATAACAGTATGGACGGCTGTGTAATATCAGTCCATAAAAGTAATGGAGCCTGGGTATACAATTATGTAACTGTGACCGAATTTTAAAACCATGACTTAGGGCTAAGGCTCTCACCTTGGTGTTCTTCCCACCCCCTAAGGAAGACTTTGGGTTTGTTCTTCACTCTTCACCAGTTAGTAATTAGATTCTGAGATGGGGTTAATGGGGAATCCGATTCCTTAGCTAAGAGAGGGCAACTACCTTGCAGTCTTTTAGAGGCCACTTTTACCTTTCTTAGATTCCTTTTTAGGCTGTCAGGTTTTGGGTTATAGTTGATTGTCTCACTGTTCACATAATTGGTTGCCCAATCTTGAGACATTTCTAAGTGATACCAATTGCAGTGATTAACAACTCCAATTCCAGTAGTCCTTGCAAAAAAATAAGACAGAGAAATTACCAGAAGTGTATGTAACACGAAGTGACTCTACTGAATCTGAAGGAACAGAGTGAATAGGACAAGAGTTATTGTCAGCTTTCTTTAACAGTTTCTTGAATCGCGTAACCTGAAACAAGTGAAATAGTGGATGACTTGCCCAATGCTACCCAAAGGTTGATATAAAATGAATAATATTTATACCATTCTTACATCACTTCCATTTCTCCTTCGATTATTATTCACAATTTTCTTTGCTAGCAAAAAATTATTTCTAAGTAGCATGATTGCATTAGATGCATGACAACTCTTTTAGGAGGTCATGCCCATGCAAATATGACCCACTAATTGATCTAGTGATCAATACTAATAAAAACCTAAGACGCATTGAAGAAATCAAAATCATCTTTGATCAGCATGAAATTAAATAAAAAATGATCTTTCATATTCAATTAAGTAATCTCTGACCTTAATAACTATTTCGACTCCAAGTACAGATAAAGATGAAGTCTTCAATCAAGAGAAGCTAAAATGTTAATGTTCTTATTTTCATGTATAATAAAAATGTAATATAAGATTTGAAGAAACGTAAATTTTCAACATGTGTAGCCTTATTAGCATAGAAAATCATTTAGAATGGAAAGACTTCAAACAGGTAAAATACCTCATCTCTACGCAACAGTGTAAAGCAACGCCCAGTCTGGCCCGCCTCTTGCAGTCCGACCAGCTCGATGAATATATGTCTTAATATATGAAGGCATATCATAATTGATTACATTTCTCACCCCTTCAACATCCATTCCACGAGTCATTGCATCAGAGGAGACAAGTACTTGTATTTCCCCTGCCCGGAATGCTCTCAGTGTCTTGCTGCAAAACAAGTATTCAGTCTCGTAGGAGTCCAAATCGGGTCAAGCTAATTTATGATTCAGCTCAAAATTTTAATAACATGATAAATTATTGTCATCAATTGAAAATAAGACAAGCCAAAAGTTGAAATATGTTTCCAAAGGCAGAGAACCAGCTTTCCATATGTCATGTTACCCTGGTGACCTGCAGTTTGTATAGCACTATACCAAGCACGAAACCTTCCCGTTGCAACAAAGCCAGAATGTTCCGGCATTGCATATAGTTTCCTTTTTCTTTTCTTTTCCCTCCCTATTTAGTAGGTTTCTGTCCTACTTAACAAACAGAAACAGGTATCTAAGCTCACTTAACAACTACATATGACTTAAATTAATTACATTCACCACTCCTAACTGTTAGCTTCTATTTCAAGTGGAAAGAAACCTGAAGTGGCCTACACAGAAACCTAACTGAAGACCTTTCATCTTCCATTAGAAAGGAACATACAAGGGCATCCAACAGGAACGGCCCGCATGCACACGCAGAGAAAATAAAATTCTCAACATAAAGAACAAGAATTTTTCATGGCTCATCCACAGATTTAGTGCTTACAAAAATCTATCAATTTCGTAGCCAGTGGCACCTAATTTTGGGTAGAGCTGGCTATATAATTTGCATGAATCAATTTCCAACTTAATTAAAAACTTGTGAGTATCAAAACTCAAGTTTTCCTTGACAAAGATGTACAAATTAAACAATTATAGAATCCATTTTTGGTATTTGTCTTCGACTATCCTACTTAATCACTATATGGGTCGACCACATTCATGTATACAATATGTTCCGTTTTATAGTATAGATCATTATAGATATCCACAGTTCAGGGCATGGAAAAAACATAAAATGGCATGAAATAAATTCCATCAATTAGGTACCTATCAAAAAAATATCATCAATCAGGCAAACTAATCCAGATATTACCTTCGTATGGACTGGCGTTGAAGACCCGAATACTCCTTGATCTTGATTTGCAAATCACCAAAAAAGTTCAGTAAGGTACATAGTCTATGGGTTGACTCCACGGATGATGTAAAAACGATGCTCTTCTCCCCTTGTAAAGTTTGTAGAAGGGCTACCAAATACAGGGGATTTAAGCTTTGACTCACAAATCTGCACAGAAGATTTGAAAAGGAGATACTTGCTGAACATCAATTTGATTATTAAGGATAGCTAGATTTTGCATTTACAAACATAAGTGATATAACTAATTGGACAAATCCATCTAATGTAAAGTTCACACTTTGATGATATGACATATAAAATAAATTCCTTTCCCTCCATCATCCAGCACTACAAAGCAAAACAACACAGAATGAAGGTGATAACTCTCCCCAAGTTCTCTGTCCCCAGATCAACTCCACTGGAAAACCCTAACCACACGAGAGAGAGATAGAGAGAGAGAGAGAGAGTTCACATTCAAAGAGTGACTAGTGTCTAAATTCAAAACATTGACCAAACTCCATGAAGGCTTAGATAGAATGTTCTTTGTCATAATTGTTGAACTTTTAGTAGGAAAAAATCTGCAATGATTTACCAAATAATAGTTTTATGGGAAATGTGGAATGAGAACGTCCTAAGTTATTAAACTTGGAATTGGCATCACTTTCGGTTTAAGTTAGAGTTGAAATGAAATATAAGGCTTCTAAAACTATTTGAGATACTAAAAATTTATATAGGAAATGGACAAAATACATCGAATTTCAAAATAATGAAGCTGTTGAACGGCTCAAATTAGAAACAGAATCTAAATATTTTCAAGTTCCACAGAATCTTAGTAGACCATGCTGGTTCATTGGTACAACTCTGTTCAACATTCAAATGCACCTTAAGCTCTATGTTGTTTCTTGTCAACTTTGAGATGTGTTTCATTCAAAATCCATCTATTAAACTTCCAGTTTAAAAAACGCAAGCAATATTGTCCACATTAAAAAAACTTATCAGTTATTTTTCTAATAAACTTTCATGTACTATCTGATTTTACTACATATCAAATTTGGTGCCAAAAATGAGATTTAAGATGCTGCTGTCAAGTGAACTGTTACATTTTATGGTTATATTACTTATCAAAAAAATTGCCAAGATACTGAGATATATTGGTAGGATATCAACCAAATAAAAAAATCATCTCAGTATATCATCCTTTTTTTTTTTATCGGTAATATATCATCCAAAAATATGATGGACAACATATAGGAAATAAAGGTGATATATTGACAGAAAATATCGGACATTAAATATCACTGTCCTTGACTCCTTTCAGGAAAATATTGCCTCTTTTTTGCACTAATCTCACACAACAATAACAATGATATTATAAAAAATGTCACTAGTATCTCAGCCAGTCAACCGATTTGACCCTTTTAAAAATTTTCTTTTCATTCCCAAACAAAGTTTAATTAACTTAATGTTGTTCTTTGACACAAATAAAAATAATAATAATAATCTTGAAAATATATATAAGAAAAAACCTAGAAAACAGGGTAAAAAGCTAATATATAGCGGCCAAGAAATTGAACATAACAGCCAAAATATCAGAAAGTAACAACAAATATAATAAAACATTTTGGTTCAATAAAATATTTCTAATAAACGCCGAAATCTGAGAAACAGATATCTCTACTTCCCACTGGACCCTCTCTTATCACCATTAATTTCAGAATGGGAAACTTCGTTACATTTTTTTTTAAGAACATTAAAAAAAAAGTTCACCCAATTAAGGTTGTACCTTTCTCCAAATCACCAGAACTTGAAGATCTCATTCTAATATAAAACATTAATACTTGGAATGCAGGTTTTGTTCCAAAATATTCAATTTCCAAACTTCTTTTTCTGCTATCTTCCATCAGAGTTCTTCCTTAAAAAATTATATATTCAAAGATATTGACATGAAAACAATAAGATAAATACACTAAAGCTCAGTATTTTTAGCTTTTAAATGATCAATTCTAATAAAAATATTCCAAAAGAAAATAGGCCAACGCATTAGTATTATATTTCAGTAAAAAAGCACTTGTTAATAGAACATCACTCATACATGTAGAAAGATCTTATTAACACATTCCAAAAATGTGATCTATATGCCAACGCTTTTCATACCACATTTTAGAAGGTGTGGCAAACCACACCTCATTCTGGCTTTGCATACCGAAGCAATTCACTTTCCAGTTAACATTCAGTCATACCAATATGTTATTATTTCAGTGTTTAACAAACAGTAGCATATTTCAACAAATAAATTTCAAAAACGTATAAAAAAAATTTCAATTATCAAGAAGCCCAAAAGTGAAGTAGACATTTACGTCTAAAACTTTATGGCATACCTAGCAGTTCAACTCCTAGCACATTAAATAAACCAAGTATACTAGTGTAAGACCTAAGTGAAACAGTTGGATGAGGGAAAGTTGAGAGCACACAGAAAAAAGTTCTCAAAATTTCACATATGTAGATCTTTGTGAAGCTGGTAACACCGCCACTTTTGGTCTGTTTTCACACAAATAGATGACTTGGCCAAATGTATAAAAAAATGGTGTAAATGCATTTTTATTTTTATTTTGTCTGAGACAAAAATGATGAACGCCATATAGAGCAGATGGTAACAGCCCATTAAAATTTGAACAGAACAGAAGCACGTTCACATTAAGTATTGCATTTTTACCACTTCAGTTGTGAGGCCATACCAGTTTGAAGGATTTTAGATGTTCAGGGAGCTGATAACGTGATTGCCCTGTTGTCAAGAACAGAGGATGATGCAGATCAAGCTGCACGAGCTTGCTCGGATCTTGGGTTAGTGTGGCAGATAGAACCATCTTCACAAGCCTAGGGTAAGATTTACCCTTAAATCCTCTTTCAACACCACTGCAACAATTTAAAATCAATTCGAACACAAGCTAACTGTTACATGGGAAGTAAGTCACTAAACTTTTGAAACAAAACTGATGATAGAAGTTTAAGAGAGAGAAAATCTCCACAATTGCCCACTTAGTAAAAAGGATGTGAAACTCTCCTCCTTTATCCAGTTATACAATTCAGCCCATGTTTCCATCAGTCCAAAAGATCCTCTTGAGAACATGGTTCAAATATCAATATCGGACTCCAGTCTCAATTACACATACAAACAATCAATATCATAATCATAGTTGTCAAAACGTGTATCGGAAGCAGTATCGTTTTTAAAAAAATGTGTATCGGATCGGGTATCATATCGTGTATCGTAGATACGTGTAATTGTTTTAAAAATATATTTGTAAATATGTATAATCTATATACATGAATATAATATAATGTTTAAAATGATATAAATAACATTTCAATTTACTTGTCATACAAATTAGATACTTAAATTATTATTATTTATCCAACAGTTAAAAATCAAAGTGGTACCAAGCATGGTGGTCTGGTTTTTCAAATATATTGTATCATGTTACATATAATGTTTATATATATATATATATATATATATAGTATATAAAATAAAATAAAAAATTATATTTTATCTCACTTATAAAAAACAACTTAAATTTTATGCAATACAAAGAATCAAGATTTATAAATACTATGAATTTCAAACTAAAATTAAATAATCCACCCAATATATTTCAGTAAGACAATATAAAATTATTCTTTTTTATAAGTCATCACATTTTCATCTTAATAGCTAATTTCAATGGCATCAATATCATCATCACCATCATCATATACCAACAATTTTTTACTTTTCTTTTCTTCTTTAACTTCTTGTATCTGCCCACTCATCATTTACATCTTCTTAAAATACTTACTTTTCTTCTTTCTTATTTGAAGAAACATTTCAAGGCATTACAAAGAAATAATATAAAACCAAATAAACAAAAAACGTCTCCTATGTAAAAGACAAAACAATAAACAATAGGTCAAAACGATGTTGTTTAGCCTAATTTCCATATCTCGTGTATCGTACGTATCGAAACGTATAGTAAGATACATATTGCTTATCATAAGATACGGTGCAAAAAGATACAAGTATAAGATACATGTCGTTTTATGTCTATATCAAAATGTATCATAAGATACATATCGCGTATCGTAAGATACTAACAACTATGATCATAATATCAAACTAAAATATTCTTACAGATAGCATGCACTAAAATTTCCTAACATCCACTACAGTTGGCAAATCAGGAGTCAAACAGAGGTTGCCATTGTATATAACAGGATGAGACTGAAACAGACTGATACCTGCTGCAGTTTCATCCACATGTGCATCCAAAGAAAGCTCATATACTAACAATAACAGTACTGAGCAACACAAAACGATGCTACTCGGACACAAGCACTAATACTAACAAAATTTCTATAATTATAACAAAGGGAGGTAAGATAACTTAGAACTCACAATCTCCTTATCGTTTTTAAAGAACCAAATGTAGAAGGTAGAGAAGTGCTGGCAGGAGAGAAGAGACTTTCATCACTAGAGAGCGTCAATTGAAGCACAGTAGGCAACCAGGATTGGTATGCCTCCCTGAGTAATCTATCTGTTTCATCAACTACCTAAAATATTTACTTGTCAGTAGATGCTTTCATATGAAAAACAAAACTTAAAATAAATGTACATTAAAATAGCCACCGGTACTAACATACATACACCTAACAATTTTGATTGCCCAAGCTTAGTTTTTCAATTGTCAATTTTGATTATCCAATTGATGAGCCATCATAAAAGTAACATACCAAAGAAACAACAATTGCTGATGACTTTGATTTAGGCAACCAACAGAAATTATGTGAATTAAGTCACATCAAATTGCAATATTGCATAAAAGTGCAAGTAACAAGATCTGCTACTTACAAGATAACATAGATGCTCAAGTGTAAAACCCTTCGTGGTATTGATATGGTCCATCAGCCTTCCAGGAGTTGCCACTAATATGTCCACACAGCTTTGAAAATCCAGCGAAAACTCTTCTGGGTCATAACAGATCCCTGCCTCAAGCTTGGGTCTCTTAACAAGCTCTGAAATTTCATCAGCAATTGACGATTGACCAACTGCCAAACCAACAGACAAGCCCACTGCAGGTGCAATAGCAGCAAAAACTTCCTTAACCTGAAACAATAAAGAAAAGGATATAGATATCTTATATCACCTCAGAAACATATTCTCTCTTTCGCTTCTAATATAGGCCCAACCAAATATAAAATTTTGTAGGCAAAAATTTCTAATGCCCGTTACATGTTAATTAAAATGGTCCTTAAAATTGGTGAATGGTAAAAGGTCAAGCTGACAAGCATGAAATGAAAGTTTTGAGTCAAATTGCAGTCACTTATTGAAGATAAAAGATGGAGGTTTGGTTTTTACCCAGTTTACCCCTCTCAGCAACCCAAATTAACAGGACCACAACTAGGTGATGGCATTTTAACTTAAAAAGTCCATTTACAGTTTTTTCTAGCCATAACTATCAAATATATTCATAAATGACCAAAGGAGTGGGATATTAACACCATCCAATACAGTATGAATTTTAATACTCAATTACAAGGGCTGAAGAACTTAAGCAATTGATTAAGATCAAAATAATAATAGCAATATATAGAATTAAAGTTATGCATTGTTCAATCAATTGATGTAATTCATGATAATCATGAACTCATTCATCTGATTCCAACTTAATCACCACCCCCACAGAGACAAAAAAAAAAGAGCCCTTTACGTGTATGTGAGAGAGAGAGTAATAAATTGAGTATCCCCAGTAAGTAGAATCACAAGAAGAGCAGTATATAAGTGGGAAATTGGTATGAAAAAATGATTGTATAACCTGCAAAGCTAAATCACGAGTGGGCAGCACCACTAAAGCACGAAGACATTTAACAGCACGAGTTGACAGCATTTGCACTATTGGCAAAGCATAAGCTAGAGTTTTCCCACTTCCCGTTGGTGAATTTACACAAAGGTCTCGCTCAAAAGAACCAGGTCCAATTGTCTCTTGCCAAACTGCAACTTGCACTGGAAAGAATGAAGTAATACCCATATTCTGCAAAGCCACCTCCAACCTAATGCAGAAAAAAAATTAACAACCGTCTGAAATTACGAAAAGGTAAGCAACATGATTTCATGGAAGTAGAGAGCATGAACTCCTTTATACACTTCTCAATCAGGGACTCGTAGTTGAAGTTTAAGCTTAAGTTGAATTAATATAAATTTCCCTTCCTTCAAGCTTAGGAAAAATAAGAACTATATGCAACCCAATCTAAAATTGAATTGTGATTTTTAACCACCATAACCCATATAACAATCAGCCTCCATGCTTTAGCAAATGTAATCTCAACTTCACATTGTGAATTAGAAAAGGTTAAGCAACAACTCAGCCTTGCAATAACAAGAAACAGTAACAAAGATAGCAAAATCAAATTTAAAAAAAGGGACTATCCACTTCGAAATGAAGTACATAGACAGACTCAATCGAAGGTAGCTTATGCATTAAAATAAACATTGAATAAAATTGAAAATTAGGCAAAGCAATAGACGCATCTATAGAGTATAGATACACACAAGCATGCCCCGATTGGGTGTATATAGAGAGAGATGGTGGAAGAGGGAGAGGGAGGGAGGGAGAGAGAGGGAAACAGAGATAGACAAATTATTAATGAAGAGTGGTACCTGGGGTCAAGAAAAGGAAGGAGCTCGAGAGGGCATTCATCAAAGAGACTGACATCAACAGGACTTCTCATCCATGGAAGAACGGGCACACTCTTCTTCTTCTGCTCTGATTCTTCCTCCATTCTCTCCTTCAATTTCTTCTCAAAAAATACAACTCTTGTATACCCTTCACGCTATGCACATATATGTAATATATAGATATATAAAAATACAGAAAGTGATAACGACAGCAATAGAGAGACTGAGCAGGAGAGGGAGAGGGAGAGGGAGACAGGAGAGGAAGATGTGGCGCTGCCGCGCTGTAGCTCAGCTGCTCGGTCGAAGAGAAAGAAGCGAACAGAGGCTTCAAATTTCGAAGGTTACAAAATAATAGGCTGGCAAACATTGGGTTGGGCTAGCGCAAAAATTAAATTGGACCCGTTAATCTTTTCTTTTTTAATTTGGACCTGTATCCGATCAAATATTGGCCGGTCAAGGTTAAATTATTCAACTAATGGACCGGCCTAAGGCCTGTAATGGGTCGAGTCCAGACCGGTCTAACCCAATCCCAGACCTGTTTTTAAGAGTTTTTGGACCCGTAAGATGTTGTCCGATTTCGAACCCGTTCCAGACTCGTTAAAAATGTGTTTAATGGATCGGACATGGACCCAATAAGTCCAGACCCGCTAGACCCGTTAAGCACTATATTTATATTAGAGAGTTTAATTTGAACCGTAGATCACTAGATCTAACGGTTTGGAAGAACCTTATTAAACTTTACAAAAACTTAATCCCATTCAGATTTCAGACCCTCACAGCTCACTGCGCTCTCTTCTACTTTGCGACTACGATCTCTTCTATCTCTCTGCAACTGGGATCTCCAATCTCTTCCCTCTCTTTGCTCCTGTCTCTCTCTCTCTATAGACGGCTGCAAATTTCACCTTCTTCAAATCCCCATATCTCCATCTTTTAATCCAGTCTCAAATTCCTATTTTTGTTCATCACAGTCTCGGCGAGCTTCCATCAGATTTTCATTGGCTCGCTTTATTTCAGTGTCTTATTTTATTCAATCCATGTCAATAGATCTTTAGAATGTAATTAGGAAATAAGGCGATGTAAATTTTGATTATTTATTCATTTTCAGTTTTCTTTTAATTATGTTATGCTGTAACGGGTTTACTTGTTCCTTGCCCAAAAACAAGCTGACAACTCCACAATCTCTCTATCTTCTATAAAAGGCATTCCTTCCCACCATTAGGAAAGAAGACCGCCGGGATCCCTCTAAATCCTTAAAAAGGATGACATGCATTTTTCCTTTTTTTCTGTTGCTAGGAACCCACAAGGGGAATTCGTCTGGCAGCGACCGAGGGGTGCTACTCTCCCAAAACTGATGGATCAGGGTCCTCAAGAAGCCAAAGTCCTTACTGCACTAGATTATCTCTAGAGACCATTAGGATTGGTATTCTCGTTTTGCTCTGGTAATGGACGGTAGGATGAAACATCGACATTCCTCTCCCCATAGCTATTGATGATTGGGGATCAGTCCCCATATGTATGGTACCATAGGGGTGTACCGGTTGCACGTTAGGTAACTCCTGATTGTGGGATCCGCAGCCCATGGTAATGGCAGGAGGTTGAGGTCCTCCGTGAACAGTGTTAGTAGGAGGAGAGGGATTGTTTCGCTGGGTATGAGCCGGTGAAGCCAAAGCTTGTGACATAGCTGTGAGTTATTCCTGCATTTGATCCGATTGCCGTTGAATCTAATCAAGTTGTTACAAATGGACAGGTGGTTGCCCTCACCCTCTTCCAACAAGAGGCTGGTTCTGAGGGTTTTAGGAGTTCTTTCTAGGACGAAGGTTTGGAGTCATTGATTTTTTTAAGAAAAAGACAATAGGTTTTTTTTTGTCGATGAAAGATAATGAGAACAATTTTCGTTCCCACAGACGGCGCCAAACTGCTGTTGTTTTTTTATGGTCGGATGGCTTTCCGTCTTTTGTTGCCTATTGAGAACTTGAGAGCAAAGGGTCATCAGGAAGGCTCCTATGGTAGCCGTTACGATCTTAAAGTTAATAACGAAATCAAAATAGTAATTCGAGAAAAGAATTGAATATAACTAGAAAGTATACCTTACTGCTTTATTTATAAGGTGTAGATCTCCCAATTTAAGTAGGATTAGCTGCCATGAAAATAAGGATTTGTAGATATCCGTAGATGGTAGTTTCCATATCGAACTCTGTTTCCTTATTCTAAGGTTGATAGCCCATGGAAGGCAGTTACAAGTTCGGAATCCCTTACCTCTAAAATGTCCCTACTTGGTTAGCTGAGTGAGCTGATTATACCATGATCTGAACACCGAAGAGCTCTTAGCGGACTCGTGTCATGCCTCGGTAACTCTAAACTACCGTAGTCAATTTGTGGTATATCAAATAAATAAATTTTTTTTTTTATAATTTGTATTTTTGTTATGACATGGAATTTTTTTTTTTTTTATTATTATTATTCTTGGTTATTAAATTTTTATTATTATTATTATTACTATTATCATTATTAAAATGGAATGTATGTATGTGATGTGCATAATATATATATACATGGATATATATATATATATATCTATTAAATTATTCAATTATGTGTATATGTAACATGTGAATGTGTGTGTGGATATGCATAGGTATACATATATATATATATATAAGTCTGGTTGGGATGTAACTGGACGAGTGTGTGTGGGTGCAACCGAACGGAGTGTGTGAAATTAGTGTGTGTGTGATGATGATATATATGTGTAGGTATATAGGAGCAGCTTTGCATTTAATGCAAAGCTGCATTTGGGGGGAAGCAAAGTGGCTGAACTAAGGGGGAAGAAGTCAAGGAAAGGGGCTAGAGAGAGAGAGACGTGTGAGACTTGATGTGTGTGTGTATATGTGGTCTCGGTTGGGAAGGAGAGAAAGGATAAAAAAACTGAGAGCAAGGGAGAAAGAGAATTCTGGAAGGGGGAAGAACTCTGTGCAGCTTGATTTAAGCTTGGAACCAGAAGGTAGAAGAGGGCGCGGCTAGAGAGAGAAACCAACAACAAAAAAACCGTGAGTGATCCTTTCTGTTTTGATTTTTTTAAAAGCATGAAACTTGATTTAATGTATATGATCTTAGAGAGTATGATGTAGGGTTTATAATGCAAAAAGAATGAGATGAAATGGTTGAGAAACTAGGGAGAAAACCTAGGTTGCAGGTCACGAGTATAAGAGTTGGGTGTTGTCATTTTATGCGTAAAACTCAATTTAAATAATAGGGAATGAACCCTAGGAGGTGCAGAAACCGTTTGGGATGAAAATGGGGATTTACCCATGGACAAATAGTCACAAAAATGAAGGGGAAAGAGTCGGCCGGAGTTTTGACCGAGGGTTTGACCCTCTATTTCGTGAAGATTGAGTGGCTTGGACCCAAAAATAACCCTAGATATGGAATCCTTGGGAGAAAACGGAGAGAATCACATTTTGAAACTTTAAAAATCTCGCCGGAGACCAGTCGCCGGCGCTGGAGAAGGAGCCGGAACCCTACCGGAGGCTCACCGGGAAATCGGGGAAGAAGGCACTGTGCGGGCCGGGTTTCGAGTCCGGTTCGGGCGGGGCTGAATCGCCCCTGCCACGTGTCGCTTCCATGTTTTAAATTAAAAACCATTTGGGTCCGTTTGGTTACAAGTATAAGAAATTAAAAAATTTAAATTGAAATAGGAACAGGGATATCCTATCCCTATTCTGGATAAGTCCCTGTTTGGGTAACGGAATTGAGAATAGTAAATTTGACTAATTACAAATTTGACCTTGAACCTTTTAGAAATTGAACCTTGACCCAAAACTTTCAGAAATTACAAACTGACCCCCAACTGTTGGTTATTACACTTTGACCCACCTGATTAAATTATTAATAAAATATTAATTTAATTAATTAATTAATTATTTAATTTAATTAATTTAATTAATTAAATATTCTAAATTAATTCGGAGTCCAAATGGGACAAGTCATTAGTGTATTTTGACTATCTTGACCATTCTGAGACCAATGGTGAGGTCTGTTTTACAAGACGGGGTCCCAAAAAATAAAAGACCCGTAGTAACCTTTAAAATTATCAAAATGCCCCTAGATTGGAACACAGTCAAACGAACTCCGAATTTAGTAAACGAATAGTGAAACTTTATTATCTCGAGCATTCCGGACTCAACCGTGGAGTCCGATTTGTGAAAAGAGGTCATGAAATGTGAGGACACGTGTAAAGTGCAAAATGACTATTTTGCCCTTTTGAACCCAGATGTCCGAATTGAGTTCTACGAGAACCTAAACTTATTTTATTCGACATCCTAGACTCAATGGCAGAGTTTAATTTAGCAGAATAGAAACCTATGAATTAAAAAACATAAAATTTGATGAATAGCATAAATTCAAATGACAATAGACTGAGTTGTAATTTATGCTTTTAGGGACACTAACAGGACAGGAAAGGGCGATCTGATCTCCTGCATTTTCATTTGCCGGTTCAGTTACATATAGTGCACGATCTTCTAGGGTTGATACCAACCCATCAGGTATGGTGTTTTGCTAATGTTAGAAATGAAGTTAAGTTAGGAATGTTCTGTGAATGACTGGAATGACTTATGTGCTTATATGGAATGTGCTTACTTGATGATTTGGAATTGGTTGTTCACATGCTCACATGTTACTTGTGCTTTATAAATGTTTAGTGAATGACGAACGTGAACCATGACATGTGTATAAGTTGATTATATAAGATATGCTTGCATGTGGAATCAGCTGGTGATTTATGTATTATTGTCTCGAGCATGCTATATTGTGGAAACCATGTTTCATTGAGATTGCATTGGCATATTGGCATATGATGAATTCTTTGAGAACATGACGTGGGTAAGCACATGGTGCTTTGCATTATGAGGGTGTAGATCCTGTGGTGAAAAACTCAAAATTGGCCATTGCATTGGTACTTCGTGCCATCGGGGAGTACCCGTAAACGAGACATGGGTTGTGGCATAGAGTTGTGCATGCGTGCGTCACACATACCATTCATATATATATTATTGCAATGCTTTGAATGTCATTTAGAAATAAATGTACACTTCGCACATGCCACGACTTAGCTTTATTTCTTGCATTAGCACTTCATCATACCAGCAGTTGAGCTGACCCATTCGTGGGCAACATTTTTCGGACGAGGACCCTCTAGCTACTTGAGACCCAGTGATACTTTGATAGGGGGAAGTACTTGTTATATTTTTGGTCCGTGGGACCTATGTTTTGTAATGTAAGGGCTTAAGCCCGAATGATCTATGAACGATGTATTATATATTATCTTATGTATTGATGGGAATGGATACATGTTTAGTGGATTTATTTACCTTGTCCTTTCATTTATTTTATTTTCTGTCTCGTCAGTCGCGCCTCGGGTTGTCGAAATTCGGGGCGTGTCAATTTTCTTCTTAAAAACAAAAATAAATAAATAAATAAAAGTACATGTAATAACTACTTCTTAAAAGTGATTCTAATTTTAATTATTTTGTAATGACTTGGAATTTTTTTTTGGAATAAATGAATTTTTTTTTATTATTATTATTATTTTTTTTTGAAAGGTATGGTGAGCATGTATATATATATATATATATAAGTGTATGTTTGAAAGTGTTTGTGTGTATGTTTAGATGTATAAATAAATATATATATATATATGTGTCAGGTGTGTGTGTGTGTGTGTATTGTGTGCTATGCACAGATTGTGTGTAGTGAATGGGCGTGTGATTGAGTGTGCCACACTCAAGGTGGCATGGTGAGGTATGGTGTGTGTAAGTGAGTAGGTAGGTTTGGTGGAGTGTGAAAGTGTAATCTGTGCATGTGTATATGACAAGAGAGCAGGGTGTGCATACCAAATTTAAAGAGAGAGAGAGAGAGAGAGAGAGAGAGAGAGGGGTATAATATGTGTGTGTAAGTTGGGTTTTGGGTTTTGAGAGAAAATCAGAAGATGAGAGGGCTGAATTAAAGGGTCGTGAAGCACTGAGGAAAGTCAGTGACTTGAACCAAGAGGAGGAATGGGAAGGAGGTAGGGAGGCCGCACCATAGAAGTCAAGAAATCAGGAAAACGGGTAAGCCATACTAGCTTCTGTTTTTAAATTTTTCAAAGCATGGTAGTGGATTTAAATTATAGGGTCTTGTAGAGTAAAATATAAGAAAAATTTTGCAAAAAGAATAAACAAAAATGGTGGCAAGATGAAGCAGTTAGGGTCAGTTGCAGGTTAGAGAGAAAGAATTGGATTTCTATAATTTTATGTATGAAGCTTGGTTTAAATCATGAGAAAATGTTAAGAAAAGTTGTAGGAAGAAATTTGACCAAACATAAGCTCAAAACAGTAGAAGAATAACCAAGAAACTGGAAAGACACAGTTGGCCGGAGCTACGGTTCTTGGCCATTTCGAGGGGATCTAATGAATGAAAGTGAAAATGGAGGTTGGATACGTGATCTGTGGGAAAAATGGAAGAAGATGGCAATTTTAAAACTTGAAAAACCCATCGAAAAAAGTTCGCCGTCACCGGAGATGGCGACAGAACCCTAGGGCAACCCTACCGGAAAAACGGGGAAGAAGAAGCACTGTGCGGTTCGGGTCTCGGGTTGGGTCGGGACCGACCCGCACCTGCCACGTGTCAGCCCAATGTTTTAAATTAAAAATGAATAGGGACTGTTTGGCTACGGGTTTATGCAATTAAAATTTGAATTAAATTAAAAATAAGGATATCCTATCCCTGTTTTGGATTAGCCACTGTTTGGCTATCTGAATTAAGAATAAAAGATTTGAGAATTACGAATTGACCCCTGTATTTTTTTGAAATTAGGTTTGACCCCCAAGACTTTCGAAAATTACACTTTGACCCCTAAAATTTTGATAAATTATGATCTGACCCCACCAAAATTAAATATTAATTAAATTGATTAATTATTTAATTAATTTAATTATTAAATATCACAAAATAGTCCGGAGTCCAAATGGGGCAAGTTATTAGTGTATTTTGACTATCTCGACCTTTCTGAGACCAATGGTGAGGTCCGTTTTACGAGACGGGGTCCCAAAAAAATAAAAGACCTGTAGTAACATTTAAAATTACCAAAATGCCCTTGATTTGAAACACAGTCAAACGAACTCCGAATTAAGTAAACAAATAGTAGAATTTTATTATCTCGACCATTCCGGACTCAAATTTGGAGTCTAATTTATGAAAAGAGGTCTCGGGATGTAAGGACCGTAAAAAGTGCAAAATGACTGTTTTGCCCTTTTAAGCTCGGATGTCCAAATTGAATTCCACGAAAGCCTAAACCTATTTTCTTCGACGTTCCAGACTCAACAGTAGAGTTCAATTTGGCAAAATAGAAACTTATAAAATGAAGACATAAAATTTGATGAATAGCATAATTCGAGTAGCAATTGAACTGAGTTGTATTTCATGATTTTAGGAACACGGAAAGGCAAGAAGAAGGTGGTCTGACCTTCTGTATTTTCACTGTAGTTCTGCTACACTACGAGTACGTCTTCCTGAGTTGAGACTTGACCCATCAGGTATGGTGTATTGTGCTAAGTAAGGAATAGAATTAAGTTTAGGAATGATTTGCATGTTGATTGAATAAATCATATAATTATTTGTTTGATGTTAGAAAACTCACATAAGGAATATTGTTTTAAAAGAAAATCTTGAGTTAATTGTTTACGTTGCTGATATAATTCTCGTTGCTCTACGGAGATGTGATTATTCTATGTGCTGGTGTTGTACGTGATTCATGTTCTTGATGAGTTGTTAAGATGGTAAATGCGTGACTTGAGTATGCGTTTACGTGATTTTGTATTACATACATTCATGTGGAAGAGGATTATTATTCAGATGATGTAATTGCTTTAAGTGGAATACATTGTTTAAAAATCATGCTTTATGTGTTGGTAAATTGCTTATCTGAGATTGTGTTGTTGCATGGTGGAATCGAGCATATTGGCATAGTGCGATGCATTGAAAGCATAGTGTGGGTTGAGCACGTGGTGCTGTGCATTATGAGGGTGCAGATCCTGTGGTGAAAAATCCAAAATCGGCCATTAGGTACTCGCATGCCTAACGGGTTCCGAACCGTGAAGCGAGATGCACATGGTACTTGCAGGCCATCGGGAAAGGTCCGTAAAGCGAGACATGGTACTCAGTTTCCATCGGATGTGTTCCGAAAATGAGACATGGACATGGCATAGAGTTGACATGGTTATGGCATAGAGTTGGCATGGTTGTGGCATTGAGTTGTGTGGGTGTTTCATGGGCATTGTCACTACACTGCATAGATAACTTGGATGTTATGTGGATTATTGCTATTACATGGTATGGATGATTTGGAAGGCATGTGGATGATTGTTATCACATTGCATGGATGATTTAGAATGCATGTAGAGATAAATGTACACTTGCACATGCCACGTCTTAAATTATATTAATGAGTTGGATGACATGTAGATTATTACTAGCACGTTGTATGGATGATATTGAATGAAATGTAGAAATAACTGTACACTTGCACATGCCACGCCTTAAATTATATTAATGAGTTGGATGACATGTAAATTATTACTAGCACGTTGTATGGATGATATTGAATGACATGTAGAAATAACTGTACTCTTGCACATGCCACGCCTTAAATTATATTAATGAGTTGGATGACATGTAGATTATTGCTAGTACGTTGTATGGATGATATTGAATGACATATAGAAGTAACTGTACACTTGCACATGCCACGCCCTTAATTTTGTTCCTTGCATTAGCATTACATCATACCAGCAGTTGAGCTGACCCATTCGTGGGATAACTCCCCACAAATGACGCTCTCGGCACTCGAGACTTGAGGAAGTCTTGCAGAGTGGAAGAGACATGAGCTTAGAATGATCTTAGCCCTTGGGAGCATATTTCGAGATGTATTGATATTGTATAAGGGCTTAAGCCCTTATGACATATTGAATGTTTTTATTGATCGTGCTTTACATGGATGTACATTGAAGGAAATGAATGTAAGTTTTGAGTTGAATTTGTTAGGTTGTCCTTTATTTATCTTTATTATTTTATTTTCCTTTCGTCTCGTCAGTCGCGCCACGGGTTTGCTAGAATTCAGGGCATGACATATTTATTTATAGAGTTATTAAAATCAATCTTGAAAGATAAAAAATATGTTAATTAGAGAGATACAACTATGTATAATGTGTATAAATATGTGTAAATATAAATACATATTAGTGTAAATAGAAGTATATATGTATATTTATATGTACGGTATATAAAGATGTTTACTCATATAAATTGTAAAGATCTAAAAAATCAGGGTAAATTTTTTGTTTTGCCGGTAGGACACTATTCATTCATTATTTGTCAGTAGGGCACTACACATGCATCATTTAGATATAAGTCATGTTTAGAAGCATATTTTGACTATGTCATAGAAGCAAAATATGCTTAGAATGTTAAAATACACCTCCTCTGAGAATTTAAGTCTAATCGGAGATAATTTAAAAAATGGACCATAAAGAGCATCCAGGGTGGACCTGACCGCACCCGCCGGCAAGCGAAAATAATTTTTTTAGAAAAATATTATTTAAAATAATTTTAAGGACTTTGGTTAAAGCAAAATTTTGAATTTAGGCATTTCGAGATGGGTTGTAGTGTAACAGGGTCTCGAACTCATTAAAGGCAAAATGATCTTTTTATCCCTTAGCCCCTTTCTATAAATAGGACCCCTTAATGTTAAATTTCTTAGAATTTGATTTGAAAAGAAGCAACAACTCATTCATGGAGAGAAAGATGAAGAGAAACCTAGGTTTTTCAATTTTCAAGCTTCCAAAACTTATCTCTAGTCTTAGAATCTCACAAGGCTTCCTTCTAGGAAGTTGTTCTCCATGTCAAGGGTTACATTCTTACCGATTGGTTCGGCTACACAGCGAGTACAACTCCCTAGGGTTGAGAAAAATCTTTTTAGGTATGATATTTTGCTAAGTAAACAATAATGTTAAGTTTAGGAGTGTTTTTATATGTTAAAACCTACATTCTTATTTGTTATTAGAGAGCCACCTAGCTTATAGTTACTTTGAAAACCTAGGGTCAGTACCTTATGTACCTATGTATTATTTGGGAATTTGTTGAAGTGATAACATGTAATATGACTATATGTCTAATTCATTGCATTCTAACTTATGTTCATGCAGACAAAGTCTTAAAGTTGAAAAATTATGACTTATTCAATGTGTTGGTACTTTATGTATTTTGTAATCTTCGAGAATTTGGTAAGGTTGTGAATATGTAATATGTTTATATGTGTAATTTATTGTATTATAGCATATGTTTATGTGGACAAAGTTTTGTGATTCAAAAGTTATTATTGCTTTAAGTATAATGCATTATTTAAGACATACTCCATATGTTTAATGAAATGCTTCATTGGAATTGCATAGAAAAATTAAGTCATCTTGGTATACGCAAATTTTTGGAAACATATCGTGAGTTGAGCACATTGGTGCTATGCATTATAAGGGTGTAGATCTTGTTGTGAAAAACCAAAAATTGGCCATGGTACTCGCGATCCAACAGGGATGGACGATGAAGCGAGACATACGATTGGTACTTGCGTTCCATCGGGGAAGGACCGTGAAGCTAGACATGGGTGTGGCATAGAGTTGCATGTGTGTGTCATGCATATTGCCATTGCATTACATTGATGAATTAGAAGGCATATAAATTATAAATGTACACTTTGCATATGCCATCCCTTAACTTTGTTCTTTACATTAGCATTATGTCATACAAATCGTCGTGCTTACCCTTTATGGGATTACATATTAGAGATGAGACTCCCTGCACTTGAGACTTGATGAGGTCTTGAAGCATAGAGGGAGAAGTGTACTTTGAAGAAGATTTGGCCCTTGGGGTATATTTTTGGTTGTATGAGGGCATAAGCCCTAAGACATGTGTAATTAACTTGTAAAACTTTCTATAGTATGGAAACTATGGGTAATGCCCTAAATTTGTGATGAGTATGAAGTTGTGACATTTTTGAATTTCAAGTATATGTGTATATATGGTGGATTGTATGTTTTAAATGATATATGAATATTTAATTGAATTAAAAGATGTAGTTTGGTTGCTAGTTTGAAAGTAGTGGATTGTGTTGAAAAATATTAGGTAGAAAAAGCTTAGAAAACAAAGGAAACTATGGTAAAATTTTTTAAAATATAGAAACTAGACTAAGTGGAGTGGGAGAGCATGCCTAGATTTTCTAAGTAGGGAAATAAATGACTTAAGAAGAAAAAGAAATGTAAGGAACTGAAAATAGGGGCCAATTAGTCTAAAAATTACTTAAGGTCAAAAAATAAGGAAAAAATGGTAAAATGGTCATTTTACATGTTATAGGGCGTTACACCAAGTTTGGTGATGAAATAAATTAAAATGAGTGCAAAAATGTCAAAATCAAGATTTTAGGCCAAAGTTAGAATTTTGGCACTACAACATTTTAGCTACTGGTTTACTGTAGCTATGAATAGTAAACCAATAGCCTAGCAGCCAACACACTAGACCATGCCTGTGCAGCCCACAGCCTGCGCACACATTTACCGGGTGCCCTCGCGCGCGAGCAGCGTTCCTAATACGATGCCATGCCTCCCTCTCGAGCGCAAGCATGCGCGCCCAGCCTAACACCCCTCTTGACACCAACCCTTGGCCACCTTTTTAAGCCATGTTTGGCTACCTTATTGGGCCATTTTTGGCTACCTATTGGTCCATGTTTGGCCAATCCTTAAGCCATGTTTGGTCACCCTTTTCGGCCATGTTTGGCCACCCTATTGGGTCATGTTTGGCCACTCTTATGGGTCATGTTTGGCCACTTCCTTAGACCACCTTAGGTATGATTTTTGACCTATTATTGGTCTATGCCTTAGGGAATTTGGGGTCCATTTGAGTCACTGTTTCAAGCCACAGTAAAGACATTTTTGGACCATCTTAGAGGTCATACTTGGACATGACTTAGACTATTTTAACCATTGGTTGGGGGAGGTGTTTGACTACTATTTGGAACTCACCTTGGGTGAGTCTAGTTAATAAATTTTCATTACTAATTCTGGGGAAACATGAAAAAATTAATGTGTAATCAACTAAATCCATTTAATTGTCTTTAATTAATTCCTCTTAATTCATTTCCATTCATTCCCCGGGTTTTAGAAATTCGGGGCATGACATAAATTGAAGTAAAAGGTGAAAAGTTTGTAAGAGAATTTTGTGTTTTCTCAACCTTATAAAGAACAAGAATAAAGTTTTCATTTATATAAAACATTGATACAACAAATGGCTAGAATTATAAAGATACAGATTCAAAATTTAATGCTAATACAATCAAAAATCCATTTCTAATTACAATTAAATTATATCAAATAAATTCTCCAATTTTTGTGCTCAAAATCTTTTCATATTTGAAAGAGTTGAGTTCTCCAGATTTTTTGGTTTTCTCATATTACTCTATTGCAAACTTAAGCAAGGTTGAAGTCCAAGTTTCGTGGGATTGTTAGAGAAGCCTAATTAACACAATGGTTTCGTAAAAATATCTGCAAGTTAACCCTTAGTAGAGACATAGCAAGTGATTAACGAACCAAGTGTAACTTTTTCACGAATAAAATGATAATCCAATTTAACATGCTTTGGTGCAAGCATGGAAGATTGGATTAATAGACATATACATGGGCACTCATGTTATCACAAAAGAGTGTTAGAGGAGTCCATAGATGAACGCCACTGTCATAGAGGAAAAACAAAAACCAAGTGAGTTCAACTATCATGGATGCCATGGAATGATACTCAGCTTTAACACTGGATCAAGCAATAATTGATTGCTTATTAGAACTCCAGGAAATAAGATTGAAACCAAGGAAAATGCAGAACCCAGTGGTAAACCTATGTGTAACACGGCATCCGACCCAATTTGCATAAAAAAATGTATATAATTGTAAAGAGCTAGTGTCGTAAGTGAAGCCCAAGGCCTTTAGTTGCATTCAAGTAGTAGAGAATGTGTTTTATAGCTTGATAATTTCCATAGGTTGGGGCTTGCGTATGCTGCACACAACATTGACAAAATAAGAGATATCATGTCTAGTTATGGTGATATAAAGCAAGCCACCAACAATGCTTTTATTCAAAGTCAGATCTTGAAATAAAGCATCAAAAAAGGTATCTTGAGACTTGACTACCATTGGAGTAAATATTTTTTTGTTATCCAGCATTTGAGCTTTAAGGAAAAGATCACAAGCATACTTGAACTAAGAGAGAATAAAACCATTAGGAATGGGGTGATGAAGATAGCCTAAATCCTTCATAGAGAATTCACAACTCAAAGAATCAAGAAATTGTTGTAGAAAATCAAAAGTAGTACATGTCACAATCATATCATTAACATATTATAGAACTAGAATAATACCATGAGAGCTTCAGAAGATAAATAATAAAGAACCAACCTTATTATAAATAAAGCCTAGACTCAGTAGGTAATCACTAAAGCGATCAAACCAAGTTATCGGAGCTTTTTTGAGACCATATAGAGCCTTTTTAAGTTTACACACATGCCTAGGTGAGAAAGGATCAGTGAAACCGAAAGGTTGCTCCATGTAAACATCTCAAAGATGACCATGTAAAAAGGAATTTTTAACATCAAGTAGTTTGATAAACCATAATGAAACAAAGCAATAGAAATAACTATAAAAATAGTAGTCGATTTGATCACGAGACTAAAGGTTTTGGCAAAATCAATTCCCTCAACTTGACTGAAACCTTTAGCAACTAACTTGCCCTTAAGGTGATCAACGAAACCATCAGATTTAAGTTTGGTTTTGAATACCCATCGTGTTATGACATGAAATTTTTTTTTTTATTTATTATTGTTCTTGGTTAATTAAATTTTTATTATTATTATTATTATTATTATTATTTAAAATTAATGAATGTATGAATGTATATGGATTATATATGTATGTGTAGCATATGTATATGTATATAGGTGTGTGTATAGTTAAGTATAGCAGTGAGTTGTGTGTGTGTAACTGGATGTGAGTGTGTGTGTGTGGTTGCAACCGAACTAAGGGGGTGACGGCTGTGTGTGTGTGTTTCTAGTGTGTGTAATGAGTGAAGTGTGTGTATAGGCATACATATAGGGCAGCTTTGCATTTAATGCAAAGCTGCACCTGGGGAAGAACAAATGGAGCTGATGCAAGGTGAAGGAAGTCAAGGATAGTGGCTGTGAGGGAGAGACGTGAGAGATTTGACTTGTGGTTGTATAGGTGTGGTCTCGGGTGGGAAGAGAAGAGAAGGAAAGAAACAGAAAGAGAGAGAGAGAGAAATAGAGTTCTGAGAGAAAGTTGAAGCTTGGTTTGAGCTCGGAGCAAGAGGGTGAAAGAAGACACGGCTAGAGAGGGAAAATACAGAAAACCCGTAAGTGCTCCCTTTCTGTTTTATTTTTTTTTTTGGCATGATAATTTATTTGATGCATAGGGTTTTAAAGAGTATATTATGAGGATTATTTTGCAAAAAGAATGAAGGGAAATGGTTGAGAAACTAGGGAGAAAACCTAGGTTGCAGGTCACGGCCATGGGAGATGGGTGTTATCATTTTATGTGTAAAACTTGGGTTAGAGGATGTAGAATGGAACCTAGGAGATGCAGAAAACAGTTAGAATAAAAATAGGGGTTGAACCATGGGCTAACAGTCACAAAAATGGAAGGGAAAGGTTCGGCCGGAATCTTGACCGAGGGTTTGACCCTCTATTTCGTGAAGATTGAGTGGCTTGGAAACAAAAATGACCCTAGATATGAGATCCTTGGGGAAAAATGAAGAAAATCGCATTTTTTAAATTTGAAAAACTCACCGGAGATCGGTCGCCGGCGCCGGAGAAGGCGCCGGAACCCTACTGGGCGTCACCGGAAAATCGGGGAAGAAGGGGGGGTCTGTTCCGGGTCGGTTCGGGTCCGGTTCGGGCGGGTGTGGACCGCCCCTGCCACGTGTCGCCATGTGTTTTAAATTAAAAGGTTGAAGGGGGCTGTTTGGTTGTGGATTTATGAAATTGAAAATCTGAAATAAATAAGAACAGGGATATCTTATCCCTGTTTTAGGTTGATCCTTGTTTGGCTGTCCGAATTAGGAATAGGAGAATTTGAATTTACGGTTTTGCCCCTGAACTTTTGATAATTGAAAACTGACCCTGAACTTTTGGAAATTACCTTTTAACCCCTAACCTTTGGAGAAATTACACTTTGACCCACCTGAATAAAATATTAATAAATTATTAATTTAATTAATTAAATATTCAAAAATATCCCGGAGTTCAAATGGGACAAGTCATTAGTGTATTTTGACTATCTTGACTATTCTGAGACCAATGGTGAGGTCCGTTTTACGAGACGGGGTCCCAAAAAATGAAAGACCCGTAGAAACCTTTAAAATTACCAAAATGCCCCTGAATTAAAGTACAGTCAAACGAACTCTGAATTAGGTAATCAAATAGTGAAACTTTATTATCTCGAACATTTCGGACTCAACCGTAGAGTCTGATTTGTGAAAAGAGGTCACGAAATGTAAGGACACGTGTAAAGTGCAAAATGACTGTTTTGCCCTTTTTAACCCAGGTGTCCGAATTGAATTCTACGAAAGCCTAAACTTAGTTTCTTCGACGTCCCGGACTCAATGGTGGAGTTTAAATTAGCAAAATAGAAACTTTTGAATTAAAGACATAAAATTTGATGAATAGAATAAATTCAAATGACAATGAACTGAATTACCTGTTATGCTTATAGGAACGCGAAAGGGCAAGGAGAAGGTGCTCTGACCTTCAATATTTTCACAGTGATCCTACCATACCTCGAGTGCACTTCTTGAGTTGAGACCGATTTACAGGTACGATATATTGTGCTAAGTAAGAAATAGAATTGAGATTAGGAACACTTGCTTTGCTGCATTGATTGTTCACATGTTTGCTTGAGTGTTCACATGCTTATGTGCTACGTGCTATCTTGTTAAGTTGGATGATGATTATGGGTATATTGCATGTGTTAGTGTGGTGTGTGAATTATACGCTTTGAAGAACTGTTGATATTATGAATTGTGTACTTGAAGGCATGCTTTATGTATGAATGAGATGCATCATTGAGATTGCACTGTGACATGATGAGATCAGAGCATATTGGCATAGTGTAATTCCTTGGACATGGTGTGGGTAAGCACTTGGTGCTTTGCATTATGAGGGTGCAGATCCTGTGGTGAAAAACCCAAAATCGGCCAATAGGTACTTGCAAGCCTGACGGATTCTGGACCGTGAAGCGAGACATACGCGGCGGTACTCATGCCAGCGGAGAATGATTGTATTATGAGACATAGGTGGCATAGAGTTGCATGGGTGTGTCACGCATACAGTACATATACTATATACTGCTCATATACTGCCATCATGATATTGAATGCCATATAGAAATAACTGTACACTTGCACATGCCACGACCTTAGTTTTGTTTCTTGCATTAGCATTATATTGTACCAGCATGTTGAGCTGACCCCTTTAATGGGGCAAACATTTCAGATGATGTCCCAGCTGTACGAGACGTGGAGATGATCTGATTAGGGGCTATGTTAGGCCCAAGGGGCGTTTGTTTTTGATATTGTATAAGGGCATAAGCCCAAGACCATATTTTATTTTATATGTTGTAAGCAAGTGGATTAGACTCTATGTATGTATCAGAACAGTGTACAGAATGTATGAGAATGTTATTATTATCTTTTATTTCTTTATTGTTTTATTTTCCTTTGTCTCGTTACTCGTGCCTCGGGTTCGCTGGAATTCGGGGCGTGACACATCGACACCCTACAACATGGCATTGGATGGATGGGGAATAAGGTCCCATGTTTCATTATGTTGAAAAGCATCTAATTCATCATGCATAGCTTGTAACCAACCCGGATGTTGTAGACTTTGTCATTCTTAGGTTTAAAGGGAATACCATTTGGTAAAGGCAATTAGACTTGTGAATCTTGCACGAGATTTACCACAGATTAGCATAGGATAAGTGTTTAACTCCATGTGAGGTGGAACTCCTAGTTGAGCAACCAAGGATGGTGGGGATGAGTTAACTGGTCCAACAACTAGTGAACTATAAAAATCAATACAGGTAGCATGTGGCTATGCATTTGAGGATGAAGTGCAATTTGCATTCTGTAAAGGTGGAAGTGATGTTTTCTGAACTCATGTGGTCATTAAACAAAGGATCAGATGGTCCACAATTATAAAAAATAGGTGAGTTTGCTTTAGTATCGATAGAGTGATCATCAACCAAAGTCTCTAATCTTAAGTTCTCATCATGTAGTGCCTTAGGATAGTCATATGTAGGCAAATCTCCAAGATTAAAGGAGTTGAGTGGCACCTGAACTTTCTTGGATGAAAATAATAAAATAAATGGAACTGAAGCATCCCAATCACTAAGAGAAGTTATGTCATGACCCAAAATTCGCGCCGCTACTAAAAAGCGTCATTTGACCCTTAACCGATGGGTAAATCACTAGATCAACCTAGTCAAGTGTATCAAAATATAGACCATTTTTTAAAAAAATTATTATTATTTGAATCCATCTCATCATCATGAATATACTTGTTCAAGTCTCATAATGAAATTAATTGAAATTAACTTTTATTAAGTTTAATTGTACAATAAATGTTTGTCAACAATATACAAGATATACAATTTAGTCACACTATTTAGAGTTGACTCTACTATTTACTGATACCAGTGTAAGGATATAATGACGTAAATAAAAAGGTATGAACACCTTTATACAAAATGAGGGATGATATGATCTTCTATCCAAGATCAATCCTGAATCTGTCATCTATAAGTTCAGTACCTGCCATTCCCATAAACAATAAGGGTGAGCTATAACGCTCGGTAGAGTTTCCCAAAACATACAAGCAAGTAGCATGTAAAAATCAATGCAAGTATGAACAGGACATTCCCTAATGACCAGTATACAACTCAGGCACCTAACATGCATTATATAAAAATTCACAAGTGTAGGTTCACTAATCATCAAGAATACGATATAATGCAATATTCTATAAAACTAGAGAAATAAATAATATAGTATCACCATATATCTAGGTATACCTATTCCCGATGAACGTCATTTCATGTTCAAAGCAATATCAACTATAGTACATATCTAACGTGTTCAATCCAACACCCAACTATAAGAATTCACATAACCAATACGTATGTCATCTATTAATACAACCAATGCGCATATGTATGCTTCATGAATGTGTTATGCAATGTTTTATATCTTATTTTCATGCTTTGATGTTCACAAGGCCCCTGTTAAGCCCATCCTAAACTTGCGGGTCTACAAACTCAATACCTGAGGTGTCATTCATAGGCTACTAACCCAATATGACTAGGTAACCTCCTGCGCGGGGTTTCAGCTCAATCAAAAGGAAAACTCTATCCCAATCATAAAATTATGGGTAATAAGGATGATCACAATTTATCTACGAATATCCAATTTGATCACATTATTCCTCTGTGCAAAATGTAGTGCATCAATCCCATAAACATAATCAGAAAATCTATCCAACATTTCAAGGATTAGAATGACGAAATCTAGGTATTGTCGTACACACATATAAGGTAATAGGCATAGTAGAACATCTACGACAATCAAACTATAAAGGTCTCATAATAAGCATGTGGTTATAACCAATCAACAAGTAATTGTGAGATAATACTACTCTAATTCTACGTGTTTAAACATCAGGTATTTTATATGTTCATGATATTAACTTTCAAGGCCACGTAGACCCATAATAATTAGATTTGACTATAGGTCCATAAGTTTTCTAAGGTCAACCATATTATAACCTATACATAAGGTTTCTTTTTTTTTCTCAAACAACTGCCAAAAATAGACTCCTGGACCTTAAAAAAAAATAAAGAGGTCATATTCCAAAATTTTCATATCATTTAGATGTCTTTCAAAATCCAAAGGGTACTTTCATAATTTTATCGACACTAGTTTCATACCTATCGAGACTTCGTCTCACAAAACGAACCTTCTTCAAAAATAGATTCAGAATGTCTAAAAATCCTAAGGTATATCTCATTGTATTTTATTTTCTATTTTAGATGTCTATTCTATGCCCAATGGCACGATATCTATATAATCCGCGTAAAGCCCGCGGTAGCAACGGAACCGGGGAAAGTATACAGAAAAGACAGTTCTTTTCTATTATATTAGTATTTTCTATTATATATTATTAGTATTTTCTATTATATTAGTATTAGATTAGTATTAGTTAGTGATCCCGGCTTATTAAGACACTGTTTCACTAAACGAATCTTGAAAATAGACCTACAAGGTCCAAGAACTCTAAGGTAGGTCTTCTTAGATATTAATATATCCTTTTAATATTTGTTCGATGCCTAAAGAAATTATCATAATTTTATACATTCATCTGTGACCAACACCGTATCCCAATTTTCTAGTTATGGCATTATATTTGAATTCCAAACGTCTAAAAATGTTAAAAATGCCTCTTCCGAATTTTTATTTGCCAATTAGTTATTAAATTTTACTCTAGAGGTAAAATTGTCATTTTGTTAATTAAGGTGGGACCACCTCGATCCCCAAATATCCGAACAAACCTTAAATTTGATCGGAAGGCCCAAAAAAAAAAAAACTTAAATAGGCTATTTGGAAATTAACTTGTCTTGTTTCATTTATTCAAAGTTTAAACAAAGGTAAATTAACTTTTCTTTAATTAAGTAATGTAATGTTAACCCTTCTGCAATTTCATGAAATTAAATGATCTCCTTTTCATTACATTTAATATATTAACCTCCTTTGAATTAGTTGAGTACCTTAAACCCACTTATAATTAATCTTAGATTCTAGATTTTCTTTTAATTTATTCTAAACTTTAAACTACTTTATAATTTTAAAGTGAAATATTAATCACTTTTTAATTATCTTGTGTCCAACACTTGGACCAAGCTTGACTGAATTTATATATATATATATATATGTGTGTGTGTGTGTGTATGTCTGTATATACACACACTTAACAACTACTAAATCTCATCTATATTTGTAGTACCTCACTTGCTACTCAATATCTCTGCTGGACAAACGCAAATGACGTTTTTTTCTTTTCCTTTTCATTTCTGTTGTCTTTTTCTTTCTTATTACTCTTTTGAAATTTCAATAGTCTCTAACACTCGAGTAAAATTAAGAACAAGGGTCATAGTACTCTTAACCAGTATCGAGAGTGATTAATAATAAGACCCTACACGGGTCGACCATGATAGCCCATGCACAGATTTATACACAAACTTGAATAAATAGTGACTCATCCTGTTGTCATGCTAATATACTATGTTGAATACACACCGTACTTCGAACTTAGAGAAATTTCCATATACCTAAGAAAATGAAGACCCACTACAGTGCTTGGCCATGGCATCCATATTGCTACCCAGATTCAAACATAGGCACACCCCTGCTCACCTGACATAACATACCTATTTTACAAATTTACACAATCATATACGTCATTTAAGACTCTTAATCAGTTGAAGAGAGGGGCTTGAGTGGGTCACTTATACCCATTTCTAGACGACTTCATATATACATATATATATATATATGCATATACTTACAAACACGTGCTAATGTACATACACACATATAGTTATACATTCTCATATATTAATAGCATCTAAGGTTAGATTGAGGGTCTTATAAACCCCTACCTTTCCTTATTGCCCCATTGTTTCTAGAAAGAAAGCTTCGAAAAGTCTTCTATAGTAGCTGTGAGTTGTGCCTACAAGTCCCACTCATTGTTTCCTTCCTCTTCTCTTCCTCTTATTCTTCTCCCTTTCTCATTCTCCCCTTCTTCTTTCCTTGTTTCCACTCTTAGCCTACTCACAGTGTGTATCACACACACTACACACACATTGTGTTCATGCACATATTTATGTAAACACACTCCCACTGTGTTACACACACACCCACTGTGTTACACACATACCTCTCATGGTGAACGGACACCGCACTCTCATCTCTCCTATACTCACTCTCATTCACACATATATACACAATTATATGTACACCCACATTCGGTTAAGTGAGAGAATGGGCGAAGGAGAAAGAGAGAGAGTTTAAAAATTCAAGAATGATCAACTAGGAGGGAAAAAGAGAAAAAGGTTGTTTGGCCATTCTTGTGATCATGTCACCATCAATGAGTCATCTCTGTCACACATATACACACTCATAATGGTGTACTAGTACGCACACTAACCTTTTTTCACATTGGATTCCTTGTTGGCCAATAATAAGGTGCCAGTTGGCATTATCTAGAAAGTTGCACCAAGCTTCCTTGAGAAGCTTCGCATGCCAAACGAGGTGCCACGTGACCAGTTTGCCATACGTATGCATATGCGTGTGCACACACATTCGAAAAGAAATAGTATCGGAATCACACCAAAATTGACATGCTAACTAACTTAAACACGTAGATTCCAAATATGCCCTTCGTCTATCCAAATTCTAATAATAATATTTTCATATTTATCTACGTCTTGAATTTGATTATGTGGCCCCACAGCCCACACTAGTCCCAAATAAATTTTTAAAATTATTTCTAAGCTTCACAATCTCACATTAAACACCAATAAATCATTTTCAAAATTTATTCAACTTATTTTCATTTAATTAATTATTTGTCTTTGATTCGGGCTAAAAAATTACCAAAATGCCCTTTGGTAATTTTTCGAGTCTTTACAAGTTAGCTCTTCGTGAAAATAACAACTACTATAAAGTGAATTAGGATCAACATAAGGCAAAGTATTTTCATCAAATATAACATGACAAGAAATATATAATCTATAATTAGGTGGATGAAGATATCTGTAGTTATTATACTGGTCACTATAATCTAAGAAAACACAGACGATAGAGATCAGTTGAGCTTGTCATTAGAGTAGTCTCGGAGATATGGAAAGTATCTACAACCAAAAACTCGAAATGAGGAGTATTCTTGTCACGCCCCGAATCCCAGCGAACCTGAGGCACGAGTAATGAGACAATAAATAAAAATAAATAAAGGACAACTTAAGCAAATTTAACTAAACATGCATCCGATTCCATTAATACATATAAAAATATAAGGTACATCCCACCATCTCAATGTTCACAGGTCATCCGAGCTCAAGCCCTTACATCACAAAACATAAGTTTCGTAGGCCAAAAATACACCAAGTGCTTAATCCTATCAAGGTGTCATTGAGTCTCAAGTAGCTGGAGCATCCTCATCTGAAATGTTTGTCCCACGAATGGGTCAGCTCAACTGCTGGTACAATATAATGCTAATGCAAGAAACAAAATTAAGGACGTGGCATGTGCAAGTGTACATTTATTTCTATATGCCTACCTAATCATTTATATGATGTAATGACAATATTCACGACGCATCCAATACAAACTCAACGCCACATTCATGAATTCATTAATACAATGTTATGAAAATATGCATGACGCACCCATGCAACTCTATGCCACCCATGTCTCGTCTTACGGTCCTTCCCCGATAGCCCGAGTACTAAGATATGTCTCGTTTCACGGTTCGGAACCCGTCAGGCATGCGAGTACCTAATGGCCGATTTTGGGTTTTTCACCACAGGATCTGCACCCTCATAATGCATAGCACCTAGTGCTCAACTCATACCATGCTTTCAAGGAATCACGCTATGCCAATATGCTCTGATTCATTCATGCCACAATGTAATCTCAACGATGCATCTCATCCATACATGAAGCATGCTTTCAATAATACATTTCATAGTCTCAACAGTTCTCAAAGAATATAATCCACACATTATGCCAACACATGCGATATGTATATAATCATCATCCACATTATCACCCAACTTTCAGCAAGATAGCATGAAGCACATAAGCATGTGAACAATCAAACAAACATGTGAATCATCAAATTCAACATGGCAGTTATTCCTAAACTTAATTCTATTTCTTACTTAGCACAATATATCGTACCTGATGGTCAATCTCAATCTCAAGATGTGTACTCGTAGTATAGCAAAACCACAGTATGAACACAGAAGGTCAGACCACCTTCTCCTTGCCTTTCTGTTTCCCTAAAATCATAACATGTGACTCCGAGCTTAAAAGGGCAAAATGGTCATTTTGTACTTTTTACGGCCCTTACATCCTGAGAGCTCTTCTCATAAATCAGACTCCAGGGTTGAGTCCGGAATGCTCTAAATAATAAAGTTTCACTATTTGTTTACTTAATTTGGAGTTCGTTTGACTGTATTTCAATTTAGGGGTATTTTGGTAATTTTAAATGTCACTACGGGTCTTTTATTTTTTGGGATCCCGTCTTGTAAAATGGACCTCACCATTGGTCTCGGAATGGTCGAGATAGTCAAAATACACTAATGACTTGTCCCATTTAGACTTCGGATTATTTTTGGAATAATTAAATTAATTAAATTAATTAAATTGATTAATTAATTAATTAATTAAATTAATATTTTATTAATATTTTATTCTGGAGGTCAGTTTATAATTTCTCAAAAGTTTAGGGGTCAAAGTGAAATTTCTGAAAGTTCTGGGGTCAGATTTAATTGCCTAAAAGTCCAAGAGTAAATTTGTAATTTCAAATTCTTCTATTTCCAATTCGGTTAACCAAACAAGGGCCAATCCCAAAACAGGGATAGGATATCCCTGTTTCTAATTTAATTTTAATTTCTAATTTTATAACCTCACAGCCAAACACTCCTAACCCATTTTTAATTTAAAACAAGAGGCTGACACGTGGCAGGGGCGGTTCGGTCCAAGCCCGACCCGAACCCGAACCGGACTCGGACCCGGACCGAAATAGTTCCTTCTTCCCTGATTTTCCGACGAAGCTCCGGTAGGGTTCCGGCGCCTTCTCCGACGCCGGCGACTATTTTTCGGTGAGATTTCATTATTTTAAAAATGCTATTTTCTTAGATTTTTCATGTAGATTTCATATTTAAGGTTGGTTTTGGATTTAGATCATCAGATCGCCACGAATAGGGGGTCAGACCCCTCGGTCAACTCTCTGGTCGACCCTTCCTTTTCCATTTTCATGACTGTTTGGTCACAACCCGACCTCTATTTTGATCCCAACACGTTTCTGCACCTCACCCCTTGAATTTCCCACCTTTTAAACAAAGTTTTACACATAAAATATCAAGACTCATTCCCCATAACCGTGACCTGCAACTGGGTCTCATTCCCTCATTTCTCAACCATTTAACTTGATTATTTTTCCTAATTACTCCATATTTCATGCACTATAAGACCCAAGAATTAAATCTAAATAATAAGCTACAAAACAGATTATGCATATATGAGATTTCTAGAGAGAGAAAGTAAATGGGTTGAGGTGTTTACCTCAACAATGGTGCTTGTCTCTCACTCCTTAGTTTGCCTCTGATTTCTCAACCTTACAGCCCTTCTCTTTGCCTTCTCCCCCTCTGGTTCTCTTTCAAAAATCAGAACCCAATAAACACACATACATATACACTCAACAGCCTCTCTTTCTCGCTCTCTATCTCTCTCTCTCTCTCTCTCTCTCTCTCTCTCTCTCTCTCTCTCTCTCTCTCTCTCTCTTTAAACCCACGGTTTGGTCTGCACATGCACACACCTATGGACATATATACACACTCACAGCAAACCCATTTCCTCACTCCATCAGCCACCTAACCCCCTTTACACACTCACAGGCACTCCATGCCACATTGAGTGTTCCACACTCAATTCTCACACACACACTCAACCGTGCACACACACATACACACACTGCCACACACAATCTGAGATATATATATATATATAATTAAATATTTTTAATTATACATACATACATATGCACATTACATACATACATCTAATACACATGCTCATAATAATAATAAGTACAATAATAATAATAATAATAATAATAATAATAATAATAATAATAACAAGAAAATTATTTATTTAAAAAAAAAAGTTCAGGTTATTACAATTGTGGCTCTCGACTATGTAAAAGTGATAAGGATGAATTCATTCCTAGATTACTACTGTCACGCCCCAAAACCAAAAGCTAAACCATTCAAATCAATAAACCCATAATAAAAATTATCTTCAATTCTTTTGCATACTAATAAGTAAATCATATTATTTCTAAGACTTTAAAAAAATATCAATTAACTATTCACTATCTATAAACAAGTAATAAATAATCTGTCTCCAAAAGACCAAATGATAAAAAAAACTCATAAAATAAAATTATTACATGTTTCGAAGCTATCTAACAAAAATAAGTTCTAACCACAAATAGATGAAACTACATTGATCTCCAATTATTGTCCATTGCACCATACTTTGTACTAAAAGATATCACAGCTGATCTCTATCTATCTGTGGGGGAAAATATTGGAGTAAACTCAAAGAGCCCAGTAAGGTAGCATAGCATAATATACACCGGAATAGGTCAAACAAATAGTACGATTAATTTAGAAAACAGTTACTGATAAATCGAAGCATTTCGCAAAGTTTCATATCACTTGAAAGCATTTCAATATTCACAATATGAAAACTGATATCATTTTCCAGTTTATAAATCATTAACAAATAGTGTGGTAACAAATAATATTTTTAAATTTGCATAAGCATTTACCTTGGTTGGCACAACAATCACATATGGTACCCAATCATAGTGGGACTTGCAAACATCGCTAGTACTGGAAGTCAACAGTATTTATACCCCTATTAACATGGGCCAGACACCGACAGTATCCTACCAGCACAAACAAACTACCAATAGTAGTAAAACATTATTGACATAAAACAGAGTCCAACCAGAATTCACACCCACACTAAAATAATTCAAATATCTAATAATGATCATATCGATAAAACAATTTATTTCATTAAACAAAATAATTTTCATGAACAGATTTATTAATAAGCAAATAACATATTTCACGAACAATCAATTTTGCTTGACCCAAGTAACAATAATGAAGCAATCAAATATTGTAAAACATATTTTTGAACTAAAAACAATTTGAAATCATTTACTTGCATAAACAATCTTCATAAGAATAGAAGTAAGAAAATATTTATTTAGCATTTATTCAAAAATGGGATATATCATGTATGTTCCCTTACCTCGAAGCAAAGTCCTCAAATCACATAATGCACTTCAAAAGTATCATTTGCAAATTCATTCCAATCCTAAAATAGTTTACAATAACAAATTTAATCAATTAGTTTGATATGTCAAACATGACTTAACTATACATGCCCTAATTAATATAGTATCACACGTACTAATTAAGCCTAAGTATCTTTAAAATACCTACACGATGACCTTATAGTGTTCCATGATTTTTATGTAATTTTTAAATATTAATTTCTATTTTTCTTGAATTCTATCAAAATTACCCGATTAAGCTCAATTCACAACATACGGTCAAATATGCAACTAATATGGTTCTCCAATCATCCAAAGGTCTTATCTTTAATCCGAGAACACTTCTAATAACTCAAATTTACTTATAAATAACAATCATAATTTAAGTCACCTAATTACACATTTAATTAATTAGGAAACCAATAAATTTAGTGAAATATCAATTATTCTTATTACTTTGAACCTCACGTCCTATACCAATAGCTTCATAATATCAAACATGATTTTCCTACCAAGTTTCATAATTTTTTAAATTCATTTACTATTTTTTCATAAATTAGTAAGATTTTATTCATTAAAAATTAATAATAATTTATAGAATTAATTTTTGAGTTCAGGGCCTGGACCACTTGGTTGAGGTCATCAAGTATTATAATTTAGACTCTTGTTCCATCCAATTAAGACTAGGGGTGAACCACACTTTTCTGACTCACCTTGGCCCAAAAGTGGGCTTGTGTAAAAAGTAGTCATCTTCCCTAACTTTAACACCCAAATTCTGTAATTAGAGCAGTCCACCATTTTTATTTTTCTCTCAAATTTTGACCTAAAATTTCTCCCTCAATTCTTATCCAAATAATGCAAGTTATATATGGATTTTGATCATTTTTTCGAGATCTATCCAACCATATAGTTTAATTAGATTAAACCTTTCAAATTTAAAAGAAAACTCAACCCAAAGCTTGGGGTTACAATGTTTTCTTCTAAAACTTTGATCATTTATATCTCTTTAAATGCATCCCTATATTAGGTATATTAAATATCGAATTAAAAATTATTTCATAGGTAATAAAATTATGTTTCCAATTTATTCAAAGACCATCAAATCTATATTCAAAATCAAACCCTAACTTGATTGTTCTATAGTCCCTTTTATTATGAGAAATTATAATTTTAAAAATTAATAATTAATTAATAAATTTTCTTAGTAAATCACAACAATAAAATAGTCATACTAATTTGATAAAATCATAATCTTAACTCCATTAATACCTTCGTCTGAAATTAAATTTCTTTAATCCTCTATAGTATAGTCTCTCTCTCTCTCTCTCTCTCTCTCTCTCTCTTTAGAATTGAGATATGTAAAATAAAGGCTAAGGTTTGTTATGGTCATATATTTATAATAAATTAAACTCTTCATTATTATATTAGTGCCACATATTTATTCATATTTTAACTTAGCTCCAACCTAAATTATTTAATTCAATTATATTACCTTATTTATATTTTTATATTAAATCGTACCACTATTAATATCTAATTTAATTTTTAATAAGTTCATAAAACTAATTTCTTTCTAATATATAAAGTATTAACCCTTAGAAAAAATACGGGTTATTACAACTACTTAGTAATTAATAGAGTTGTAGTGAAAGCTTCAACCCAAAATCTCTTTGAAACAATTGAGGCAATCATCATAGTCTTGCCATGATCAATTATATGACGGTGCTTATGTTCGGCAACTCCATTTTGTTTAGAAGTGTCGGGACAAGACACTTGATGTAAGATTCCATACTCATTTAGATGTTTCATAAATTTACCATCTAAGAATTCACCTCAATCAGATTGAAAAATCATAATTTTTTATCAAATTAATTCTCAACCATTTTCTCAAATTGCAAGAAACATGGATAAAAATATGATTTTCTTTTCAAAGGATATATCCTTATAAATCGTGTGCAATCATCAATAAATGAAACAAAACACTTAAATGGTTGAAAAGAAATAATTGGTGCTTGTCCCCATAAGCCTGAATGAATCTTAAGCATTAGTTCCAACGAATTGCTTTTGCTCATTTGACATGAATCAAAAATAAAATGAGGTTGATTCCAATCATCAAAATCAATAGTAATTAATCCTTTATTGCTTAAGAAACGAAGTACTAGTGATTGTGGATGGCCAAGATGTTTGTATCAAACTACTTCGGAGGTGGTTTTGAATCTTGTTGAAAACAAAGCTTTCTGTCAATTATCCAAAACACATAAGCCTCCTTGCTTAGTTTCAAACGCCAGAAGTTTGCTTAGCTTCATATCCTTGATTATGAAACCCTTATATGAGAATTCAACGAGACAAGAAATATCATCTGTGAGTTGACTAATTGAAATCATATTCATCTTCATATTTGAAACTAGCAAAACATCTTCAATATGATTGTTTGGAACCAGGATTAACGTGAATATTACAAATATAAGAAATAGGTAATTTATTACCATTACCAACCATAACCTTATCAATACCAGCAAAAGGAACAACATTTTTTTTAGTTTACCAAGATCCCATGTGATATGTGCAGATACACTAATATCCGATATCCAATCTTAATTTTGCCCATCTTTCAAGGTTATGGCTGCAAGTGTTTAAGCAATATCCTTGGCTTGAAATGCATGATTGAATTGATTCCATTATTTAATAACACCGAAACCAAACTTTTCATAGATTTGACACCCAATACATGGTTTAACTTGTGAATTTTTAGAGGTCTTGAAGTGATTTTCTTCTTGAGATTTGGCATGGAAATGACGTGTATGAGATGTTTCCCCATTATTCTATCTATAACAAGTTTTTGGGCTAGAAGAGTTCTGCCTAGTTAGTACAAAACCACGGCCATGTGAGGAGAATTGAGAAGTGTTAAACCAACCACGACCACAACCTTTAGAAATTCTTTGTCTAACAATGACCTCGTGTTGATGTGAAGAGGTGTATAGAGAAGGACTATGAGCCATTTTAATAGCTTCATGGTTCTGTAATAGAGGAATAAGGTTTGTATAAGAGGGAATTGGAAACTTGAGCATATTTGTCGCAAAGTTTTCATATCTTGGTCCTAGTCCCTTCAACAAGTAGAAAACTTTCTTCTCGTCTCTAATTGATTTCGCAGTGGCAATAAGGTCATCATATAGTCTCTTGAACTTGGTTAAGTATTCATTGAGTGACATGTCTCCTTTTTGAAGCAAATAAAGTTCTATTTCGAGTTGAAATTCTTTTGTTTGTGAATATTGCGCAAAAGCATTCTCTAATGCACTCCATACGGATGTATAAATGGATGTATAAGTCTCCAACCCAACAACCAATCCAAGAATTACTTTAGATAGTGTCAGTGATCCACCCATGCAACAATCTATCTAATTTTCGCCACTAAACAAAATCTGGATTCAAGGTCTCTATTTTTCCATCATTTGACATAGCATATTTTGCTAGTTGAGGATAACTCTATAAATTTCAAAATTTTCATTAGATCAACTCCCAAACATATTCACCCAAAAATTACTTTAAATTTTTTGTGACTAAAATTGTAAAGATCTGAAAAATCAGGTTAAATTTTTCGTTTTGCCGGTAGGACACTATTTACACATTATTTGCCAGTAAGGCGCTATACATGTATTGTTTAGGCATAAGTCATGTTTAGAAGCATATTTTGAGTATGACATAGAAGAACAATATGCTTAGAATATTACAATACAACTCCTGTGAAAATTTGAGCCTATTTAGAGATAGTTTCACACATGGACCATAAAGGGCATCCCGGGTGGCCCAAGTGGACCTGGCCAAACCCAGCGACAGGAGAAAATACAGTTTTTGAAAAAATATCATTTAAAATAATTTTAAGAACTTTGGTTAAAGAAAAATGTCGAATTGAGGCATTTTGGGATGGGTTGTAGTGTAAAGGGGTCCTGAACTCATTAAGGGCAAAAAGGTCATTTTGCCCCTTTGCCCCTTTACTATAAATACAGCCCCTTAGTGATAAAAATTCATTATTTGGTTTGAGAATACAATAGCAGCTCATGCATGGGAGAAAAGTGAAGAAAAACCTAGGTTTTTCCAAGTTTCAAGCCACTAAAACACCTCTAGGCTAGGATTCTCATAAGACTTCCTTCTAGGAAGTTGTTCCCACATCAAGGGCTACATTCTTACTGATTGGTTTGGCTGCACAGCATACAAAACTCCCTAGGGTTGAGAAAAACCCTTTTAAGTATGATATTTTGCTAAGTAAGGAATATGGCTAAGTTTAAAAGTGTTTTATAAGTTGATTGAATGATTTATATGTTTCTTTGTTGTTGGAAAATCACTTAGGATGTAGTTGCTTTGAAAGCCTAGAGTTGGTTGTTTATGTATTTATGTGTTCTTTGTATTCTTTGAGAATTTGGTAAAGTGATAAACATGAACCATGACTATATGTATAATTCATTATGTTCTATCTTATATTCATGTAGACAAAATCTTGTAGTTGGAAAGTTATGATTTATTCAATGTGTTGGTACTTTATATATTTTGTAATCTTTGAGAAATTGTCAAAATAATGAACATGTAACTTAAATATATGTTTGATTCATTACTTTGTCGCTTATGTTCATGTGAATAGATCTTGTGTTTTGGAAGATACGGTTGTTTAATGCATTGATGCTTTGTGTAATTATGTGTTCTTTGATAATTAGTAATATAGTGAACATATAACATGAGCATGTGTTTAAATTGATTGTATATGGCATATGTTCATGTGGAAGAAGTTGTGTAGTTTGAAAGTCAAAATTTACTTTATGGATGATGCATGATTTAAGATGTATGCCATGTGTTTGACAAAATGACTTATTGAAATTGCATAGAAAAATCAAGGCATATTGGCATATAGTGATTCTTTGAAAACATAATGTGGGTTGGGCACTTGGTGCTATGCATTATGAGGATGTAGATCCTGTGGTGAAAAACCCCAAATTGGCCATCAGTACTCGCGAACTGACGGGGATGGACCGTGAAGCGTGACATATAACAGTACTCGCGGGCTGACGAGGAAGGATCGTGAAGCGAGACATAGGTGTGACATAGAGTTTGCATGGGTGTGTCACGCATATTTCCATTGCATTGTATTAATGAATTGGAAGGCATGCAGATTATAAATGTACACTTGCACATGCCACGCCTTAACTTTGTTCCTTGCATTAGCATTATGTCATACCAACGGTTGAGCTGACCCCTCTTGGGATATCATATTACAAATGAGGCTCTCGGTACTTGAGACTTGATGAAGTCATTGGAACACAGAGGGAGAAAAGTAGATTTTGAAGTATATTTGGCCTAAGGGCTTCATTTTTATATGTATGGGCATAAGCCCAAATAACTTGTGCTAAATTTGGAAAAATAGTGGACTATAGGCCATAGACCATTTTGTAATGTAAGGGTTTAAATCTAAATGACAAATAAGGTATATTTTGTTTAATGTGCATTATATGTATATGTTGGAAACAATGGATGTATATGTAATTTCCATAGACTTGTGGCCATCGAGTGAGGGTGGAATGTACATTACTTGTATATATATAAATTGTTGTAAAATATTAGGTGGAAAAGGCTTAGAAAACAAAGGAGACCATGTTAAAATTTTTTGAAATTAAAAGGGTTGTTAGGTGTGTAAAACACCTTATATATAAGTGGGAAAAGTGCCAAAAATGGAGGGTTAAAAACCTTGAAAAAGTAGGTTAAAACTTGAAAAAACTAGCTGCAGCACTTTGAAGAAAAAATCAGAAAATAGAAAAATCAGCTTGCAGCTAGCTATAGTAAACCTGCAGGACAGCAGACCAAACCAACCCTGACTGCCCCTGCCGCCCACCCGCGCACCCCACGCTAGCGCACGCGCGCCGTGCTCTACGTGCGCCGTGCCCTGCGCGCCCTGCGTGTGCCATACTGCCTGCTGCCCAGCCCTATGTGTGCCCAGCCTGACAGTCCCTTGACACCACCCATTGGCCACCCTTTTGGGCCATGTTTGGCCACTTTATTGAGCCATGTTTGGCCACTCTCATGGGCCATGTTTGGCCACTTCCTTAAAAAAAATTTGGTAGACTTCTTGACTTATTCTTGGCCCATGTCTTTGGGTATTTGGGGCCTATTTGAGCCGTTATTCCAAGGCATTGTTAGTGACATTTTGGGGCTATTTTAAAGATCATTTTTTAACATGACTTAGACCTATTTTGAATAGTGATTTAGGGAGATATTTAATTGGCATTAGAAAAGCATTTTGGCTAAGTCCAATAGTAAGTTTCCATTTCAAATCTTGGGGAAGTATGAGAAAATAAATGCGTAATCAACTAAATCCACCTTAATGGCCTTTCATTTACTTTTCTTATTTTATTTTACTCACTCCCCGTGTTTGTGAAAATCCGGGGCGTAACAAAAATACTCCTTTAATATCTTTTTTTCAAAAATAGTATAAATGAATCATGTGAATAGCACCCAACATTTAACAAAACTTTTCAAAATTCTAATTAATCCATCAAAAATTTATACAAAATTGATTATTCAATATAATGATGCAATTATCTGATGATGGACTTTTGTCTTATCCTTTCATTAAAACATTTGAAATGAAAATTATCTATATAGAAAGGAAATTCCTAACCCCGTGTTAATCGTGTCATCTTCCATTGCTTTTGGCTCCATTAACCCGTAACTTTCATCCATTTTCGCTTCTCTCTTCTGATTCTAGAAAATTAAAATACATTCAATTGTTCATTATATATATATATATATCCACACCATCGTTTCAACCCACAAAAAATGAAGATGAGATCTACCCTAAGTGACCCTAATTAATGATGAAATCCATTTGATTAGCATCCATTGGCAATCGGTTGCACATCATAAATACACGTCATTCACCTCTACAAATGATAATTCTAATTTTGCAACTACTTTGATTGGCATCGATAGATTGACTACATCATAGAGAAAGCTATGAAAATTCAACGAAAAAATCAAGACATATTTTTATACATGAATTCTATGACGGTTTACTCGATTCGACTTTAAACATTATTGTCGAAGATGGGTGAGAGGAGAGGTAGATTGTATAGCGAGTAGGAGAAAGTGGATTAGTGAATGAGAGACACATTGTTCAGAGAGAGAGAGAGAGAGAGAGAGTTCTAGAGAGAACAACGGAACCAAAGTTTAAAGTTAAGTGAGGTTTAGCACATGGGGTTTGAAAAAGGTAATTGTGGGTTTGGTAAAAGGATAAATCATATATAAAGGTATTCTTGCCTTTTTGAAACAAAATAAATAAAAGTGACTACTCCTTAAATGGATTTGAGCGCAAAATACAAGATAATTGATTATCCTTTAACTCAAAAGTGGAAAGCGCGTAGATTTCACAATAGTTAAGTATTTTTATAAAGGACTTAAGACTAATTAACTCTATTAAAAATCTGGGTAATGATTTTTCTTTATTTAAACTGGACAAAAAAAAATCTCTGTTTAGAGAATTTTCTTTAGATAGAGAAAACTATGTCCACAAAATGAAATTTCTCTATTTAATAAACACGATTTTTTGACAAAATAATTTTTTCTAAAAAGAGAAAGCTCTTTCTCCACAAAACAAAGTTTCTTTGTTTAAAAAACACAATTTTTTAGACATCATATAATATGGGTCTTGTTTGATAGATCTCAATTTTTAGAGTACGAATATATACTTTTATGAAAAACTGATTTATATATTGTAATTTATTTAATTTTAAAATTAATAGGAAAAAATGGTGATAATGTAGCGACTTAGGAAATTATTAAAAGGTGTTTTGGTAATATTATCTTTAGAGTGATAAATTTCGAGAACAAAATTTTTATAAGGGGTAGAGATTGTAATGACTCGAAAAATCATCAAAAGGTAAGTTGGTAAATTGCCAACATAGGCTGAGGCCAAACTGAAAATAAATTGAAGATATGTCACATGGACTATGAGATGAATGTATAAGTCATCAATATGACATTATAAACCTTAAATAAAATTTTGGTAATTTATTTGGAACTAGTATGAACCTCGGGGCTATACAGTTATTTGTAAAACGAAGATAAATATGAAAATCAAATAGTTAAATTTGGAGAAATGGACTGCATATTTGGAATCAGAGTGTCGAGATTAACTAAAGTGCCCATTTTGGTAAAATTCTAAGACAATTTTAAATTCAAACACGTGTGCATGCATAGTTGGCCAACTAGCCACGTGGCATCTTGGGAAATGTGAGAAGCTTCTTCAAGAAGCCGAGTGAAGCTTTCTACAACATGACACATGTCAAAATTAGGATGGAAGAATAGTGTGATTATATGTGGTAAGGTGCATGGTTAAGAGACAAACTTGACACTTGATGTGCCATGATGGGACACAACCCTACCAACCCCTTTTCTTTCTTTTTTCTCTTTCCTTCTTCTCAATAGAAACCCCCACAAAATGTCACGCCCCAAATTCCAGCGAACCCGAGGCATGAGTAACGAGACAAAAAGAAATAAAAAAAAAATAAAGAAATGAAAGATAATAATGACATTCTCATACATTCCGTACACTATTCTGATACATACATAGGGTCTGGTCCATTGGTTCACAACATACAAAATAAAATACAGTCTCGGGCTTATGCCCTTACACAATATCAAAAGAGCCCCTTGGGCCCAACATAATCCTCAATCAGACCGTCTCTATGTCTCGTACAGCTGGGACATCATCTGAAATGTTTGCCCCACTAAAGGGGTCAGCTCAACATACTGGTACAATATAATGCTAATGCAAGAAACAAAACTAAGGTCGTGGCATGTGCAAGTGTACAGTTATTTCTATATGGCATTCGATATCATGATGGCAGTACATAAACAGTATATAGTATATGAATAGTATGCGTGACACACCCATGCAATTCTATGCCACCCATGTCTCATGATACGGTCATTCTCCGCTGGCATGAGTACCGCCACTTATGTCTCGCTTCACGGTCCGGAATCCGTCAGGCTTGCAAGTACCTAATGGCCGATTTTGGGTTTTTCACCACAGGATCTGCACCCTCATAATGCAAAGCACCAAGTGCTTACCCACGCCATGTCCAAGGAATCACACCATGCCAATATGCTCTAATCTCATCATGCCATAATGCAATCTCAGTGATGCATCTCATTCATACATAAAACATGCTTTCAAGTGTACAATTCATAACATCAACAGTTCTTCAAAGCAGATGATTCACACGCCACACTAACACATGCGATATACCCATAATCATCATCCAACTAAACAAGCTAGCACGTAGCACATAAGCATGTGAACACTCAGACAAACATGTGAACAATTAATACAGCAAAGCAAGTATTCCTAATCTCAATTCTATTTCTTACTTAGCACAATATATCGTACCTGGTAATCGATCTCAAACCGGAAAAGTATACTCGTAGTCAAGTGAAACCACCGTAAGAGCACTGAAGGTCAGGTCACCTTCTCTTTGCCTTTCCGTGTCCCTAAAATTCATAACATGAAACTCAGTTTAATTGTCACTTGAATTATGCTATTCATCAAATTTTACGTCTTTATCTTATAAGCTTCTACTTTGCTAAATTAAACTCTACTATTGAATCCGGGACATTGAAGAAAATAAGTTTAGGCTTTCGTAGAATTCAATTCGGGCATCTGGGTCAAAAAGGGCAAAATAGTCATTTTGCACTTTACACGGGTCCTTACATTTCGTGACCTCTTTTCACAAATCGGACTCTACGGTTGAGTCCGGAATGCTCGAGATAATAAAGTTTCACTATTTGTTTACCTAATTCGGAGTTCATTTGACTGTACTTCAATTCAGGGGTATTTTGGTAATTTTATGTGTTGCTACGTGTCTTTTATTTTTCGGGACCCCGTCTCGTAAAACGGACCTCACCATTGGTCTCAGAATGGCCGAGATAGTCAAAATACACTAATGACTTGTCCCATTTGGACTCCGGGATATTTTAGAATATTTATTTAATTAAATTAATTTATTAATTAATTAATTTAATTAATATTTTATTAATATTTTATTAATATTTAATTCTGGTGGGCCTAACTGTAATTTCTCTAAAGTTCAGGGGTTAAAATGTAATTTCCGAAAGTTCAGGGTTAAGGTTCAATTTCCAAAAGGTTCAGGGTCAAGGTTCAATTTCCAAAAGGTTCAAGGTTCAAATTGAAATTAGTTTAATTTACTATCCCTAATCAGGTTAACCAAACAGGGCTCATCCAGAACAGGGATAGGATATCCCTGTTCCTATTTTAATTTAAAAGTTTTTAATTTCTTATCTCCGTAACCAAACGCCCCAATTTAGTTTTTTAATTTAAACCAGTGAGCGACACGTGGCAGGGGCGGGTCAGCCCAAGCCCGACCCGACCCGAACCGACCCGACCCGGACCCGGAACAGTGCCCCCTTCGTCCCCCGCTTTTCCGGCGAAGCTCCGGTCGCCTTCTCCGGCGCCGGTGGCCGGAATTTCAGAAAATCAAGTTTTCAAACTTGATTTTCTTGGTGTTTTTGAAGCCTCTTTCAATTCTAAATCATTCTAAAACATTTTTGGAACCTTTTAACACTGTTTTGAAGCTCTCAATCACAATGAAAAGCCTAGACTCCCCCCCCATGGCCGTGACCTGCACATCCCTTTTTCTCTCTCATTTCTCAACCATTTTGGTTGATTCTTGTCCCTAAATTCTCCATATTTCATGCTCTATAAGTTCCAACAATTAAATCTAAGCAATAGGCTACAAAACAGATCATGTGTATATGAGATTTCTAGAGAAAGAAAATAATGGGTTTTGTAGTTTTACCTCCGTTTCTCTCTCCTTCTCTTGGTTCAACCTCCTTGTCCTCCCTCTGGCTCTCAGCTTCTCCTTCTCCTTTCTTCTCTCTTCTCTTCACAGTTCCCACTTTCTCTTTGCCTTCACTTTCTCTCTCTCTATATCTCTCTCTCCCTCTCTCTCTAATCTCACGATCGGTCTGTTCCTCTCAACTCCCACCACATACACATATACATACAGACTACACTCACACACTTCCAACCACCCTCTTACACACACCATGCCTCCCATGCCCCTTGGAGTGTTTTACACTCCATCACCCACTCACTCACTGCACACTCCCACCCACACGGCACACACAATCAGCTTTTATACATATATATATATATATATATATATACACATTTAAATACACACACTCATATGTATACACATACACACACCAATTAATTTAAATTATATATATATATATATACATACACATCCATCACAACAACAACAATAATAATAATAATAATAATAATAATAATAATAATAATAATAATAATAAAAATAATAATAACAACTTGAGAATTTTATTTATTTTAAAAAAAAAAAAAATTTTCAGGTTGTTACACAAAATCTCTCCCTCATGCCAATTCTCTCCCTCTCTTTCTAACTTTCTCTCTCTAGCCAAGTGTATGAGTATTTGTGTGCATATTTGGGCAGCCATAAGAAGAGGGGAAGAGTGTTTTTATGTGTCTGTGTGTGTAAACTAGTGAGGGGGAGAAAGTGATGGTATGCGTGTGTATATGTAAGTGTGTTTAAATAAGTGTGTTTGTGTTTTTGTGCGTGTGTGTATGTTACATACATAATGAACCAGCCAATAAACCAAGAGAAGAAAAAAAGAAAAGAAAGAAGAAGAAGAAGAAGAAGAAGAAGAAGAAAAGAAAAGAAAAGAGGAAAGGAAAAAAAGAGAAGTAGGAGGGTTGGATAGACGTTCGGACCAAGGTTGAACCACCATTGAAGCTTGGTGAAGCTTTCTCTCTCCTCAAATTTTCTCTTTCTAAGCGGAAAGTTGAGGTAGGGAAATTCTTAGTATTTTGGGTTTTATTCTGAGTCAAAAATGATCATTGCATGCTTGTAATGCTATTCATATGTGTATGAGTGTTGCCATGAATATACATATGTGTGTGTGTGTGTGTAGTAGAGAGTGATCTGAAATGGGATCTCTCACATTCCTTCGATTTAATCCCTCAACCAGTTTGTAGGGGTGGTAGAGAGATTCAGGAATGGTTTAGAAAAGGTGAGGGAAGACTGAAAACTGATTAGTTAACTAATCACCGAAAAATCAAGATCATTAAGTTTTTGGCATGATTCAGTAGGCTCTGATGCTTCAAACCTATTCTAAAATGTGTAAAACAATTATATATGAAGATTAGAAAGAAATAGAATTGAAAACAGTGTAGAAAAACACAGGTTTGAAAATTAAGGTTTTCAATTTTCCGGCGAGGTTCATCGGAGAAGGCGACCGGAGCTTTGTTAGTGGCAGTCAATACTGGCATTAACCGGTCAACAATCAATGGTTGACCATTGACCAGTCAACGAGTCGGGTTGCGGGTTGTGGACCGGATTGGGTCACGGGTCTAGCTTAGTAAGCCTTAGGCCTAAGGGTCTGTTTAGCCAGAGGAAAATTGAAACCTTGAAATTGAGATTGAAATTGGAATAAAGATAATCCTATTCCGAAAATTGAGGATTTAATCTGATTCGGCCTGTTTGGTTACAAGTTTAAGAAATTGAATTCTTAGAAATTATAAAGGGGTTGATTCATTGGAATTAAATACAAATCAGTGAACTAATTTGGAAAAATTACAATTAAGCCCACTTGTTGATAAAATTGATAATAAAGCTAATTAAAATGTGAGAATAAGCATTCTTAAGGTTTTTGGGCATTCCAGACTCAATGACGAAATCGGTTTGGATATTCGGGACCCAGAGTGGTCCCACATAATTATGTAAAATTATAAAAAAATACCCCTAATGCTAAATTAAGAGATATAAAGGCTAACTGAAATTGAAAATGGGCTATCGGTCACATCCCGTACCCCACAGTATGCGGATGCCGATGACATGATGCCAGTTGGCCACCTTACTAGTCTCCCTACCAACAATGCGATCAACCAAAGGCAAACTTCGGAACTTTACAATGAATTGCATTCCAAATGTAGGGTCAAAGCAGCAAAAATTAAAACCCTTTTAAGTCGGGAATGCAACTCATTTAAACTGTCACGCCCCGAATTCCTGCGAACTCGGGGAGCGACTGAACGAAATAAAAAGGGAAATAAAATAAAGGACAATCTAACAGATTCAACTCAAAACTTTCATTCATTTCCTTCAATGTACATCCATGTAAAGCACGATCAATAAAAACATTCAACATGTCATTCGGGCTTAAGCCCTTATACAATATCAATACTTCTCGAAATACGCTCCCAAGGGCCAAGATCATTCTAAGCTCATGTCTCTTCCACTCTGCAAGACTTCCTCAAGTCTCGAGTGCCGGGAACGTCATCTGTGGGGAGTTATCCCACGAGTGGGTCAACTTAACTGCTGGTATGATATAATGCTAATGCAAGGAACAAAATTAAGGGCATGGCATATGCAAGTGTACAGTTATTTCTACATGTCATTCAATATCATCCATACAACGTACTATCAATAATCTACATGTCATCCAACTCATTAATATAATTTAAGGCATGGCATGTGCAAGTGTACATTTATCTCTACATGCATTCTAAATCATTCATGCAATGTGATAACAATAATCCACATGCCTTCCAAATCATCCATACCATGTAATAGCAATAATCCACATAACATCCAAGTTATCCATGCAATGTAGTGACCATGCCCATGAAACACCCACACAACTCAATGCCACAACCATGCCAACTTTATGCCACAACCATGTCAACTTATGTAATGTAATGTCCCTTCGCGGATCGCTCTCATTGGTTCGGGTACCAAATGCAATATCATGTCCCTTCGCGGATCGCTCCCGCTGATTCGGGAACCAAATGCAATATCATGTCCCTTCACGGATCGCTCCCATTGGTTCGAGTACCAAATGCAATATCATGTCCTTTCATGGATCGCTCCCGTTGGTTCGGGAACCAAATGCATATCATGTCCCTTCACGGATCGCTCCCGTTGGTTTGGGTACCAAATGTTATATCATGTCCCTTCGCGGATCGCTCCCACTGGTTCGGGAACCAAATGCAATATCATGTCATGTCCAAGGAATCATACTATGCCAATATGCTTTGATTCCACCATGCAACAATACAATCTCAGATAAGCAATTTATCAACACATGGAGCATGCTTTTTAAACAATGTATTCCACTTAAAGCAATTACAGCATCTAAATAATAATCCTCTTCCACATGAAGGTATGTAATACAAAATCACGTAAACACATACTCAAGTCACGTATTTACCATGAATCACGTACAACACCGGCACATAGAATAATCATATCTCCATGGAGCAGCGAGAATAACATAAGCAACGTAAACAATCAACTCAAGATTTCCTTTTAAAACAATATTCCTTATGTGATTTTTCTAACATCAAACAAATAATTATATGATTCATTTAATCAACATGTAAATCATTCCTAAACTTAATTCTATTCCTTACTTAGCACAATACACCATACCTGATGTGTTGGTCACAACCCTAAGAGATCGTGCTCGCGGTGTAGCCGAACTAATCAATGAGACCGTAGTCCATCTACTGTATCTGTCCAAAGAGTCAATCAGTCTTCTCCTCTCCCTTTGGTGTTCCTAAAACCACAAAATATAACTTAGTCTATTGCTACTTGAGTTATGTTATTCATCAAATTTTATGTCTTTATTTTATGAGTTTCTATTTTTCCAAGTTAAACTCTACTGTTGAGTCCGGAACTTCGAAGAAAATAGGTTTAGGCCTTCGCGGAATTTAATTCAGACATATGTACCAAAAAGGGCAAAATGGTCATTTTGCACTTCCACGGGTTCCTATTTTCGAGACCTCTCTTCATAAATCAGACTCCTCGATTGAGTTCGGAATGTTCGAAATAATAAAAATTCACTATCTTTTTATTTTAATCGGGGTTCGTTCGACTGTGTTTTGACTCATGGGCATTTTGGTAATTTTCAAGGGTTTTACGTGTCTTTTATTTTTCAGGACTTCGTCTCACGTCACGCACCTCACCGTTGGTCGTAGGAGGTCCAAGATTGTCAGAAAACACCTATGACTTGTCTAATTTGGACTCCAGGCCATTTCGAGACATTTAATTTAATTAAATGAATTTAATTAATTAAATTGGGTTTAATATAATATATATATATATATATATCTTGCACAAAATGGTTGGGCGCACATAGGGTGGCACCTTGGCCAGGTGTCACCTCCCCTCATCACCGGTCCTTGGTTCGACTCGCAGTACGCACAATTCCTGTGTAATCCCCCCTCCTTCTTTTTCCTTTTTTTTTTTTTTTTTAATGTTGGGCGGCCCAATTCCAAGAGGCCCACTGACTTTTAAATTTTAAAACCCAAGACTTATAATTAAAATGAAGCCCAACAGTTAAATTTAAAATAGGCCCAAATGGTTTAAAATGAAATAGGCCCAACTCATCAAGCCCAACCGACCCTTCTTCCCCACGCCTTTCCGACGAATAGCCCCAGGTCTCCGTCGCCATCTCCAGCGACGGTGACGATTTTCGGCCATTTTTTACGTCTCGGCTTACGCCGTTTTCTTCTACTTCCTTTAGTGATCTCGTATATAAATTCCGAAGTGGGTTTAGGTGGGTTTTTGGCTATCAAACGAAACCACAACAGTGGCTGTTCCGGCCATGCATGCCGTTTCCGGCGAGCTTCATTTTTAGGTATTTCATCATGATTTTAATACTGTTTTGACCTGTTTCATTCATAATTCATTTCCTGTGTCGTATATAAATAAATTCTTATCACTCAAACCAGTTTTTAAAGCATGAACTATGGAACCCGTTTGTCACCCTCATAACCTGCAACTGATCTGTTCTAGGTCATTTCTAGGCCTTTTCTCTTCATTATTTTTGCAAGGATTTTCATTTTCCATGTATAACAAGATCTAATAATTTAAGACTACTATCATGCCTTTAAAATTTTTAAAACAGAAATCATGCATGAAGTACTAACCTTTTATTTCAGTTCTCCCTAGCCGTACCTCCCTCTCTTCTTCCTGATCTTTCTTGCACTGCTGAGCCTCCTCTCAACGCTCTCTCAGTTTCTTATTTTGGTCTCCTCTTTTCCTGTTTCAAACACACATATACATATGCACCATCTCTCTCTCTCTCTCTCTCTCTCTCTCTCTCTCTCTCTCTCTCCAAAGTCAGACCTGCTTCCACACTCAACCCATCTGACACACTCAACCAGCAGCCCCTAAACCTGCACCCTACACACACCTATATTATTCTATTACACTGCCCCTTCTTGACTTTTTCATTTCTTTCTTTTCTTTTCTTTAATTGCTTCTAGACATGCATATATATTATATGCATATAATATTACACCTACACCTACATCACACGGCTTCACTTACTCTTCTTCCTTTCCCTTACTGCATGCATTACTAACGCATGACACATACACGGCTTTCATGCAGCCTTGTCCCCCCACTCATCTTTTATTTCATTTCTTTTGTTGCATTTTATTTTATTATTTTATTCTATCTTATCTTACTTTATTATTTCATTTCATTTATTTTATTTTATTATCACATGTTCTCCACTTTTATAATTTCACTTCTTTTATTATTTAATTATTTTCTTAATTAATAACATAATTATTCAAATGCACTTTTTCTCACTAGTCTCGAGCTTTCAATACGACAGGCCTCGAATACTCGAATTGCCTATTATTAAATTGTACGTCTAATTTTTTCTTTATTAAATTAACGCTTGGTTCAAGATTACACGTCACGACTCGGTCCAAACCCGGGTCGGGTACTGGCTAACTCAAGTCGGGGTATTAAAGCCCTATTGGAAAAATGAAAGATTTATCCTAAATTTTCAAGTCTCTACATCCTTCCCTCCTTAAAGAAATTTTGTCCCGAAATTTAAAATAAAAATAAGATAAAATACATCACTGAACAAACAACTCTGTATACCTAGTACGGACCTCAGCCTCACGTTCCCAAGTGGCCTCCTCGATCCCATGGTGGTTCCAACGAATTTTGACCAAAGGGATGGTCCTGCCTCGTAAAACCTGGTCCCTTGAGTCTAATATTTGCACGGGTCTTTGGCCATAAAAGGCGTCACTCCCTAACTGAAGATCTACCCAATCCAATACATGTGAGGGTTTAGGCTCGTACTTCTTTGATAAAATAATAAAAGATCAACATAAAACACATCGCAACATGGAGACGTGTGGCCTCACCTATGGATCATTGACCTCTCCCTCAGCCAGGCGATGTGGAATGTATTACCCTCTCCCATTACTCTCTCTCCCCCCCCCCCAAAGGGACCTCGTCCACTTGGGTGGGCGAGCGGCGGTGTTATGACATGGAAAAAAAAAAATTATGGTTATTGAATTTTTTTTATTATTATTATTATCATTATTATTATTATTATTATTATTATTATTATTGTTATTAAAATGGAATGTGTGATTATATGTGATATGTATCATGTATGCATGGATGTGAGTATGTATATATATATATATATATATTTTAATTTTGTGTACATGTATATGAGTATGTATATGTATATAAATGCATTTGGCAGTGTGTGTGAGGTAGCAGACCTAGTGTGTGAGGTGTGTAGTGTCGGCTGGGTGTGTGTGTTTGGTGTGTGTCTAGTGTGTGAGAGAAGTGAGCTATATATATATATATATATATATATATATATATGCTAGAGTAGAGCAGCTTTGCATTAAATGCAAAGCTGCATTTTGGGGGAAGGAAAGTGGCTGATATAGGGTGATAGAGGTCAGAGAGAGAGAGACGTGTGAGATTGAGTTGTGATGCATAAGGTGGTCTCGGGTGGGAAGAAAAGAAAAGAGAAGGAAGGAAAGACTGAGAGCAAAGGAGAGAGAGTTCTGAAGAAGCAGAGGTGACCAAGAGGAACAGAAGGAAAGAGGAAGCAAACCAAGAGGAGAAAAACCGAAATCTTTGGTAAGTGGGCTGTTTCTGTTTTATTTTTTTTAGGCATGATAATTTATTCGATGTATGGGATCTTAAAGAGTGTATTGTGGGGATTATTTTGCAAAAGGAATGAAGGGAAATGGTTGAGAAACTAGGGAGAAAACCTAGGTTGCAGGTCACGGTCATGGGAGATGGGTGTTATCATTTTATGTGAAAAACTTGGTTTGAATGATGTAGAATGGAACCTAGGAGATGCAGAAATCATTTAGAATGAAAATAGGGATTGAACCATGGGCTAACAGTCACAAAAATGGAGGGGAAAGGTTCGGCCGGAGAGTTGACCGAGGGTTTGACCCTCTATTTCGTGGAGATGGGTAAGTTTTGGAGGGAAATAGAGGTTGGATATGGAATCTATGCGAAAAACCCTAGAAAAACACATTTTGAAAAGTTGAAAATGTCGCCGGAGATGGGTCGCCGGCGCTGGAGAAGGCGCCGGAACCCTACTGCTGCTTCGCCGGAAAGTCGGGGAAGAAGATGGGGTGACCGGGTCGGGTCGGGTCCGGTTTGGGCGGGTGTGGACCGCCCCTGCCACGTGTCGCGTGGGTGTTTTAAATTAAAAAGAAATTGGGGCTGTTTGGTTCCTAGGATAAGAAATTAAGAAATTGAAATTAAATTGAAACAGGGATATCCTATCCCTGTTCTCGGATTAGCCTCTGTTTGGTTAACCTGATTGAGAATAGTAAATTAAACTAAGTTCAATTTGAACCTTAAACCTTTTGGAAATTGAACCTTAACCTAGAACTTTAAGAAATCTGATTTTGAACCCCAGAACTTTGATTAATTATGTTTGACCCCCCATGAATAAAATATTAATAAATTATTAATTAAATTAATTAATTAATTAATTTAATTAATTTAATTAATTAAATATTCAAAAATATCCCGGAGTCCAAATGGGGCAAGTCATTAGTGTATTTTGACTATCTCGACCATTCTGAGACCAATGGTAAGGTCCGTCTTACGAGACGGGGTCCTGAAAAATAAAAGACCCGTAGAAACCTTTAAAATTACCAAAATGCCCTTGAATTAAAGTACAGTCCAACGAACTCCGAATTAGGTAAACAAATAGTGAAACTTTATTATCTCGAACATTCCGAACTCAACCGTGGAATCCGATTTGTGAAAAGAGGTCACGAAATGTAAGGACACGTGTAAAGTGCAAAATGACTGTTTTGCTCTTTTGAACCCCGGTGTCCGAATTGAGTTCTACGAGAACCTAAACTTATTTTCTTCAACGTCCTAGAACCAATGGTAGAGTTTAATTTAGCAGAATAGAAACCTATGAATTTAAAGACATAAAATTTGATGAATAGCATAAATTCAAATGAAAATAGACTGAGTTGGAATTTATGTTTTTAGGGACACTTACAGGACAGGAGGGGGAGATCTGATCTCTTGCATCTTCATTGATCAGTTCAGTTACATATCGTGCACGTTCTTCTTGGGTTGTGACTGACCCATCAGGTATGGTGTTTTGCTAATTTTAGAAATGAAGTTAAGTTAGGAATATTTGTGAATGACTAGGATGCTGTATGTGTTTATTTGTAATGTGTTTACCTGATTATTGGGATTGGTTGTTTACATGTTATGTGTTACTTGCAAGTTTAATAAAGTGAAGAACATGAATTATGATGTATGTACACACGAGATATGCATGTATATGAAACTGACTGGTGATTTATTTATTATTGTCCGAGCATGTTATATTATTGAGATCCATGTTCATTGAGATTGCATTGGCATATTGGCATATGATGAATTCTTTGAGAACATGGCGTGGGTAAGCACGTGGTGCTTTGCATTATGAGGGTGTAGATCCTGTGGTGAAAAACCCAAAATTGGCCATTGCATTGGTACTCCGTAGCCATCGGGGAGTACCCGTAAACGAGACATGGGTGTGGCATAGAGTTGTGCATGGGTGTGTCACGCATACTATTCACATATATTACTGCGATGCTTGAATGTCATTTAGAAATAAATGTACACTTTACACATGCCACGCCTTAGCTTTATTTCTGGCATTAGCATTTCATCATACCAGCAGTTGTGCTGACCCATTCGTGGGCAACGTTTTTCAGATGAGGACCCTCCAGCTACTTGAGACTTCCTGATACTCTGATAGGGTGGAGCACTTATTATATTTTTGGTCCATGAAACTTGTATATTGAAATGTAAGGGCTTAAGCCCGAATGACCGATGAACGATGTATTGTATATTATTTTATGTATTGATGAGAATGAACGCATGTTTAGTGAATTTGATTACTTTTGTCCTTTATTTATTTTATTTTCTGTCTCGTCAGTCGCGCCTCGGGTTTGTTGAAATTCGGGGCGTGACAGGCGGTGTGTAGACATCCCCACACTCCCTGCTAGGGTCTGGTACTGATCCTATCTGTAACGGAACACTCCTCATGGCATAACTTATAATGAAATTCTCAAAATGTGTTGTCTCACCAATGCCAATCTCCTAAATTCATCCAAACCTCACGGCCCACCTCGATAATTCAACACAGAAATAAAAATAAATGAAAATGCTCAATGTTCACAAGGACACCTCAAAGTCTCCCACACACTTGTTGACCATCTAACAAATCTCGAATTAAGCCATTAAATCACCTAGTGATTTATCACAATGGCATCATCCGTACATCACCCATACCACAATGCAATTCAATAACACAGTTTCCAGCATTATAATCATAAAACTTAAAGCAGTACACCAAGGTTCAAAAGAACAAAACACTAGTTAAACTCTTCACCAATTTAAAGCATGAACATACATCAATCCTTACTCACATGTATCTAAACACACGTACACATAAACATGTTTAAACATTCTCTTATGCATGCGTTAATAGCAGTCAGTTCATATATAAAATCATAGTCACAGTACTATACAGGTACTAAACTAGCATGTATATATATAGAATCAACAAGCAACATTCAATAGCTGACACGTAGCCTACCACATCAGCACCCAAGTATAAAATTCATCTCAAGAATATACATATACATAAATAAGCACACAACCCACCATATAGGTGACTAGGCACACGTCCAACCCTATGGATATTTGAGCTTATAGCCTATCTCACAAGCAACAAGCACATAGATGCTTATAAGCATCTAGTCCCAGTTCATTAACAACCAATCTTACTACCTATTGTACAATTTCACACACTAAGGTAACAAGCACTTACCTAATCACATAATCCAAACCAACCCAATTAAGTCGAGGTCTAACCTCTCCTACTCATAAGAAATTTCATCCTAGAAGGATCCACGAACACCCCCGTGAAATAAAGAAACTATCTCACTTAGAAGTACACACAGTCACTCTCCCCCTGTAGTAGCCTATACTCATCCAAAACGTAAATAACCAATCCATCCCTAACGTAATACTAAAACTAGACGTGTCAAGTAGAATGGAGTCAAAAGAAAGGATACCATCAGCTATCTCAATCGAGCGATCTTTACGGATCCTCGCTAGGGTCACTTTACCCCCCAACTGGTGTGTCAACTTGTAATGGTGGATCTAGCTGGTCTATTTCTAACCTTAGGCAACATGTATAATATGTTGTGACACATTTACCTAATCAACACTTACATAACTTACATCAACTATCCTTACCCTTTGGTTACGCTAAACAATTAATACCAAGTTCTAATACAGTCTTTCGCAAGGAAAGAATTCATTTCAACAATACAATAGACGTATATTCTAGTCACGCTAGTGTTCAATTAGCATACCAATACTCAACCCTGAGTGAATGTTATTCGAAAATAAAACCTTTTTCATAAACAGGGTTTAACACAACGTAACACAAGGATAGTGAAAATGCAGGAAAATGAAAAAATCAGGTTGCAGTCGCTACAGTGCACAGCCTACAGCCTGACCAGACCAGCGTTGTCGCGCGCTGCACCCTGCGTGCGCCCATGCGCGCCATGCCCCTTCCCCACGTGCGCAACTTACTGATGTCTTGCCTTACTGCGCGCACTGTTGCCTTACCTTGCTGCACAGCTGCTACCTTGGCCATGTCATGGCATGCTATGACCTACATTTTAAGCCCATTTCAAAACCATTTAATTTCACGTTTGACACCCTCTTTTGGAGCCCATTTTAGGCCACTTTTGGCCATTATAGCAAGCCATGTTAGGCACCTTTTTGGGACACTTTTTAGTCATATCTCAAGGCCATGTTTGGCTATTTATTTGGACCACTTTAGGTAGGATTTTTTTATCTATTCTTGGTCTACGCCTTAGGGCAATTAGGACCCATTTGGGGTCACTATTCCAAGGCATGTTTAAAGATATTTTGGGGCTATCTTGGAGGCCAACCTTGAACATTCTTTAGACTAATCCTGGCCATTGGTTTGGGAGATATTTGACTATCATTTAGGACTTACCTTGGGTGAGTCTAGTTAATGAAATTTTCATTTTCATTTTGGGGAAACATAGGGAAATGAATGAATAATCAATTAAATCCACCTTATGACCTTTCATTTACTTTTCTTATTTAATTTCACTCACTCCCCGGGTTTGTGGAAATTCGGGCGTGACACAATACATCTATTGCATATCAATGAATTCAATCATATGGTTTCACTCACTTGAATAGCATGATTGAATCTACAATAATCCAGATGTCCATACTTTAGTGCCATCAAATCCTTACTTGGCATTCCTTTTGGCCTATTAGTGTCATTTCTTTGTGCCTTCTAACCCAATGGAGATAAATCCTGAAAAAAATGTTAGGCAAATAGAGTGAGCTTAAATAAGCTCAGTTAGTAACATAGGTTCCCCGTCATAGGTTTCAAAACCAGTTCTTGCTTATAAAGCACACAGATAATTTAGTCACTTCAGACAGAACAGTTTCATTAAATCCACTTTAAATGCAGTTTAAGCATAACAAAACATAACTGAACTAAATAGAACAACCAAATCAGAACAGAACAGATCAGAATGGAATAAGATGCCAATATATCAATAAAAGTCATAGGGATATCATCAACAGAACGGAACAGGACAGAATTGACCGAAACAGGATGCCAATCAGGCATATAAACCTTTCCCAACTGCCCATAAACGGACACTCATGGGGCCTCTACCTTTTGGGTTTTGCTCTGGCCTTCTTAATCCATACCGCTCAATCCTGTAGTAGGCCCAGGAGTCAAAACGGAACAGAATCGAAACAAAATCCGAATAGCATATAACAGAATAGAACAGACCAGAACAGAAAAGCAGAACAGAACGGAATCATGCCAAGTTTAATGCAATACAAGGTGCATGTATTTAAGTATATGCATTTAAACAGTACACTATATGAAAATACTATGACAGTTAACATATCACAAAGTCAGAAGATCCGAGTTACTCACAAACTTTTACACTTATCTCCATTTACAAATGTTCTCTAAATACTGTCTTAGGCACATCCTTGCATATCCTGAATAATCATCATCAATTACAGACATATAAGAATTCATCAATTCATGAATTATTCATCATCTTAGGCGTCTATCAGATCACCTAATTAAGTCCATTGACGAATTACCCATTTATTGGGTCTCAACTTTGGCTATTAAGTTCCTTAATTAAGCTTAGTAGCTTTCAGAATTATAGTCTAAGTCATTTTGCCTTCATTCGTTAACAATGAATCATTTATTTAATGTTAGGGGCAAAATGGTCATTTGTCATTCTTGCCCCAGACCCTATCGTGGTCCTCAGAATATTCCACATGCCTTTTATTTATATATATATATATATATATATTTGAGTCTTTTGGATCTCATTTGGTATCTATTTAGATCATTAGAACACATCGATCATTTTCTATTTTATACTATGACTGTTCCAGAGTCTTATTTAGACCCTCAATTCACATTATTATACTTATGACAGTCAATCATATCAAATTGGCCATTTATTCGGCCTTTACTTATATTTTTTATGCTTAGGCATATTTTGGTCATTTTAAATTTTATAAAATTCTGACCCTGAATCATTATTTAGTCATATATATGAGTTCACAATTATTTGGACCTCCATTGGTATCAATTTTATCCAATTTGGACTTTATTTGGGCTTCGTACTATATTAGGGGTATTTTGGTAATTTTACATCTTATGGTGGGACCACCCCGGAGTCCCCGGATGTCCAATCTAACATTTTTATTGTGTTCGGAACGTCTGAAAATGTTAATATAGCCTTTTTTGAATCTCAATTTGGACTTTATTTGCTTTATTTATAGCCCAAGGGTAAAATAGTCATTTTGCCCTATTTATAAAATAATTTAATTATTAAATTATTTTTCAGGGGCTCATTTGAGTTAATTTCTCAAAAATTGGGCCAGAACAGAATTATTCAGAAGTTTGGGGCTAAACTGAAATTTCACAAAGTTAGGATTTTCTTTAATTTTAATTTAACCTTTGAACCAAAGGGTTCTTGGGTTAAAACCCTAGACTGGCCCAACTAACCCTTGAACTGACCGGTTTGGCTACTTCAGCGAACCGGAGTAGCAAATCCCTGCTATACTCCTTATCCACGTTTTAGGTTATTCTGATTTCAATTTCTAATTTATTACCCTCGTAACCAAACAAGCTAATTTCAACTTAAACCTGTACTCCAAACGACGTAGCTTCACTAACCATGTTTGCATTCGGTCGGGTCCCGACTCAAAATTTGGCCCAACAGAATTTAAATTAACCCGTTTCTCTTACATTTTTCTAGCGCCTGCTCCGGCGTCTTCTCCAGTGCCGGTGCTGAAACTGCACATGGTTCTCTACTGTTTCTTATACTTTTGACATCCGTTTTTTATGTTTTTTTTTTTTTACCAAATCGATTCTAGGAACATCAAGAAGTATTTTGGGACTCATTTAAAACTATTTTGGACCTCAAAAATCACAGTTTCTGACACTTCTTCCAGTTTTCCAACGATGCACCGATTCTGATTTTTCGACTATAAAATAGTCATTTCTTGACCATTTTGATTGATTCAAACTATTTTGAACCCCTCATGACGTCCCCTATCATTTCCTGTTCCCAAATCAATTTTAACACAACTTTGTTTCAGACCTAGATTCGAGGTCCATCCATGACAAATTTGAGTTTTGTTGTTTAAAGCCCTTTTAAGTCTCTTTATTTCACTCCTAAATTATAACAAAGCATTAATAGGGTTCATGCATGCATTTTAAACATGTCAAAACATCTATTTGTAGGGTTTTTAGAGAGAGAAATCCTAAGGAGTTTTGGGTTTTAGTGGTTATACCTTGACTATACCTCTCTCTTGCCTGATTCTGAGCTCCTTAGGTCCTCTCTAGAGCAGCATTAATCCCTCTTATCTTTTTCTTCTTCTCATTCTTCTACTTCTTATTCTCTCTCTAGGTTTCTCTCTCTCTCTCTCTCTCTACATCACTCTTACAAATCTGAATATACACTCAAGTTTGCACACATGTCAGTCTATATATACATATATATATATATATATATTTTTGTTTTAAAAATAAATGATGAGATGTTGCATGTAACCTCATTGGCTGAAGTGAGAGGTGGGCTTGATTTTTATAGTGTATATATAGATATATATATATATATATCTTGTGATATATGTAGCATAAAATGTTGGCAGCCCAAGTGGTTATGTTTTTGGATATTAGTTTCTCCCACCTTTTGGTCCAAGGTTCAAACCTTTGGGCCAACTCTTCTTGCCTCATTTTCCTCATTTTCCCTTATGCCTTGTTTGGCCAATTTTCAACATTATTGTTGTTTCCCACATACATATACACACACACACACATTACATATCATAATGGGCTTATGTACATTATACATTATACATAATAATATAATATATATATATATATATATCTACACACACATTATACATAATGATGAGCGTGTGAAATGGGCTCATGTAATGTAATCGTTTATATATATATATATATATATATATATACGTACATGTATTTATATATATTAATTCACATATATATATATGCATATTTTTCAGTATGTATTACCATATTTGATGGTTATTTCATAAAATATCAATTTATGGAACGCTGGCAAATTTGGAATTAATCTAAGACTCGGTATCATCATTACTCATTTTACCAATATTGGGTCCCCGTTAATGCCTTATTCCATATTCCCAATATTTTCATAATTAATTATCGGTACTAGTCTCATATTGTCAATTCAGCACTAGTCCAAATCATTGACTCGGTTGACCAGGTCGTCAACCTCCCGAGCATGCACCACCTTTGGTGTTTTTAATTAATTTTTTTATCTTAGGATAATTAATTTCATCATGGCTTCATGTATTCTTAGCCATTTTGAACAGTACCGTTACATAGCCTAATTTTATTAGGTTGGGGTGCCATTTTATTCATATCAGATTTTTTGGGGTATTGCACTATCCGAAGGTTTTTGGATGCCCGGGATTTAGATATATGATCAGATTAAAAAAATTGAGACCCGATAATGATCCCACCTAAATTGGTAAAATGAAAATTATACCCTTATACTTATATTGAGCAACTGAAAGTCGAATTAAAATCCGGAAGAGGCGTTTCTAATGTTTTTGGACACCAAGAACCCAAATATGATATCCTTATAATGAAATGAGGACTCGGGATGGTTCCACATGAACATGTAAAATTATTAAAATGCCCTTACGGGTTTAAAGGACAATCAAATAACTTAGAAACTATACGATAAGGCCTCTTTAGGCTTTTTGAGGCTTAAGAACATGTTTTTTATATCTGTTTGGGTAAACAGATAACTGATATGTAAGCTAATGTGAAATTAGCCATAGGGAACCTTAAGACTTGGCAAGACACCTTAGTATTAAGGACTAGGGTAGTTCCAGGGATGGAATTGGAAAGACCCAGAATTTTTCTAATATATAAAATTTGAAATGTTAAGAGTAATGCCAATAAAAAGAGAAAATAAATGCATAAGAAAATTATATAGCATGAATATGCTTAAGCTAAGATGGGTTTGTGTCTAATTAAATAAGTTAAGTATTCTTAACTTAAGTGAAAAGACAAAAAATGCATGGAATGAAAAAAAGAAAAAATAAATAAGGGGGCAAAACGGAGAATTTCATCCCAAGTCTTTAGTTGGCTTATAAAGCCATGCCCACACACACCCAAAACACATACTAGACACACAAATTTTCGTGAAAGATGGAGAGAAAGAGAGAAAGAGGGGAAAAGCTAGGGTTTGGAGAGATTATGGAAGAATCATCAAGGAATTGAAAAATCTTAGAAGCTTGAACAAAGATTAGGGCTTAGGCACTTTAAGTCACAAGTTAGAAGTTAGGGATTTTAAAGAACCTATCCAAAATTAAGAGAGTAAAGTTAGGGTTTCCATCAAACCCAAATAAATTGAGGTAGAAATTTCTAAACCTAGGTATAGAGCATGTGTAGGAAAATTTCATTCATCTATTCCATCTCATGTCATGGAATTGATTATTTTTGGTATGAGAGGCCATATGTTGCATGCATGCTAAATGTTCATATATTGGGTGAATTATTGGCATTGATTAACTTCTTTTCTTATTATATTGTTGTTTATACAACTCCCGGTTGATTACGAAAAGATTTGCGTGAAAAAATTATAATGTGGGTTTTGTGTGTTATATACATGAAATAAATTTTTGCACACCATGTGTTTGTAGAAATGCTTCAATAACTATTTATGTTGGTAAATGATGTATAAACTTTATTGTAGGAATGACTAATTTTATTAGTGTATTTAATATGAATTGTGAACAAGAAAGTTGATAAATTAACATTGGAATAATGAGAATGGGACTTGGAAAGAAAGGGACATTTGAGGATTTAAATCTTGAGAACTTGAAAGGAATAATGGAAGCATAGTTTCTAAATATCTTGTTCGTGTGTGATGTAATTCAATAATGCTACATGTGTGAATAATTGGATGCTTCTCTTTTAATGGTTTTACGCTTTGACATTGGAGAGTTTGATTATCTCTTGAATGTTTAGTTTATCGACAATGCATGTTCGGTGATCACTTGGATGTCACTACACATCCACAAGTATACAAGCGACACCACAAGTTCTTACCTTTGTTTAGATTTCTTGTAATAACCCAAAATTTTTTTTTTTTAAATATATAAATTTTCATGGTTATTATTAATTATTTTATTATTATTATTATTATTATGATTGAAATTTAATGTGTATGTATCATATGTGTAAGGTGTGTGTGTATTAGACATGTGTGTGTGTATAATTATATGTGTATACGTATACATACATATATATATATATATATGAAAATCAGGTTGTGCAAGTAGGTGTGTGAGGTGTCGGCTGTGTGTGTGTGTCTTGTGTGTGAGTGTGGGTGTAATATAATATACATATACATGATACACAAATACAAGCAAGGCAATAAATGCAAAGTGAAAAGGGGAGGAAGAGAAGTCAGGAAGAACAGAGGGTAGGTCAGGAACAGAGAGGCTTGCTGCAGGTGGTTGCGTGAGAGCATGTATATACCCATGTGTATATGGACGTGTGTGTCGGTTAGAGAGAGAGTCAGAAAGGGGGAAGTAGTGGTGAGGTTGTAGATGGTGTGAAGGGGCTGAGAAGACCATAGAGAGACCTTGGATTGAAGCAGAGAGGAGGAGGAGGAAGCTGCCCAGAGAAAAATCAGAAAACTTGGTGAGTTCACCCGTTTCTGGTTTTAAATTTTTAGAAACGTGATGATTTATTTTAATTATAAGGTTTTATTAAGCACGAAATATAGAACACATTACGAAAAGAATGAGCTAAAATGGTCGAAAAATGAGTAAGAGATAAAGAGTTGCAGGTCAGGGGGGATAGTTACTGTTTTAGGGTTATGCTGCATGAAACTTAATTTTTTTGATGAGGGATTGTTCCTCAATAGTGCAGAAAACAATTAGGACGAGATTAGAGATGAAACCGTGAGGAAACCATGGTGAAAAAGGAGCTCACCAGAAAATCGTAATGTTGGCCGGAGCTACTGTGATTGTTTGTTCGCAGAGTTCGGTTGACTGAAATGAAAAACCCACGACGGAAATGGGATCTCCATGAGGAATCAAAGAAAACTGTATAAATTTCTATGTGGAAAATGATCGAAAAATTTCTGCCGTCGCCGGAGATGGCGACGGAACCCTAGTGTTCCCTCGTCGGAAAACCGAGGGAGACGACGGGTGGTTGGGCCTTCCCTCTTGGGCTGTTGGGTTGGGTTCTCTTTAAATGGTTTGGGTCTGTTTTGTATCAAGAAGGGGTGGGCTGGCCTGTTGAGTTTAAGAAGAGTTTGGGCCAAGTTCATTTTAAAAAGGTCTTGGGCTTTTGAGATTTGGGCCGGTTAGGATGGGAATGGACTGAACCGGTCGGTTCAGTGACCTCTTAAACCGGTTTAGGGTTTTGGTTTGAAAACCCCCTGGTTCAAAACAAAGTTTTGGATATTTATGTTTTGACCCCCAAAACTTTTAAATAATTATATTTTGACCCCCAGAACTTCCAAAAATCTGATTTGACCCCTCAGCTTTTAAGAAATTAGAATTTGACCCAAGACTTTTAGTTAATTATGTTCTGACCCTCATGAATAAAATATTAATAAATTATTAATTTAATTAGTTTAATTAATTAAATATTCAAAAATATTCCGGAATCCAAATGGGACAAGTCATTAGTGTATTTTGACTATCTCGGCCATTCTGAGACCAATGGTGAGGTCCGTTTTACGAGACGGGGTCCCAAAAAATAAAAGAACCGTAGTAACCCTTAGAATTACCAAAATGCCCCTAACTTGAAACACTGTCAGACGAACTCCGAATTAGGTAAACAAATAGTGAAATTTTATTATCTCGAATATTCCGGACTCAACCGTGGAGTCCGATTTGTGGAAAGAGGTCACGAAATGTAAGGACACGTGTAAAGTGCAAAATGACCGTTTTGCCCTTTTCAACCCTGGTGTCCGAATTGAGTTCTACGAGAACCTAGACTTATTTTCTTAAACGTTCTAAAACCAATGGTAGAGTTTAATTTAGCAGAATAGAAACTTATGAATTAAAGACATAAAATTTGATGAATAGCATAGATTCAAGTAACAACAGACTGAGTTGTAATTTCTACTTTTAGGGACATTGACAGGACAGGAGAGGGCGATCTGATCTTTTACATTTTCATCCGTCGGTTCAGTTACATATAGCGCACGATCTTCTAGGGTTGATACCAACCCATCAGGTATGGTGTTTTGCTAATGTTAGAAATGAAGTTAAGTTAGGAATATTTGTGAATGACTGGAATGACTTATGTGCTTATGTGGAATGTGTTTACTTGATGATTTAGGGTTGATTGCTCACACGTTTGCATGTCACTTGTACTTTATGAAAATTTAGTGAATGATGAATGTGAATCATGACATGTGTTTAAGTTGATAAGATGAGATATGCTTGTACATGGAACTGACTGATGATTTATACGTTATTGTTCGAGCACGCTACATTATTGATAACCATGTTCATTAGGATTGCATTGGCATATTGGCATAAGATGAATCCTTTGAGAACATAGTGTGGGTTGAGCATTGCATTATGAGGGTGTAGATCCTGTGGTGAAAAACCCAAAATTGGCCATTGCATCGGGGAGTACCCGCAAAAGAAACATGGGTGTGGCATAGAGTTGTGCATGGGTGCGTCACGCATACCATTCATATATTACTTCGATGCTTTGAATGACATTTAGAGATAAATGCACACTTTGCACATGCCACGCCTTAGCTTTATTTCTTGCATTAGCACTTCATCATACCAGCAGTTGAGCTGACCCATTCGTGGGGAACATTTTCAGATGAGGACCCTCCAGCTATTTGAGACCCAGTGATGCTTTGATAGGAGGAGACACTTGTTATATTTTGGTCCGTGGGACCTATATTTTGAAATGTAAGGGCTTAAGCCCGAATGACCTATGAACGATATATTCATGTTATCTTATGTATTTATGGGGATGGACTCATGTTTAGTGGATTTATTTACCTTGTCCTTTTATTTATTTTATTTTCTGTCTCGTCAGTCGCGCCTCGGGTTCGGTCAGAATTCGGGGCGTGACATTTCTCCTCCTAGAGTTGTTGTACTGACCCCTACTAGAAACCGGCCACAAATTGAAGACTCGTTACCAAGACGCTTTTGGGAAGACCCCTAATTTTGTTTACTTGAACATTATGAATTCTTTTGAAAACTTGTTTAAATGTATATTTCTATGGAATAGGATATGTATTTTGTAGTTTAAATATGTATAAGCTAAAAGCTTGATGGTGACGTAAATATTACAAAAGACTTTACTTGTCTTTTGATTTTGTAAGAGTTGTGAAGAATGGAACTTGAACTTAAATTTGAAGTATTGTTTGTTGATGAATGAAGGTGACATTAGATGTTTAATGAATGACAGGTGATGTATTGATGTTGGATGAAATGAAAATGAATGATTTTAGCTCTTGAGAAATAGGTGAAATCAAGAAAAAAAAATGACCAAAATAGGTCAAGTTTTCAAAAAAAACCAAAGTAATGGACCAAGCTTGATCAGCACACATGTGTGCCTATCGACACTGGGAGATGGAGAACCCCCCTCTCAACGTGTTGATCGTCACTCAGAGAGGGGCCTGACCACCTCTCTTTCTGTTTTGTCAATTTGGCTTCCAGATCGACTTTTCGCCACCCAATTTGCCTCCAATGGATTATTTAACTTAATAAGGGTAAATGAACATGTTTTATATTTAATTATCTCACCTTAGAGTAACTCAGAATTAGGGTCAATCACCTCCCTCGGGCCTCCTCAGTTTCGGGGGCGTAACCCGAACAGTGAGTGTGTAAGGTATTTGAGACATATTATGAATCACACATGTAGTGTGATGATGATTAAGACTAGGGTGAAGTCCTAACTTATTAACAGATATATCTGTCATTATTATTAGATGCCTTGTCATTTATTTATCAACATGCTCTAACTGTTATTATGATTATCATGATATTAGACTTCTGCTTGGTATTATACTGTAAACGTGACTAGTATATTGATGTTTATTATTAGTTATAGTTCTGCTATGTATACATATGTATGAACACTATAGTTTATGTGATTACTTGTGAACTGAATGTCCTATATTATATCCATCCATTGGCTATTGTTGTGGACTTGATTTTCCTTGTTGTTTATACGATTGAGCATAACTGAGTGGTGTGAGATTTAAGTGGATATAATGATACTAAGCCTACTTGAGTGGTGTGCAATTTGAGTGGATATAATGACATTGAGCATACTAGAGCGATATGAGCATGAATGGATATAAGGCTATCGAGCATATCAGAGTACTACAAGATTTATAAAGAATTGAGGATTTTGATCATACCAGAGTGGTGGGAGATTTGTATGGATTTAATGATGCAGATTTGTTTGATTGCGAGAGAATGTAAACCCCGATGATTGTTGTAATGGGGATGGTGACTCCCTTTGATTACAAACTGTAACCCCACACGGGAGGCTTTCCAGACCTATGAGTTAGCAACTCATGAAGGGCAGGATACAAGCGCTTCGGGAGCCCTATGTATAGGTCGAAGACATTATGAACTCAAAAACATATCATACTATATTCATAAAAGCAATTGTGTATTTTATATTGAGTGCTTGTATTGACTGTTTAGATGAATGTTGTAGACAATGATTGACTTGTTGTTGGACGATAACTAACTTGTTATGTTATGGCCTGTGTTTGATATGTAATGGGATAGTGTGGTGATCACACCTTGTTGACTTATTTCGTTGATGATTGTATTGGTTGTGTTGCCCATCTGTTCTATATATCTATTGTCATTAAATGTATATCTTGTTCTTATGGCTTTAAATAGAAAATAGAGGTGCTTCGTAAGTTTATATACTTCTATTTATGTCTTGATATTCGAGCATGCACATACCTTGTTCTAGTGACTTTAAAATAGGAAATTGAAGTGTTTTGTGAAATTGTATGTTTATATTTATGTCATGTGTTCGACCATCCATATATCGACTACTTAGCTATTATTGTTAAACCACATGTAGTGTTGTTACTCCATCTTGATACTCATACTTATGCATGTGTCTAGGATATGTTGATATTGTATGCTTGTGATACATACTAGACTTTAGAGTGTATCCTTTTCAGACTTGCATTAGTTTTTACACAATGTGTGCTTGTGTGTTTTGGGAAACCCTACTGAGCTCACCCCTACTATTCATAGGAATGGCAGGTATTGGTTTGATGAAAGATAACTGTTGGAGCAGTGCAAAATGGACCGAGGACATTGTACCATTTAGTTTACTTTTATGTACTTACCTAGTTGTATTTATTAAGGGTGTTTGTACCCTTCAGAATATTGTTGTATATAATATGTGTATAAGGACTATTAGAGTCAGCTCTAGACATTACCATATTTTACACCGTTAATGGATGACTGGTATAGTTACTTTGATAGTAATCAATTTCATTTAATCCTGTTAAAACAAGTCTAATCATAAACCAAACCGGAACTAATTAAAGAGAAACCAATTAAAGGACATCAATTCAAAAAAAAAAAAAAATGGCATGTATTTTATGTACTTGACAATGATGGTTAGTCCTATTACCTACCTTTTCGGGGTCCAATAACCCCTTAGTCTGGCCCTCCGGGTTAGGGACGTGACATATAATGTGGCAGCAGCAACAACACGTCAAGCACGTTAAGAGTTTTGGCCATTTTGAATTTTTATACTTGAAGGGCATTTTTGTCAACAAAATACTGAGGGACTTTTTGGATTAAAATATTTTGGGTTGAATCTTGTGCTAATTAAGCACTTTATGGGGGGACCTATTATTAAATTCCCCTTAATTAAAATGGTACTTTATAGTTGGTAAATGGTAGAAGATAGAACTAACAAGCACAAAACGAAAATTTTAAGTCTAAGTGTCATCACTTCATGCAAATAAAAGTTAGAGATTCGGTGTTTAATTTACCCCTTTCAACACCCCAAATTCACATACCACTACTAGGTGATGACAGTTTAACTTAAAAAGTTCATTAATAGTTTCTTTTTTATATATATACAAAAAAGAAGAATTGAACTCATACCTACTACGTGAAGAGTGGACACTCGCACCACTCGGATAGAATTGTTCATTTATAGTTTCTTTTTGCTATAACTATTACATCGCCTCTAATTAGTAAAGTTGGAAGACTTTTTTCTTTTTTTTATAGGTAATGATTTGCATTATTAACAAAAATGTTAGAGGAAGAGAAACACAAAGACAAAGAAAAATATATCAAGAGTTACTCATGTCCCTCAATATAACCCAACTCCACTAAAAAATCACAAAAGAAAATAAAATAAAAAAAAAAAGAAATGGATGTTTTCCTCTTATCCATAAGTGAAAAATATCTAAAATTTACTTCTTTAACTCATAACCAAGTAACTCTATTTTCACAAAGTACTCCATGCCACTCTAACCAAGTACTCCACATCACAAAAGGAGTATTTGTTAATAGGTATCAAAATCCTTGAATTCCAAGGCATCACTCCATACTTATAATTTCACATGCAAATCTCACCTGTTTTGGTCATTAAACACTATCCTTTCATTTAGAGATACTAGTCTATTGGCATATACATTGCACGTGAATAGGGTATCAAATTATTATGGTATATTTTATGTAAATCTAAGCCTTGTAAAATTTATAACAATTTAATAATACAGACAAAATAATAAAGAAAATTAAAAAAGAGTGTGGGTGCCACCGCCAGAAAATCTATAGTCCCTCGAAGACTCGAGGATCCCAATTGTCCCCTCCCCTAAAAGTGGGAGGGAATGCCTCTAAGAAAATAAAAATAAAGCGAGACAGAGAGAAAGAGAGGAGTTGTCAGTTTTTTTTAGGCAATTAAACAAGCAATCCGGTTACAACTTGTGAAAAAAATGATACATATAAAGGAAAGCAAAATAAATGAAATTAAATGAATTTACATTGCTTTGGATCCTAAATACATTCTGAAAACCCTTTGACATGGGCTAAACAAAATAAAGCACTGAAATAAGCGAAACCAAAGAAAATGGATTCGAGGGCTAAGGTACGGAGTGGAAAGGTGTTAGGCATCCACCCCACCCGGTCTGAATTGGTCAGCCTTAAGTATTCAATCACAAAGCTCATTCATTAAATTAATAGAAATAATAAAAGGAAAACAGAAATGTAGAGAAGTATGACAGATAATTCAAATATAAAGCAATAAAGAGAAAGGCTCCTAAAGCCGCCCCTTGATCTATTTCTATCAATGGTGATAGAAGCCAGTAGATTGCTATTCCCTCCTATCAAAACTGGTAGGAGAAAATAGATTGGGCTTATGGGCTATGCCACCCACTTCTAACGATGGTGATAAATGGTGATGACTGGCCGATTAAACTAGAAACAAAAAGTAAAGAAACAAGATTTGCATGGAAATAAAAAAAAAAAAAAGTAAACAGGAAAAGGAAAAAGATTTGACTCGGACCCATAGGCTTTCTATGTATCATCCTAAGATAGAATTAGAGTCACGTAATTCTCTGATTTACCCTCTTTTATCAAAAGTGATAAAAGAGAGAGAGATCAACCGGGTAGAATCTGCTAAGAAAGGTTTAAGACGTACCATGTTTAGTCACGGATGTCGAGCAATACTTCGACTAGGAATGCTTGATTCGGAGTCATTGCTAGAGTAGAGTTCCAACTCATTTCTTGATTCAGGACCGTCAACCGGGAAAAGCTTCAGCCTTGAAAGGAGAAAGGCTTTAAGACAACTAGAGAGAGAGAAAAAGCTTTGGCACTAGCATAGTAACATAAGGCTATGAAATTCTAGACCCCTAGAATAGTGACTAAGGAGGCTTATTTATAGGTCAAAAAATGGAGATTTGTTCCAAGGGCTTATAATTAACCTCAAAATTAGAGCGTTAGGATCACGTCTTGAGTAATAATTATGTGATTAAATAAAAATTAAAATCAAATAATTATCCTAAGGAATGAATATCCTAAATAAATGAATTAAAAATGAATGATGAAAATGCATGAATCTATAAAATCAATATCTACATGCAAGACCAAATGAGAATTAAGCAACAGAGAATTTATTTTTAAATAAACTCCAAAAATGAAAATGCCTATATTCAATGTATCTCATGTCTAGAAACTAGATCTAACAAAACTCCAAAAAAAGAAAGTCCTAATTGTGCATAAATGAACTATTATTACTCAAGATTACCAAATTTCTCTCCAATTTGGTGAAAGTCTCTAAATTGCCCCCAAGGCATAAGAAATGACCAAATTATCCCTCAAGGCATGAAATTGTGCCCAATTTGTCACCCAATGACTTAAATTACCAAATTATTCCCAAAAGGATAAAATGATATAGAAATTACGAACATATCCCTTAGGTGACCAAAGTGTCCCACTGAGGATAGGACTATGCCCAAATAACCAAAATGTCTCCAAAATGGTAAAATGATGCCACAATTATCGAAATGCCCTCTAAAAGGTAGAAGAGTCCTATCAGGAGTAGGATTCTAGTAAGATTATCAAAATGTCTCCCAAAAGACAGAAAAGTCTTACTAGAGGCGGGACTCTGGCCAAATTACCAAAATACCTTCCAAAAGTAGGAGAATCCTACTGGTAAAATTACCAAAATGTCTTCTAGTGGGAAAAGAAATCCTACTAGAAATAAAACTGTGATAAAATTATCGAAATACCCTTATAAGATGGGAAGCCTCTAGGAATACCCTTGAGAACCAGAAAGATGTACAAAATTATGAGAATGCCCTTGGGATAAAAAAAAATGTGTAAAATGACTAAAATACTCATAGGGACCAATTTGTGCGAGAAATTGCCAAAATTTCCCTAGGGAGGAAATATCTTAGTAATTCATTAGAAATGATGAAACTACCCCTAATCAAAGGGTTTCTTGAAATATGCAACAGAAAATAGCCGCAACACCCTAACAATATCGTGAAACTAAAGGTTTTAACCCTATTAAATTAAGAGTTGCAAAATGAGGTGTATAGAGAAAGAGATTAATTTCAAAATTATGAAAAATGAGCATAAAAATGAAAGAAGATCTAAGTAAAATTTACTTAATCATTTTGAATAAGAAAAATAATCAAACAAAAAATAAAAGACAAATGAAAATAGAGTAACATGTTAAAGTAAGCTCAAAATATAATAAAAGTAATGAGATTATAATAGCTAATAAATTTATGTATTAAATCTACCACCTTTTATATATAAATGTGTATGTGGGTATACATAAACACACATAGAATATTATATCTATTTTATATCACGTCACAATTTTTTAATTTATTTTATTTTATATGTTTCTTAGTATTTTAGAATTTTAAAACTTAAAAATGAAACTTTTATGTGCATATATACATATATTTTTTTTTTTTCTTCTACCTCCTTACAAGTATGTCAATTTTTGGTTCCAAACTTCCTAATTTTTTAAGATTCTAAACTTAAAGAAAAAAGTAATTTTGTAACTTTTTCAATTTTAATTTTCTTCCTAACTATTTATTTTTTACACACTTTTTATTTTAATAAACACATTCTAACTTTTACATATATAATAATTTTTATTTTTTGTCCATTGAAATAAAATGAAAGATGCGCATGAGAAAGAAAGAGAAATTAATTAAATTTAGGTGAAACCTTTTTAATTATACGGTTACCCATTTTTTTGGTCAATTTAAAAAAAAAATTACGACTTCTTAATCTTTTAAGATTCTAAACTTAAAGAAAAAATAAGTATGTCATTTTGTATTTTAAATGTTTTCTTAACTATTTTATTTTTTGCACACATCTTTTTCTTTTATGATTATAAAATTTGTAAGGAAAAATAATTTAAATTTTTTCTTAAATATTCAAGTTTATTTTACTACACTTTTCTAAAATATTCATAATTTTTCTTAAATAATAAATATGTTTTATCTAATCACTCCTTTTTTTTAGATCTAATAATTTTGTTTTATACAATTATTACTTTCTTAGGATTCTAAACATTGACAAATACCTTCAAATTTTATAATTTTAAATTTGTTAAGCATTATATACACACATTTTAAATTTTACAGTTTTCATGACTAACAATCACAGCAATTTAATGAATAGTTGTATCTCTTTGAAAAGACAACTATTCAATTAAATTCAAATCGTGTTCACAAAACAACAATGTTTTGGATTTGATTAAATTGGTAACAAATACAACAACATTTTGGATTCAAGAATTTAAATAAAAAATATTAAATAAATTTTTTTCAAAAAAATATATACGCATCAGTCTAAGCCCGAACCCAACCTACCCTGGTCCAGTTCAGGTTCAGGGGTAGCGGCGATGATGACAGCACGCGTGGTGAACCCAAAATGGGCTAGTCCTATCCTATCTACAAAACTTGGGTACCCCTTAGGGCCCAAATCATCATTCAACATAATTGTATATATACTTTTTAAAAGCTTTTTGCCCAACCTATGTAGGACATGAGTTTTTCACAAGCTTAAAGCTTTGTTACCATTTTCAAGTAGTTATGTTTGAAGTAAATTTCTTATTCACTCTTAATGATTTTGAGTAACCCAATATATGTTTTTAATCTCATCATAAAAGATGACACATTTTTACGTAGATACACCTAAAATAATGTGTGAGGTGCACTTTAATTTTAGCTCAAAATTGGACAAAAAATATGCTCAAAACCAATTTTCCAACCCTTTATACAGTTCGTAATCAAGGACTCATAGTTGAAGTTTAAGCTTAAGTTGAAGCAAAATAAATTTCCCTTCCTTCAAGCTTAGGAAAAATAAGAACTAGATGCAACCCAATCTATAATTGAATTGTGTTTTTGAACCACCAGAACCAATATAACAACCAGCCTATATGCCTCGACAAATGTAATCTCAACTTCACATTGTGAATTAGGAAAAGTTATTATGTAGGACAGATTTGGTACCTTAAAAATATGAAAAGTTGTTTTGGAGTTGCATTAGGATTGTTTAGTTTTTTATTTTAATTTATTCATAATTTCTCTAGTTTCCTAGTTTTATTTGAATTAGTATAGAAAATATAGGAATTAGTAGTTTCTTATTAAACTTACTAGTCTTTATTGTAGTAGAATTAGTATAAAAATACAAGTTTTGGTTTCATAATCAAAGTAGTAGTATTTTAGCACTATAAATAGGAGTAATAGGTCTTTATAGGAAATTTTTTTATTAATATTAATTCAATTACGAATTTTGGAGAATTATTTTCTCTTGTTGGGTGAGGAGTCTCCATGTTACTTTGTTACTAAAGAATATTTTCAAAGAAGCAGGCGGTGTCCTGCTTCTTCACAAGCTTCCGCTACGTTAGTTGGTATCAGAGCAAGCTTAATCCTGTTCAGATGGCGAACACACGGAACGAAAGCGAAATCTTTGACAGCGGTGACCGTGAGGGAGATATGGTTACAGGGGCTGAATTCAGAAATTTCCAGCGTGAGACCCAGCAGGAGCAACGTGAGACCCAGTAGGTGTTGCGGAAGATCCAAGCAGCTTTTGCTAGGCTGACGACAGGGAATAATCAGCAGCCGAGAAAGGGCTGAAGTTATTCGTGAACGCTATCTAGAGATTCCACGTAGGCAGCTAGCCTATGAGGATAACTTGAGTAAGGATGAGGAAGATGCTAAAGCCATACTCCGGGATAATCGGAGGAATTACCGATGTCAGCCTGAAGACAGAGCTATTCGCAATTATGAAAGACTTCCATATTTTAGTGGTAACTTTTATTTTGAAAACTTTCATGATTGGATATATGATTTAGATGATTGTCTTTGTGATTTAAGACTGTTAGAAGAAAAAAGAATATTTTTGGTCTGAAGATAAACTCATTGGATTCGCAAAAAGATGGTGGCTTTATTTACAGAGGCGTAGACAACTACAAAGAAAAAGATGTATTCGTTCATGGCCAAGAATGATGAAATTGCTTACGAATAGATTTTTGCCAAGAAATTATTTGCAAATTTTAGAAGATAAATACAGGCTAACATGGGAAAGCACCAAGAAAAAAGCACAAGAAAAATCTGAAATATTGAAGGCGACTTCAACTAATAAGGTTCCAAATACTGAATCGCTGAAAGAAGTCAACATCCTTATCGAAGACTCTTTTGTCATAGAAAGCGAAGATCAAAGTCTTCCATGCATTGAAGAATATCACAAAGAGTTGACAGAAAATAAAGTTGAATTTATTTCTATTGGTGTTGTTGAAACAGTTAGTGCAGATGATAAAGAAGAAGTTGACTAAGAAAATCCCATTGAAATTGTCAACATTAAAGATGATAAAGCTGAACCTAAATTCGTGAAAAATGATTCTAATACTTATAATAAAATTGAAATTGTGATAAAACAAGATAATTTTTGTTCCATTACTAGAGCATTATTATCATCAGAAAAATGGCCTAAAATTACTGACTTCATGGAAGATATGGTAGACGAACTTCTTGAATATTTAATTATTCTTTAAAAGATTCAATTATTATTACCCAGTTATGGACGACTTCGAAGTCGCATACATCCAGTCAATCTAGGACAGATTTGGCACCTTAAAAATATGGAAAGTTGTTTTGAAGTTGTATTAGGATTGTTTAGTTTTTTATTTTAATTTATTCATAATTTCTCTAGTTTCCTAGTTTTATTTGAATTAGTATAAAAAATATAAGAATTAGTAGTTTCTTATTTGACTTAGTAGTCTTTATTGTAGTATGATTAGTATAAAAATACGAGTTTTGGTTTCCTAGTCAAAGTAGTGATGTTTCAACACTATAAATATGATGTAATAGGTCTTTATAGGAAATCTTTTTATTAATATTAATTCAATTACGAATTTTGGAGAATTATTTTCTCTTGTTGGGTGAGGAGTCCCCATGTTACTTTGTTACTAAAGAATATTTTCAAAGAAGCAGGCGGTGTCCTACTTATTCACAAGCTTCCACTACGTCAAGTTAAGCAACGACTCAGCCTTGCAATAAAATGATAATAATAATGATTGTACAATCAAATTTAAAAGAGAGACTATCCATTTCTAAATGAAGTGCATAAACAGACTCAATCAAAGGTTGCTTAGAGCATTTTCAGTGATTATTCAAATTCTGACTCAAATTTAAATTTGAGTCAAAATTTACAAAAATATTTCTCTAGTAGTTACTCAAATCAAGACTCAAACAAGTTTTTATTCAAATTCAAACCCAAATCTGTGCACCACTGTTCATAGCCCAAAATTTTAACGGTAATATTTTTTTTCCTAGCTAGCCTCTTCTCAAATGGAAAGGGAAAGGAGGAAAAGGCATGGAAAAGAAATGGAAAGTAAAGGTTGGAGGAAACAATACTTGGCGGGAACCAACCGTCAACAACGGTGGCCATCGGTGACGAAAGGCTTCGCGTTTAGAGATGGAGATCTGAGAATGACGACGAGGGCGATCTAAGATGGTGCTTCGAGGTTAACAATGGGGCTTCGCAATCAGTAAGTGGCAAGAGAGGGACTGTGAAAGCGAGAGAGGGAGAGAAAGAGAGAGAGAGAGAAAGAGAGGACCACGGTGGAGCTTAACTGTAAAGATCGAAAAAATGGGGAAAAAAAATTATTATGATAGAGCACTATTTGAATTTCTTTAATTTTTATTTATTTTTAATTAATTAGACTGTGAAATTAACCGAGCAACACCGAGGCCGCTTGGTTAAAAGAATCGACTGCACAGAAATACGAAAAAACGTACACGTGTATATATATATATATATTTATAGAAATATATAAAATGTTTATATATATGCATATATATGCAAATGAGAAAATATACATAAATATACATGTATATATATATATATGTGTGTGTATAAGTGTATAATTATGTGTAATTAAGTGCAGGTATGTATATACATGTGTGCCCTAAATAAAATAATTATGTCATATAAATTATAAAAATCTACACATATATATATATGTGTGTACACAGTGCCCACAAAGTGTGTGTGTGTGTAATGTCAGTTGTGTGTGTGTAAGTGATTATGTTTGGTGTGTGTGTGTGTGTGTAATATAATATATATACATATATATATATGTGACACAAAACACAAGCAAACCATTAATGTGAATCAGAAAAGTGCGAAGAAAACAAGAGGGAAATCAGAAGAGGTGTAGTTGGTTGTGTGTGTAAGTGGGTGTTCAGTGTGTGAACAGTGTGCAATGAGTGAATTGTATATGTATATGTATATATATATACACACACAACGGGTGCAACACTATCATGATATCTTGTTTATTTATGAGGGTTGCGTGTATGAGATGAAAGGAAGATCAGAAATCAGAGTGAGGTAAGGTCTGATTGTAGAAAGAGAAAATGAGAGAGAAAGGAAAGCAGGTAGATGATGTATGTGTATACATATGTGTGCGTGGGGTTAGAGTAAACAAAAAGAAAGAAGGCAAAGTAAGGAACTGAGGAGGTTGAGAGATCCAAAGGTTGAAGCAGAATGGAGAGAGAAAGGGGCTGCAACAGAAAAACCAGAAAGAAAGTAAGTTGGTCAGCTTCTGTTTTAATTTTCAAAAGCATGAAGGTTAGATTTTCATTATAGGATCTGAATGAGCATGAAATATAGTTTATTTTGCGAAAAGAATCATTTAAAATGGTCAAGAACTGAGTAAGATATAATAAGTTGCAGGTCTAGGGCGAAAATTCAATTCGTGATGTTTTATGTGTTAAAACTTAGTTTAAATAGTGGGAAGTTAATCTTGTTAAGTGCAGGAAGAGATTGGCAAAAGATTTGAATCAAAACAGTTGAGAGTAATAGCATAAAACTAGCTCACCGAAAAATTGTACACATGGCCAGAGCCACTGTCTTAGCTTAGTTCATGAAGTTTTAATGGCTTAAATGAAAAACAAAGGTTAGATAAGGAATCCTCATGAAAAATGAAAGGAAACCGCAATGAAAATGAGGTGAAAAATGGTCGGAAGTTGGTCGCCATCGCCAGAAGAGATGATGGAACCCTAACTGGTTCCACCGGAGAAGAAGCCACTATTTGGCTTTTGGTTCAGGTCGGACGGGCTAGGGTTCGGGTTCGGGTTCGGGTTCGAGTCAGACCCGACCCGTCCGCACATATAGAACCCTAAGCTACGTCGTTTTGGTTTATAACTTAAGTGAGAATTGGGCTGTTTGGAAACAAGTATAAGAAATTAGAAATTGAAATTAAATTGGGGGTGGGGATATCCTATTCCGGTTTTAGAGATTAGCTACTGTTTGGCTATTTTGATTTAGAATAGTAAAAATCAAAAATTCTGATTTAACCCAAAAGTTTTGGAAATTGAATTCAGACCCAGAGTTTATGGTGAATTACGAACTGACCCCCCAAATAAAATATTAATTTAATAAATTAAGTAAAAATAAAAAAAAAATTTCTAAAATGCCCCTAAGTCAAAAAGTAGTCAAACGAACTCCGATTAAAGTAAAAGAATAGTGAATTTTTATTATTTCGAGTATTCCAGACTCAACCGTGGAGTCCAATTTGCAAGAAGAGGTCTCGAGAAGCAAGAACCCATGAAAGTGCAAAATGACCATTTTGCCCTTTTTAGTATAAGTGTCCAAATTGAATTTCGTGAAAGCCTAAATCGACTTTGTTCGACGTTCCGGACTCAATAGTAGAGTCTATTCAAGTAAAAGAGATACCAATAGTAAAGAGCCATAAAATTTGATGAATACCATAAATTCAAGTGACAATAAACTGAAACATGCTTTGTGAATCTTAGGGACACCTAAGGGAAAGGAGAAGGCGAATTGATCTTCTAGACATATACAACCAGAGGCCTACGCTACCACCGATTTGTTTGACTGCGTGGTGGACACGACTTCCTAGAGTTGAGACAAACCCTATCAGGTATGATATTTTGCTAAGTAAGAAATAGAAGTAAGTTTAGGAGTGACTTCCATGTTGATTTAATGATTCGTATGTTTATTCGATTGTTTATGTGCTTATGTGTTCCTTGTTTTTTCCTTGGGAGTTTGGTTAAGTGATAAACGTGAACCATGACTATATGTATGTTTTATGTGTTGGCACAGTATGTGATTTATATTCTTCGAGAATTGTTAAGATTGTGAATATATAACTTGAGCATGGGTTTGAATTGATTGTGAATAGCATGCATACATGTGGAAGGAATTGTGTGATTCAAATGTCATAATTGTTCTAAGTATAATGCATCATTTAAAGCATGCTTCATGTGTTGGTAAAATGTTTCATTGAGACTGCATTATGGCATGATGGAATCAAAGCATATTGGCATAGTGTGATTCCTTGAAACATGGTGTGGGTTAAGCACTTGGTGCTGTGCATTATGAGGGTGTAGATCCTGTGGTGAAAAACCCAAAACTGGCCATTAGTACTCATGCCAGCGGGGACGGACCGTAAAGTGAGACATATGATTGGTACTCATGCTAGCGGTGAAAAACCGTAAAGTGAGACATGGGTGTGGCATAGAGTTTGCATGGGTGCGTCATGCATATTGATAATGCATTGCATTGATGTATGGATGATTTGAATGGCATATAGATATAAATGTACACTTGCACATGCCACGCCTTAATTTTGTTTCTTGCATTAGCATTGTGTCATACCAACAGTTGATTTGACCCATTCGTGAGATATCATATTACAGAAGACACTCCTGGCACTTGAGACTTGAGAAGTCTTGAAGGAAGGACGAAAAAAGGACTTAGAAATATATTTAACCCATGGGGCGTATTTTGTAATGTAAGAGCTTAAACCCAGCTGGCATGAAAGATATGTTTATTGAATATACTTTACACGCTTATATGTTGATGAAGAATGAATGCATATCTAATTAAATCCATTAGATTGTATTTCATTTCTTTTCTTATTTCATTTTGTTCACCCCCGGATTCGTGAAAATTCGGGGCGTGACATTAACCTAGATATAATAATGTTGTGAGATGATTTGAGGGGGCGGTAAAGCTAGTGTGCACTGTGATCCAGGGTTAGAATGATTTGAGATGAGAATGCGGAAGGAAAAAGGTGGAAATAAAATGATTTGGGGGAAAATGTAATAATGTAATATTTGGGATGAGATGGGAATTTAAAAAAAAAATGATTTGAATTAAAACTTAAGCGACTATTGGAGAATATGTGACTCAAATTATGACTTATACTTCGTTTGGAAGTTTTGGAGATAAAAGAAAAGAAAAAAAAATTAATTGAAGAGAAAAGAAAAGAAAGTGTTCATTTTTATCTTATTTGATAGTTCGTGAGAGAAAAGAAAAGAAAATCATTATTTCTTATTTAAATAATCAATTGGGAAAGAAAAGAAAAAAATATATAAAAAATCATTTGACAACTATATCTTTTTTTTCTTTATGTTTAAAATTTTTAATTTTTTCATTTATGAGTACTTTTGGTATTTCAAAAAATTCATTAATTATATATTTTCTTCTATCCAAATCTCTCTAGTTTGGAGAGATCGGAGAAGTGCGCTAAAACTCTCAAAATTTCTCTCCTAATTTTTTTATTTTTTTTCCATTAAAAACTTCTAAATGAGAGATTTAACTATCTATCCACTTTAATCATTTCTTTTTTTTTCCATCCAAACGAGCTGTTAAATTTGAGTAAAAATCTGAGTTACTATTAGTAATGCTCTTATATATTGGATAAATAGGACGGAAATGAGATGAGACAATAACATTAATTATGAGGGAAAGGAAAGTGTATTCCATCCTTTATACTTGGACAACAAATGAGAAAAAGAAGAGTGCAAAATCTCATTTTACTTAAGAACAAAAAAAAAAAATGAAAGAAATAATTATATATTATTTTACTACTATGTCATGTGATAGAGATATCTTTTCTATTTTGACTTTATAATTTTAATATTAGAATTAATATTATAAAAAAATTATTAAATGTTTTTACTTTTCTTCCGTCTCCATCTACTTTTAGGAAGATAATAAATTAAATAAAATAAGAATTAAAATATCCTTCCGTCTCCCTCCATTTCCTTTCCTTCTTTTTTTAATTTTAATTCAAATACAAAATATCTTCTTTCCTTTTCTTTTTTTTTTTTTTTTCAAATTCCTTCATGCAAGCTGAGTGTTAAATAAACATCGAATAAAATTGAAAATTAGGCAAAGCAATAAGACGCATCTATAGAGAATAGATCCACACAAGCACGCCCGGATTGAGTGTATACAGAAAGGAGGGAGGGGGAGGGGGAGAGAGAGAGAGAGAGAGAGAGAGAGAGAGAGAAATTATCAATGAAGAGTGATACCTGGGGTCAAGAAAAGGAAGGAGCTCGAGAGGGCATTCATCGTACGGGCACACTCTTATTCTTCTGTTCTGATGCTTCCTCCATTCTTTTCTTTAATTTCTTCTCAAGAAATACCAACTCTTGGATACCCTTCAGGCTATATGTACATAACTATATATATGTAATATAAAAATAGATAAAGTGATAGCGACAGCGGGAGCGGGACTGAGCTCGAGAGAGAGGAAGAGGAGAGGGAGATGTGGCGCAGTAGCTCAGTCGAGGAGAAGAAAGAGAACAGATGCGTCAAACTCCAAGGCTACAAATTAGGCCGGCAAACATCGAGTTGGGCTAGCCCAGAAATCAAATTGGACCCATTAATTTTTCTTTTTTAAATTTGGACTTGTAACCGATCTAATATAGGCCTGTCAAAGTTAAATCATTCAACTAATGGACCGGTCCAAAATCTTCATTTGAAATTGAAAGTAGTTCCGCTCCATTACTTGTTATCTCAATTTCTCTTAAAATACTTTAAATGCGTGATTAGATGATTTATTGTTTATTTATTTAATAAATATATATGATCGACCTATATCCCAGACTACATTAAAAAAAAAGTTATGAGAAAAATACAAAAAAAGAAGATTCTAATTTAAAATATAGTATCTTATTAGCATACAAAAGAATTATCCATCAAATATGCATCCTGAATTACTTGCACAATAGTTTGAGCGTTCAAAATTTATAGATATTAGTGTTGATTCGAGGTTACTTGAGATTACGAATAATTAATTTTGAGATTACTTCATATTATAGATAATTATTTATTTATTATTTAATATATATTATATTAATTATATATAAAAAAAATTTATAAATTAATTAATATAATATATATTAAGATTAAAAGGATAAATTATAAATAAATTAGTATGAAATATAATATAAATTATATATTAAGAATGAAAGGAAAAATGTGTAAACTCACAAATGCAATAACGAGGTTTTGGCTATATAAATTTATAATATATTAAATATAATATAATATATATATATATATATATACATATTAAAGAATAAAAAGACAAATGCCTAAAGATTAACGACAATAATAACATTTTGGCAAAAAAACACTCCGCAAAAGTTTTGACAATGGGCCAACGGTCCCACCAATAGACCCAAAATGCGTTGCACTGTCACATGGTATCATTACATTGCATGAGTGATTGTATTGTCAAAGACACGAAACAAGGTTTGCAAAATGCCTCTAAAGTTTGTTAATTTCGATTCGAGGTTACTTGAGATTATGAATAATTAATTTTAAAATTACTTTATATTATAGATAATTATTTATTTATAAATTAATTAATATGAAATATAATATATATTAAGAATAAAAGGATAAATTATAAATAAATTAGTATGAGATATAATATAAATTATATATTACGAATGAAAGGAAAAATGTGTAAACTCACAAATCCAATAATGACGTTTTGGCTATTCAAATTTATAATATATTAAATATAAAATACATATATATATATATATTAAAAAATAAAAAGACAAATGCCTAAACATTAAAGACAATAATGACATTTTGGCAAAAAGCATTCCCCAAGTCTCATTTTCAAGTTTTGACAATGGGCCAACGTTTCCACCAATAGACCCAAAATGCTTTGCAATGTCACATGGTATCATTACATTGCATGAGTGATTGTATTGTCAAAGACACAAAACGGGGGTTGCAGAATGCCTCCAAAGTTTGTTAATGGTCCGGACCGGGTCTAGACCCGACGCCGTTGACAGAAGTATTCCAAACAAGTTCTAAAAATATTAAAATTTAAATTATCTTCAATCTTAGGGAAAAAAAAAAAAATCATAGATATTAAGGTAAGAATAAAAAATTAGGAATGATTAGTTTCAGCCAATAGGCAAGCTCAAATCCTAATGCTTTCGTTGTTAATTCCCTCAAGTTAAGCCTAATTGACTCTTGTTGATTTTACTAACTTAATAATTTATATATTTTATATTAATTCTTTTATATGTTGATAATATATAATATATTTTTGTACATATACAATATATTTACTCCATAAAGGGTGTAGAAAAAAATTATACTTATAATTACTTTGAAATAATTTTTACCAAACATCTAACTATTTTTTTCTCACCAACACTTTTAACCAGCGACACTACTTTTTTGCCTTTAACACTTTTCCAAACTCTCGTAAATAAGAACTAACTCAAACTCAAAGTTAAATCTATTGCCACCCTCTAATCATAGTCAACTTTTGATGTGAACCTAACCATAGTCAACGTGTTGATGCATTTTGTTTCCATTATTTTATTTTTTATGTTTTCAATAACATGAAATTTTTTAAATGACATCTATTTTAGGTTGTTTTTATTTTTCAATGAATCAAATATTTAAAAACAGAAAAAAAATTACTTTTAATACTTTCTTTAAAAAGGCAATTATCAACTTCTTTAACAATTATATACTAATTTTCGAATATCCTTACCAAATTTTTATGTTTTTAAGAATGAAAAATTTACAGTTCGTTTAGCTAAGTATGAGGAAAATGAAAAGAGATAAGAGTATTAATTATGAGGGAAAGGAAAAGAGAAAAGAGGGTAATCCCTCCTTTATGATTGGATAACTAATGAAAGAAAAGGAGAGGAAAAACTAATATAATAATTTCATCTTGTTTGGAAATGATAAAGGAGAGAAAGGAAAGGAAAGAAAAGAAAAGAATTTTATATTATTTTCCTATAATACCCTTTTAAATTAAGCATACTAATAATTAGTAATTTAACTGTAGCTAAAGTGTGTTCTAACCTATTGCAGGAATCAGGGGCGGCTCAACACATTTAGAGGCCTAAAGCAAAATTGTAAAATGAGGCTTTTTTTATTTTTTAAAATTTGTTTTTTATCTTTTCAATATGCAAAATTACTAATTAAATTCTTATAATGAATTTCTTCTAACATTTCTTTTTCAATTGATAGTATTACCAATCCACTTAATCTTTCTTGAGACATTGTTGATCTTAAGTAAGATTTTATTAATTTTAATTTTGAAAAAGTTCTTTTCGTCGAAGCAATGGTTACGGGAATTGTTAACATTATTCTATAAGCAATATATGCATTTAGAAAAGAATCAAATCTTTTTATATGATTGAGTGTGTCGATTGGAGTATTATTTTCTATTTGTATAACTTCTTTTAAAACTTTCAGTTCTGAAAAAAAATCTAAACCATCAACATCTAAGTAATTATTATATTTTAAGGAACATTCAAAATTAAGATAATGTTCTTTTAAACTATCATTGTCTAGTGACTTCAATTTTTTACCACTAAAAAGAAAACCACAAATATTTTCATATATTTTAAATTGTTCAAATCTACTTTGAAGTGAAAAAAGTGCTTGATCTATTATGTATATAAAATAATCAATTCAGAAAATATAGTAGGTTGCAAGAGTATTTTTCAAAAAATATAATAGGTTGTTAGGTTGTAGAGTTCTTTCTAAACTTAAAGAAAGAATTTTATAAATAAAAAATAAGAACGTTAATTATTAAAAAAAAGTAAAATGAGATAAACGAGAAGATAATAAATACTATCAAAAAGTAGTTATTAGGTGATAGTTGTATAATAAAAGAGAGAAATTAAGAAGACGAAAAGATTTATTTATTTTATTATAATAAATATATTTTTTTAAATATAAAAAAATTATGAAGTCTAAAAAATTGGGGGCCTAAAAAATTGGGAGGCCTAAAGCCAGGGCTTTACTGGCCTTACCCTCCAGCCGGCCCTGGCAGGAATATGCCTTAATAAAGTTTAATGGCTGATTATTGTATGAGCAACCTGCGCAGCAGCAGCAACAACAACGAGCAAAGTTGTGTATAGAAAAAAAAAAAAGAAAAAAAAAAGGAAAACAATGTGTATTTGGATGCCCTAGGATAGAGGTGTCATTTTTATTTTGGCTTTTATAATTTTAAGGGTAATATTGATATTATTAAAAATTTATTAAATCATTGTTTCATTTCTCTCTATTTCCTTCCATTTTTGGAGAGATGACAAAATTGCTCAAATGAGGGTTAAGCTCTCGTTCTCTTTTTCTTCCTAATTTTTAAAATATACATGATATAAGTTCTCCTTCTTTCTCCTTCCCTTCCTTTTCTTTTCAATTCCTGCCATCCAAACATAGTGTTCAAGTTTAGAAACAATATGTGTTTCTATTTTCTTTTTTTTTTTAATGAATTCAAACTTTTAGAAACACAACAAAAAATTAATTTTTGTAGAAAATGGTCGTTTCAAAATTCATAAAAAGATATATACATACCTTTCAAAAATGTTGTGTTAAATTAAGACTGAAGTATTATTTAAATAGTGCATGTATGCATTCCACACTTGGTAGGCTTGAATTCGATTCTTTGTCTTTATTATTGTAAAAAAAAAAAAAAATTGTTCTGTTAAACTGTTTGTTATGAATATTTTTTAGTTATTCTTATCTTAATAATAGAAAACATATATTTAGAACATAACCAAACAAACCCTTAACCAATTCAGTGTTCGTCTGATTTTTTTAAAATACTTTTTTATAAGTAAAAATGTAATTTTTATAATTTTTGTTTTTTGCTTATAAAAGTAAAAGTATATTTGATAACTATTTTTCAAAAATAATTTTTATCTCAATATTAATTTTTTGTAAGTTTTCATTAAAATCATTCTTTAAAAATAATGTTGAGACTTTCGTCGTCGTCGTCGTGATGGTGGTGGAAGAGGGGGTGGCGGTGGTGGCAGCAGCGGCAACGACAATGGTAGTGTTGGGGCAGTGACAATGGTGGTGGTGGGACAATGGTGGTAGCATTGGTGGTGGTTGTGCGATAATTTGAACAAATAAAGTATAAAAGTCAATTTTTTACTTATAAAATGTTATAATTTGAATCTTGAGCTCTTCCTAACTTGTTGGTATACGAGATGTGAGATCATTTTATGCACTCATGAATGGGATTAATTTGAGTCAAAAGCTTGGAAAACTCCATATAAAAATAAGATCTAAAAAGTAAAAAAAAAATTACTTTTGCTTAAATGTACCTTTTTTTTTTGCTCTGTTTTGCCTTTTTGATTTTTTAAATATTTTTTTTGTGCAAACTAAACGCTACTTTATATATATATACATATATTTTACTTAAATAAGTAAAAAAAATACTTTAAAAAAATGTTATCAAAAAAATAGTTATATTAAATTGTTTTTTCTTCCCTTTAAATAAGGCTTTATGATAGAACTTAAGATTGTTTAATTTGATTAGGTAATGTGGAGTGTGGATTAGATCATTAGAGCAACCCCAATGAGGAGTGCCATCAGGGGTGGTAATCCCATAACTACCAGTAACTGTCGAAATGTTACCCCAAATTTAAAATTTTTCATTCCAACGAGGGTGGCATCCAAGGTTGCAAAATGACAGCAATGTTTTTAGGGTGCCAATTTTCTAAACTCTGGAGAGAGAAAGGGAGAGGTTGCATAGAGTCGTTTTGCTATTTTTCAGATTCTACTGTTCCAACGGAACTTCTCTCAACGGCTCTATTCAACCAAAAAATTCTATAAATACAGAGATTTTAAAAGAGAAAACTTACCAAAGGCCGGAAAATCATCTGAAAATCACTTGCTGTGAAAATTGCTATAAGTTTCCTACTCCCTGCTCCTGATTTTTCTTCAAACCTTATGGTTGGTGATGACAGATCTGAAGAAAGAGGCACAGAGGGAGGGAAAAGGGAAAGAGGCGCAAAGGGGAAGGGGAAGGAGGAGGAAGTGCAGATGGAAAGGGGAAGAACGGCTTGGGCGCGGCGGAGGGGGGAAAGAAATACAGAGATTGTGCCTCCTTTGCCTATATATATATATAAATAATTGATTTTAATTTAAAATAAATGTTTTAAATTAGTTAATTGTTTTAGAGTTTAAATTGAAATTTTAAATTAATTGAATTTTTGTAATTTAAATTGAATGTTTTAATTTTAGCTTATTTATTTATTTATTTATTTTTGTTAATTTAGGGGGAATTTATTTATTTAGCAAATTTTTTTAATTGAAGAATTTTTTTTTATTTTATTTAATTGTTATTTAGAATTTAAATTAATTTTTGTAATTTAAATTGAATGTTTTAATTTTAGTTTGTTTATTTATTTATTTTTGTTAATTTAGGGTGAATTTATTTATTTAGCTAATTTTTATAATTGAAGAATTTTTTTCTATTTTAGTTAACTTTTTATTTAGAATTTAAATTAATTTTTTAATTAAATTAATTTTGTAATTTAAATTGAATGTTTTAATTTTAGTTTTTTTTTTATTTATTTTTGATAATTTAGGGTGAATTTATTTATTTAGCTAATTTTTATAATTGAAGAATTTTTTTCTATTTTAGTTAATTTTTATTTAGAATTTAAATTGATTTTTTAATTAAATTAATTTTGTAATTTAAATCGAATGTTTTAATTTTAGTTTGTTTATTTATTTATTTATTTTTTAATTTAGGGTGAATTTATTTATTTAGCTAATTTTTATAATTGAAGAATTTTTTTCTATTTTGGTTAATTTTTATTTAGAATTTAAATTGATTTTTTAATTTAAATTGAATGTTTTAATTTTAGTTTATTTATTTATTTATTTATTTTTGTTAATTTAGGGTAAATTTATTTATTTAGCTAATTTTTTAAATTTATAATTTTTTTAATTAAGGGTGATTTTATTTATTTTGTAATTGATTATTTTATGCTCATTCTTTAAATTGATTATAATTTTTTTTTGTAGATGGATTCACAATTTGACGGTTCTTTCACTGATTTGCTTATGAGCGATACCGATTTATATGATGATGCTATGCAGATCAATCCCGTAGTATTGGCACTAGTACAAAATGAAACCACTCCAAGATTGAGAAAATAGCAAAAGACAAAGAACTTCTTTCAAGAAGAAGATAAATTAATTGTGTTTGCGTGGCTTAACACGAGTAAAGATGCAATTACTGGGAATGAACAACAAAGTGGTGCTTTCTAACATAGAATATTGAAATACTTAGAACTTCATGGAGGCAATCAAGAATAGCGTTCGCAAGCTTCTATTAAAAGTCATTGGACTGATATAAATGTAAAATGTGACAAATTTGTCGATTTTTATAGTCAAATTAAAAGATTGCGACAAAGTGGACACACCAAGCAAAATAATGTAATGATTGAGCTTTTTAGATTGACACTACTATGATTTGATATTGGAACTATTGACTGAATGATTTCATATGTTTTTCAAGTTGATGAAGCAAAAGAAATGTTTGCTAAGATCATTAGAAGACCATTTCAATACGAGCATTGTTGGAATATATTAAAAATAGAGCGAAAATGGACTGATAATTTCACTAGCAATAAGAGAGCAAAACTCATTCAACTAGTAGTCCTACTGAATCAAATCATGTTGAATCTTGCTATTCAACTCCATACTTAGGGGATGACACTGAACCCTCGTCCATTCTCAATCTTGATAGGCCATTGGGCAGAAAGGCTTCGAAGAAACAACTTAAAAATAGAGAGAAGCAAACCGGGGCTGAAGCATCACTAGATCATCACCACTGGAATCAAAGAATGAAAATGGAACGACAAAAAGTTGAGCGTCACGACAAAATGTATGCTCAACAGGAGATAGCATTGGAGCAACATCGTAAATAGTTAGAAATTGAAAAAATGCAAAATGAAATGAAAATCATGGAAACTGACACTACTGGCATGGACCCAATTTCTGTAACATATTGGAATAACCTGGAGATAGAAATTATGAAAAGGCGACGTTTTAATTTTTAGTCATTATTTATTATGTTGCTATTATTTATGAAAAACTATGTATTAAGTTTGATTATTATGAAAGTACTTGTGAAATTGAAAATACAACTTGAAATTGAAATTGAGAAAATTATTCTTCGCCATGTCGTTCCCACAAATGCTGAATAAGATCTGATTGTAGTTGAGAATGAGTTGCACTGTCCCTGATTTGATAATGGGTTTGCATGAAGTATTCTAATTCTGGTGTATACACATGCGACATTTCTATAGGCGAATTTGCATCACTTCCATCAAAGTCATTGTTACCAATATCTCTTTCATCCTCAATGACCATATTATGCATTATTATGCACGCTTTCATAATATCTGCAAGTGTTTCTTCATCCCAAAAGCGTGCTGGTCCATGCACGATTGCAAAACGAGCTTGAAGTACCCCAAATGCCCGCTCTACATCTTTTTTTGCCGACTCTTGTGCTTTAGCAAAATGTTTTTTCTTCAAATCTTATGGACAGGGAATTGTTTTTACAAATGTCAACTAGTTTGGATAAATACTATCAACTAGATAATATGCTATTGTATACTCATGGCCATTAATTGTATAGTTTACTAGAGGAGCATGACCATTTGCTAACAATGCAAAAACAGGAGACCTATCTAAAACATTTATATCATTCAGCGAACCAGGAAGCCCAAAGAATGTATGCCATATCCAAAGATCTTGAAAAGCCACAGATTCCAAAATGATTGTTGGTTCGTGACAATGACCAGTATACATACCTTGCCATGTAGTCGGACAATTTTTTCACTTCTAATGCATGCAATCAATACTCCCTAACATGCCAGGAAAGCCACTGTTGTTCCCCCGTCTATAGCAATCGAGCAATATTGCTATTGTTTGGTGACCTCAGGTAATGGTCACCAAACGCTACAATAACAGCTTTCACAAACCTTCTCAGACTCTGTATGGCAGTGCTTTCTCCAATTCTGATGTATTCATCCATAGAATCTGTCGGTGTTTCGTAAGCAAGAATTCTATAAGTAGTTGTTATCTTCTGAAGGGATGACAAATCGAGAACTCCAACGGCATCTGCTGTTTGGATGAAGTATAGATCGTGTTGTTCAACCTCATTTACAATTCGAAAAAAAAAAAGGATGACTCATTCGGAACCTTCTTCGGAAAAAACCTTCATATACACAAAGGGTAGCAAAATAGTCACGGTAGAGTCTTTCGTGACCTTCAACTCTGCCACGATTAATTGTTCTATGGCCTAGAATAGAACTACGATGCCTTCTTATCCGTCCTTAACTAGACTCTTCTGACTTTTTGGTTATAGCATACAACATTTCTAATTCATCATCATCTTCTTCTTTAATATTGAGGATCCCTCCTAAAATATTAGGATAATGATTCATATAGATGGATGAATGAAAATATGAAAGGATAAATAGTCAAAGAAAAAACATGAGAAAAATATAGATGAATGAAAACATGAGAAAAATGATCATATTTATAAACGAATTTTACTTTTTTGAATTCTTATTTTGGCGGTTAAATTTTGAAATTTGAATTTCGGCGGACAAAATTTGAAATTTGAAATTTGAAATTTTGATTAAAAAAATATATCCGTTAAATTGCAATCGTTATCAAAACTATACTCGTTAAAATATAACCGTCAAGTTTAATTATATTTTATAATAAAAAATATTAAAATATTAAAATGACACCTTATTTTGACACTTATCATTAAAGCAAATTTATAATTTAAAAATGTCAAAATACTATTTAAAATTACAAATAAATGATTTGACAACTCAAAATAACCTATCTTTAAAACAAATTTATAATTTAAAAATATCAAAATACTCTTTAAAATTACAAATAAGTGATTTGACAACTCAAAATAACAACTACCTTTAGAGTTGGCCTTATCGAAGTCAGTGTTTTATTCTTAGTGTTAAAAAGCTTTACAACAAAGAATTGAAAATTATCCGACCAAAATGACACGTCATAACCTTGAACTTTTTCTATATTTCATTTACAATCAATATATTTCATTCACAATCAACTAGTTATACACCTGTAAACATGCACCACATGTTCATCATCAATTATTGAACTTTTTTAAACCTCACTCGATGCCAATTGGTTGTTCAGGGACTATAGCCCATGAAATAATGTATTGATTTTATCCTTATCCTTTTAATATAAGGATGCTTAGAATTTTTCTTTTTATATTTGGTTTTGAATGATCTTAAGATCACCATCATATAAAATAATGGTTCATTAAACCTTAAACTTGTTTTAAGAAATATGTTTTTTTTTTTTTTTATAGATAAGTAAAGTAATATTGTTTATATGTATTAACTTATGATAGAACTTAAAAGCTTTATGATAGAACTTAAGATTATTTAATTTGATTAGGTAACGTAGAGTGTGGATCAGATGATTATCAAAGTCAGCGTTTTATTCTAGTGTTAAAAAGCTTTACAAGAAAGAATTGAAAATTATCCGACCATAATGACACGTCATAACCTTGAACTTTTTCCATATTTCATTCACAATCAACTAGTTCTACACCAGTAGACATGCACCACATGTTCATCATCAATTATTGAACTTTTTTAAACCTCACTCGATGCCAATCGGTTGTCCAGGGACTATAGCCCATGAAATATTATATTGATTTTATCCTTATAATATAAGGATGCTTAGAATCTTTCTTTTTATATTTGGTTTTGAATGATCTTAAGATCACCCTCATATAAAATAAAGGTTCATTAAACCTTAAACTTGTTCTAGGAAAGATGTTTTTTTTTTTTTTTTTTTTTATGGATATGTAAGGTAATATTCTAGACTAGTTTATGCGTATCAGACTAAATTTTTATTCTTGTGAAGATCAGGTCCACCTTTTAAATTCTAGCTATCAAAGATCGATACAAAGAATGCCCTAAACTTCGAAACACTTAAATTTTATTTTCAATGTCTTTACCGCTCAATCATACTCCGAATAAAAAGATATTATTGTCTTAGAAATTCAACACATACGTATTATAACGGGTCATTAAATTTTAAATATTTTCTTGTCATAAAAATATTAAAAATAAGTAATAAAAAATCATTATTGAACAAGTTCTTTCTTACGTAAGAGTTGGTACTTACGCTATACAGTAAAAAAATTACAGAAAATGATTGATATTTCTATCATACTTCAATTTACGTTCTCATGTTTACCAACTAGAATATTTTATCAAGCAGTAAATCCTAAATGATGATCTTTGCGAGGGATGATCTTATGTACTCAAATTGCAAAGCAATTGTAGACCCTCTACTCAACATTTAAGAAACTTTCAAGAACAAATAGAAAAAAAAAACTTGTATTTAAAAAACTAACAAAATGGTCAGCCACGTCAAAAGTATCCAAGTCTTATACTAAGATAACTTTAATAACACTTGTTTAAAACTATTTTTAATAAGTAAAAAATAAATTTTTTTTCTTAAAAAAAGAATAAGAATTAAAAGAACATTTAATAATTACTTCCTAAATGTTATTTTAATTTCAATTGGTTTTTTGGTAGGCTTATTAAAATTATTTTTAAAACATAAAATATATATGTTAATTGGATGGATATTATAGGGGTTGTAGCCGCCCGACTTTAAATGTAATTCTTCCTCTAATTTTGAGAATATTTTTTCTTTTACATTTTGAAAAAAAAAGATGAAAAAGTACATGTAAATCTTTCACCAATTTTGAAAAAAGAAATTTTTTTTTTTACGTCTTTTTTAGTTATTTTTGTGCATGTTCATATTTGATATCGATTCAATGTACGATTTGATTATTTTTGTACAACAAATTAGTATTAGAGCCTAGGTTTCGATCTTATTGGATCTCTGTCAAGTGTGGGTGTAAGGGTGTGAATTTGATTTATGAAAAAACCAAGTCCTGACAGTCTTCGAAGACTTTGCTTGCAAAAATTCTTTGATAGTAAAAACTATGATTTCTTATACAAAATTGGAAATTGAAAAAAATTAATAAAACTAATAATTTCAGCAAATGACAATGCGAAATTTTAGATGTTTTAGTTCAACAATGAAGGTTACTAAATAAATTCATGATGTTTGATTTGGAAATATCCTTACAAACTCCCCAATAAAGATTACTAAATAAATTCATGATATTAATACTACATTAAAATAGAAAAAGAGACTCACTAATTGTAATAACACCTATCCAATTCATGAAATAAATGTGATCTAATTGGATTAAAGTTATAATTATTAAAATGGTTCTTTAAATTTCAAATTTAATATGTTGTGTCAAACTTAATTCTTTTGGTGGTGGCCAAACTTTCTTTCAAGTAAGAAAAATGTTATTTCATCCAATTATAAGTAGGGTTGGGTTAAGTTGTTTTTCTTAATTCATATTAAAAAAATTATTGAATTATAACATGTTAGTTAATTATAATGCATTTTAATAATATATATATTTATATTTTTTGGAAAAAAATACTAAAAAGTTTTAAAATATTTTTTTCAATCCAAAAAATTTATGGTATATTTTTTCTACCTAAAAGATTCCAAAAAAAAAAAAAAAAAATTTAATACAAAAAGTCTAATTTTTAACTTTCATTTTAACACTATTAAAAAATATGATTAATTAGACCAAAATAACCTTCAAGATAAATTTTAAAAAATATTAAATAATAAATACAATAAATTATTCAATCCAATATATATATATATATATATATAATTTTTTTATTCATTTAGAATTCCTAAAAAGTAAATTTTTACTTTATAAAATGTTACGATTTTTTAGAATTGAAAAAGTTATTTTATATATTTTTTAATATTTTTTTTTCTAAAATGTATCTTAAAAAATATTTTAGTAATATTTTTTAACGGTGTTAAGATAAAATTTAACAATTAGATTTTTTTGTATTAATTTTTTTTTTTGAACTTTTTAGATAAAAAAAATGTATGATGAATTTTTTAAATTGAAAAATTTATTTTAAGAAATTTTTAATATTTTTTATTTATTTTTGTCAACCAATCATTTTTCCATTTTTGTCAACCAGTCGAATGCTGAGAGTTACCCCCGGTTGACCAAACAAATGTACGTTAGCATATGAAGGTTAGCATTATCCTTTAAATATTGTGACGTTTATCTGTTTAATGCAGAGAGCGTCCTACTGAACTCTACCAGAAGTTGAGTGTACCTTCAATTACCGAATGACACCTAACTAGAAAAGACCCCCCTCCTATACGCGCCAAGGAATGCATATTTTTATGTATATAAAAATCCAATCATTGAGGCGAAGATTTAATAAGATTTTACATACCGGAGAAGAAACCAGAGAGATTCCAATCAAAACTCAAACCCACACGCGTCGACCTAGGTCTTCTTGAAATCGTTGCCCCGAATTAGAAAATCCTGAACTTGATTCAATCCAAAACATACCACCAACCCAAAACTCGGTTAAAAAATCAAATTGTCCTTCTTTCTTTCTTTTTTTAAACACGAAATCAAATCTTTTACGATCACAAATGGATCCATTTCAGCTATATATCAAAAACCCTAATTGATGGAGTTCTATGTGCTGCCGTTGGTTAAGTCGCTACGTTTCGGTTTCTCCGTAGTATTTTATTGAACTTTTCGAGGGGTTTTGTTGATTTTGTGGAGTTAGCCATCGGCTTTTTTTTTTTTTTTCTCTCTCTTAACAGGAAAGATGAATGTGGCCAAGTCTCAGGTGTGGCAACCTTGCAAGAAGAAGAGATCTTGATTGTATAGAAAGAGAAAAGCAGATAGATGGATGGTATATGTATTGAAGTCTCAGGTGAGGCAGACTTGTAGGAAGAAGAAATTTTGAGGTTTGAGAAATCAAAGAAAGAGACGTATACACACACAGAGAGAGGAAGAAAGAGATGGCTTCTCGCTCAACCGGTGGTGGTCGGACGCGTGTGGGTAAGTACGAGCTTGGACGGACGCTTGGGGAGGGAACATTTGCGAAGGTGAAGTTTGCTCGAAACATAGAGACAGGTGAGAACGTGGCTATAAAGATTCTCGATAAAGAGAAAGTTCTCAAGCATAAAATGATCGGACAGGTACTCTCTCTTTCCCCCCTCATTCCGTCTTTTATGCAAATAAGAACTTTTCTTCTCTTTGAATCTTATTGCTAGATTGTGTTGTACGGACATTCCATTCAATTCCATTTGTGATTTGACTTTTCAATGATTTGACCTGGGATGTCTTTTGATTTTTCTATGTTTTATTAGTTGCTGTAGTTGAAATTTGAAGTTTTATGTATTGTTTTGATTTATTGTTGTATTTAGTTCGCTACTTCATCAGTTCATTGTCTAATAGACCTAAACAATGATTTTCTTTTTCTTTCTTTTTTATATATATTTTTTAAATTATTTTTCCTCCATTTTCTTTGCAAGCAAACAGAACTTAGGGGTTATTCTGGTTTTAGATTTGCATACACTTGGAGGGTAAACGGTTTAAACAAGCGTTGAAACTTAAGTTGGATTGAGTTGTAAGTTCTGTTACTATTGATTCTTCTGTAAGTAGAATTGACCAACGTTGGATGGATAGTTGACCACGTAACTTAGTTGCCACATCTTTAATTTTCTGGTGTGATAAAGTGTTTAGGTTGATCAATCAGGTTAGGCATCATGTAAATTTTAAATGGCTTGATTGCCAGCTGAATCTTCTTGACCTTTTGGGTTAACTTTTCTCCTTTTGGTGGCCTGTGCGGATCCAAACAATTGACTTGGGGATTCAAGATTTAGAATTTAAGGAAGGCTCTTGTTGAAATATGAAAATTTTGGGGGGGAGGGGCAACTAATAACTTTTAAAAAAATATTTCATAAAAAGTAGTGGTAAAAAATAAAATTTTCAAAATTTTGGTCCTAGCCCCATTTGTGTCCGCTTGTGTACATGTCAATGATTTTTCTATGTTTTAGTAGTTGACAATCTGATAGTGGTTTTTTCTCCTTGATGTTTATGGTAGTGATTTTAATTGTGTTTGTCCTTCGCAGATCAAACGAGAAATTTCAACCATGAAATTGATTAGACATCCAAATGTCATCCGCATGTACGAGGTTAGAATGTGGTCATATGCACATCTCTCATGTAAAGTTCTGGGGTGGCTTCTAATACGGTTTATCTAACGCGTGCTTCATTTTCTACTGTTGTATTTTTGTACTTGTTTGGATTATTACTGTGTTTTAAATAGATTACTGCTGACCCTAAGGTATTGTCCTATGAGAATTGTGGACCTGTAGATGTCAAACGTTGCAATGTCATTATCATCAAGAGCTTTAATTCTGTTATATTTTGCTTGTATAAATCTTCTAATTTCTGATTTGTTTTTGCCTTGTATATTTATGGAGTGACCTGAGATAATCTGGTTGTAGGTTATGGCTAGCAAGACAAAAATATACATTGTTTTGGAATTTGTGACTGGTGGTGAACTCTTTGACAAAATTGTGAGATATTGACTGCTTCATTTTCTACTGGTGACAACCTTGGTCTATGCAATTAGTAACGAAGTGGTACATTTTGGTATTTTCGTTGAGCCAGGCTAGTAAAGGGAGGTTGAAAGAAGATGAAGCAAGGAAGTATTTTCAGCAGCTTATTAATGCAGTTGATTACTGCCACAGCAGAGGCGTTTTCCACAGAGATCTGAAGGTGAGAGAATTATTATTGTTATTGCCCTCAAAGTTTCTTTGGAGGAGACCGATCAAAAAAAAAAAGTTTCTTTGGAGGAGTGTCAGAGGTGATGAACAAATCAGCTATACAGATTTGAACCTTCATATGGTTTATAATTCACAGCCAGAGAATCTACTGCTGGATGTCAATGGAGTTCTTAAAGTTTCAGATTTTGGTTTGAGTGCTTTACCTCAACAAGTTCGAGTGAGTATGATGGCTTCCCGTTAAATCTGAAAAGTATTTAATAATTAAAATGTGGCAAACTTCCAGTAGCACTACCCAATTCTATTTTACCTGCACATAGAATTGGGTTGATTTTTTATGATTGTGTGCTGAATCATTTCACAACTTTACATATATCATCATACTTCAAAGATTCCAGAGCTGAGGTTCTGAACCCTTTTTATTCAGGAAGACGGGTTACTACACACAACTTGTGGAACACCAAATTATGTCGCTCCTGAGGTATAATATTAGCTTCTGGCACAATATTTATCATATCTCCTCTCTTCTGAACCACAGTTTTTATCACAACGACAGTTTGTTTTCCCCTTCTCTTATTGCTTTGACCCTTTTCTAGGTGATCAACAACAAAGGCTATGATGGGGCTAAGGCAGATCTGTGGTCATGCGGTGTAATCCTTTTTGTTCTTATGGCAGGCTATTTACCTTTTGAAGACTCAAACCTCATGGCATTATACAAAAAGGTTTTTTTTTTTTTTTTTCCCTTTGGTGTTTTTGTTGTAAATCCTAACGATAGTTCCTTTTCTGTTTTTGGGCAAGCTTTGAGAAGTATGTGCCACAACTTCTTACTTTTGCATAATTTTTTTTTTAGGCAAGTGAAATATTTAAAGTATTGCTCCATCTTTTATGATATTCTGAGGATTTTGTCAGAACCTCCTGATTTCATATAATTTATCAGGGCCAATTTCATTTACATCCGCTGCAACATTAACATTCTTAGAATTCCAGTTTGAAAATACTTGACCACTCTAAAACCTATTTATGTCATTGGATATGGTCTTGCAGGAAAAAAATCATAATTAGAGAAGTTATTATTTATTGTATTTATGAATGTTCTATGTGTGTGACTGACCCATTGTATTTATCTACTAGTAAGTCTAACTGACACTTGTACTGATAAAAAAAAGTCTAACCCACACTTGCAATAGAAGTGACCGATTTTTGAATTCTTATAAAAGATTAAACCACTTCATGTTTTGAATTTGCTCTAATATCACTTCATGCAGTGAGCTACATACATATCATTTAGCTTCCATCTAAAATCTCAATGATATTGTCTTTAGAAGCCCCAAATTTATAGTTTCTTTATAAAAAATTCAGTGACAACTGCAACGAAGAAAAAGAAAAGACAAAAAGGAATTTACAAGGCATGAATTGCATTTGTCATGGTTTACATGACTAAGCAACCACTGTTATATAAATGAACTGTGTGCCTCGGGGTGGTATTAAGATTATCTTGTGCATGTCTATGCTCTTATATGGGCATTTTATCTTTTGTGGTTTACTTTTTTAAAGCTGAGACCTAGCTATCTGAGAACTCTACATGATTGCAGATATTCAAGGCTGACTTCACATGTCCTCCATGGTTCTCCTCAAGTGCAAAGAAACTGATCAAAAGAATCCTGGATCCCAACCCCTTGACAGTATGTCCACTTTTTTCTTGTTTTTCTGATAAGAGTGCCTTAGTTTTTTTATTTTCAATTTAATTTTAAGTGAAAATTTTGCATTCTTGTTAAAACATTTGAGTGTTAATGGTCCCCTTTGAGTTACACCACCTGTAATTTCTCATATTCTTTATAACTCAAGTTATTACATAATTTTATGGTGTGAAACAGCGCATTACGATTGCTGAGGTCATTGAGAATGAGTGGTTTAAAAAAGGATATAAGCCGCCCAGTTTTGAACAAGAAGATGTCAGTCTGGATGATGTGGATGCTATTTTTAATGAATTAGGGGTAATGAATCTCTTGTTTATGTCAATGTCAGCCAAAAGCATTTTTTTATTCCATGTATCTTTTTGGTTAATATATGCAAGGAATGGACATCAAATGGCTTACAGGATTCTCGAAACCTTGTCGTGGAGAGACGGGAAGAACGGCCTGCAGCACCTGTCACTATGAATGCTTTTGAGCTTATCTCCACATCTCAGGGTCTCAACCTCAGTAGTCTTTTTGAAAAGCAAATGGTATGCTGTCATCTTGTTGCTCTGATTTTTGAATTCAGTAAATGAGGTACCGTATATAAAAGATTTTGAGAGTCTGATTATTTGGATGCATTTATGGTTAAATCACAGCTCCTCTGTTATACCATGAATTGATCAGGATCATATTTTTGATCAGTCATGTATCTTTAAAACATTCACGTTTTATTTTTAGACTGTCCATAATCATTTGAGATAAAGCAAATGTTTGCATACATTATATAATTGTCAGTTTTGCTAATCTCAAATAGTTACTGAGAATATGCATGTTGGATTTGTCAGAAATAATTGCGGACCAAAAAAGGCTAAATGTTTTTTTTTTTTTTTATAATGCATGTTACCTGACAATCCCATCATTAAGTAATTCGATCTGTCTCTTCTGATCTTATATGATCCTAAGCTTGTCAGACATGAAGCTTAAGATGGCTGACTTTTCCTTTGATGAGCAGGGGCTTGTTAAACGGGAAACAAGATTTACATCCAAATGTCCCGCAAATGACATTATCTCAAAAATTGAGGAAGCCGCTGTGCCTTTGGGTTTTGATGTAAAGAAAAATAACTACAAGGTATAATAAGCATTCTGTTTTTGTCTCACCCTATACTTTCTTTTACTCTGTTTTATTTGTCTTATTTCTAGAGCAGTTCAGAAATAAATTATTTCGAAGAGCAGTTTTCTAAGTTCAATAAGTTTTTGGACCAAATGAACCAATGTGAAGAATGTGGGCTTCCTGCATTCGGATTGCATTGCCTGTGACTTGATTTTTTATTTCCAACTTACCAACCGTTAGGATAGATTGGTTTTGTAGAATTGATGGATCTACATGGAACTTGGTTTTGGTATTTGCCTGGTCCTTTTAAGCAAGTTCATAGCCTATATTGGATCAACTGGTACTGAGTTCTCTTCTCGCTGGTGGAATTGAACTTTAAAAATGATAACCTCAGCCAAGTGGTTTGAGGCTTGTTTTCTGAACAGTCTGGACACATGAGATTATATTGTGATATAGCTATATTTTTTTTAACTCAAAACACTTCCAATCCAGTTTTAAACTTTTCTCCCACTTCTAATGAAATCCTTTTTGTCACCCATCTCAGCTGAAGCTTCAAGGGGAGAAATCTGGGCGTAAGGGTCATCTATCCATTGCAACGGAGGTATGGTTCTCCTTAGCACCTTCTACAGGGTATCCCTATTGACTGAAAAATCAATAGAATATTATTCAGAGTGATCTTTCAAGCTTGAGCGTAAAGATAATTCTCTCTTACAGATATTTGAGGTGGCTCCCTCACTTTACATCGTTGAGCTTCGCAAGTCTGGAGGGGATACCTTAGAATTTCACAAGGTGGTATTAAAATCTCAATTTACTGGTTATATCTCTTCTTTCTTTATTTTTTTTTTTGGACAGCTGGCAACATTAATCGAACTGTTTATCCACTTGTTTAATTCTTTATTTAGTGCATTTAGGGTATTTATGCCAAAGGCTCTTCCACCCAATGCAGTGGTAATATATGCCCTGAGAGGCTGGCACTGGGTGTGTTTGGTCCACCAGTGGGCTACACTGAGGACCTCGTTGATTTCACAACTGGCAGAATCAATGTAGTTAGCTAGGACTGGCAGTTTGTTGGGACCCTGTCCCAGGCTGATCAGAGCATTTAAATACAATTTTTAGGCAGAAATCTTATACCCAGTCCTCATATAGTCTACTTAATAATAACATATCACTCACACATGCTATAGTTTTACACATGCATAGGATCAACAGAACGAAAGATCATATTCACATGCTGTGATTATATATGTAGTCTAGCTAAGTCAAAATGAGCACGATCAGCTTATACCGAACCTAGCTGGAATTCAACTGAATCTGTGTGGAACCATTTTTAAACTGTTGGTTGTCTGGGCAGATTAGAGGTGAGATTAAAATTCCACCTGTTAGCTGGCTTTATTGTCCTATGTGGAACCGTCATCTTCTGTTTCTGTGGGTGTGTTTGTTTATTTTTTTCCTTTTAATCACATATTATATGCTCAATTTTTGTCTTTTATTTTGAACAAACAGTTCTACAAGAACCTATCGACTGGGTTGAAAGATATCGTTTGGAAATCAGGAGACCAAGCAAAAGAGGAAGTAAATGAAGGTTAGTGTATAATAGTGATAGAAATTATTAGATACCTAGCTCAATAGTATATCCTGTCTCCATTTGGCATGGATTTAGTGAGGGAAAGCAAAAGACAGACAAAGCAAAGCAAAACAAAACATTTCTCTTTATTAGGTTATCATGGGGAATAGGGAGGAAAAACAAAATATGAGAGTAATGGAGAAATTTATAATTTTAAATTTCAGTTCACTTTTCCCCCTAATCCATGATTGCTTTTAAAAAATATTTTTAGTTTGATGTCAGATGAAGGGATATCACCTCTTTGTTCCCTTCTTCATCTCTTTCGCTTACTAAATCCACAAAACTGTTGGTTTTAATGTTTTTTTTTTTTAAATGACGCAATACCCAATTTGGAGAATATTTTTATGCAACAAATATGCAATGCTTATGCATTGTATTGACCACAGTACAACATCACGTTTTCCATGAGTTGTAATGTCTTTGTGATCATATTGTCGTTTGGCCTAAAAGATTCCATGGACCTTATCTTTCGAAAGGTGGACCCTATTCACATGTTCTAACATATATTTATGTACGCAGTGCAAATGACACGTCTTTGCACCAGTCCTCATAAAGAAACTGTTCTATTATTTTATAACTTGGCAAATTCATCTTGTGACTTTAGACAAAAGTGGACCTTGTATTGAAAGTTAATCTGAGAATTTTTTTTTTTTCCACTTCACTGCATAAGTTATGGCTGCCTAGCAAATAATTACTTTGAAGATGGCTAATATGGGACACAGGAATTTATTGTTGTGTTTGTGTCTACAGGTGCTGGTATTGTGCCATCTTGATTATTGTCATATTTTGAAGGTTTATGGTAGTGGAATTTTACACATTTCTATCAGATATTCAAACTTGTATCATCAGGCTTGCTGTATTTTATCTTTGATTGCTTGGGTAGACATGTTAGCTGTGGTGGGTTCCTCTAGCATGTTTACTTTTTTGGGTTGCGAAACAGAGTGATAACTTCTTATGACTTGATTTGCTTTCTACTCACTAATTTGTACTATTGGTGTATGCTGCTAGCCTTTTGGTGTATTCATTTTCAATCATGTTTCTAAACTCAAAGACAGTTTAGCAATTTTGTTTTATTTAAAAAAATCAGGTCAGCTGGAATCGAATCATGATGTCATAAAATGTCATAAATATGTTTATTATTAACATTAATAATTATTAGAAGTATGATTTTTCTTTTCTTTAAAAAAATTATTATCACCCTCTTAAACCTAAATAAATCTATGATAATAAAACAATGTCATATATGACCATCTAAACAAAATAACATGTTTAAATTGATAGTAAAATTGACAAGAAATAATATTTCAAATATAAACTACGCTATGATCACAATAATTTAAGTCAACTAGTGCAAATAGAAAATTTGAATTATTGAAAGTGACCATAAAATAAAAATTTCCCTTTTAGTTCTTTATTTAATAAATGTTATATATATATAAATTAAAATATATATTCTATATTATAAATAAACTAAATTTAGTTTATGATAATTGTATGAAATGATTGATGACGAATAGAGACGGGGCAAAGAAAATAAATCACAGGGAAAACCTAAAAGTTACATAAGAGTTGCTCTAGCCAAGATGTCAGTTTCGGATGGGATGGCAAAAATGCCACGCCTATAATGGGACTGATTTGAAAAAAATAAGTAGGGTGAAATAATGATGGAGGAATATATTAAATTCGGTTTGCAGTGGAAATACGAGAAGCTATTTCAGTCTCACCTCAATTCTATATTTAAATTATGTTAATATTTTTTAATATTTTTATAATTTATTAAATACTTTCATATATGTATGTATGTATGTATGTATGTATGTATGTATGTATGTGCATCTATCTTATGTATATAATAATAATTAGTTGATTGTTTTAATTTTAAAAAATTAAAAATAATAATAAATTTTTGATGAGACGAGTATGGGACATAATAAATGAGACGAAATGAGAGGACATATATATATATATATATGTATTATTTCACTATTTATTCTTTGAGCTTTTAATCAAAAGTGCTTATTTTATTTTTTATTTTTGGTGCAAATGCACGAAGTTAGGCACTGCATCTCAATAACATATAATAGAGTAATTGTTCTAGATCCAACCGTATAGATAAAAATTACATGTGCAAAAAATAAATTGATATATACATAGGACTTTCATTTAAATTCTTATTAATTTAAGGGACTATTAAATATTTTGTACATATAATGGCCTTTTTTGTTGGGGGATAATTGATGGATTAAACCAATTTTCTCCCTTTAAATGTATAAATATTATACTGTTATTTTTTTGGATTGTTAAATTTGTCTATATATATATATACACTTTTCTATTACAAAGTATCAGCCTCTATTATGTCATGAAAAAAGGTTAACAAAAAAATTTCATAAAGACAGAACAGAAAGTGGATATTAATAAAAAATAGAATTTGAGAAGAGAAAAATTAGTATATACTTGTGATGACTTTGTGACAGTTTTTTTATAATTTGATATAAATTATATTATTTTATTTGATATTAATAATTTATGCACATATTTGAATTGATATGTTAAACATCATTACACTAAGCATCCACTTTCACCATTCATATTTTTCTTTCTGTTAGATTGTCCTACGGGGCGTTGTTCTAATTCCCTACCAGTTTCAAGAAATGGCGAGGAGTCTAAAACTTGATGACTTGATGACCTTTTTTTTTGGATACTTATTTTGTAGCATGTACTCTATTTGTCATGAGGGATGTAATTTATTTCATACTATTTAAATTTAAAATTTGTAAAATTAATAACTTAATATTTATATTTTAGAGAACTTGAGAGATTATTAGTTATGAACTTAGATATCTTTTATTAGTTTACCTATAATATGGGAAGATAATGATATAATTGAAGAGTGAATATCAATATTGAAAAATCAATGAAATATTATTTTTGTCTAACAAAAATACCGATTAGCTTGTATTATTAGACTTTAAAATTTTGGGGGCGTGACAACTTGGTGTCAGAGTGCTATATTTAGAACACCTAAGGACGACGAGGTAAGGTAACATTAAATATACTTATAATAATAATAATAATAATAATAATAATAATAAATAAAATATAATGAGACTTGATTTTTACAAATTTGTGACATAAACTTTACGTTGTTTATAACATGACGATTTTGTAAGTATCTTGTGAAATTATATGTGATTACTTGAAAACTTGTTAACTTAAATCATATAGTGTATGCCTTATATACTTATGTAGAGTTATCTTATAACATCATTGTCATGCCCCGAATTTTCACAAACCCAGGGAGTGAGTGAAATGAAATGAGAAAGGTAAATGAAAAGCTATTAAGGTGGATTTAATTAATTATGCATTCATTCTCCCATGTTTTCCTAAGATTAGAAATGAAGACTTGCTATTTAACCTAACCAAAATGGTCTTCTAATATCACTCAAACATCCTTCCCAATTAATAATTAAAATAGTTTAAGTCATGTTCAAAAATGGCTTTCAAAATAGCCCACCCAATGTCTCTAAATATGCCCTGGGATAATGGTCCAAATGGGTCCCAAATGTCCTAAGACATGAGCCAAGAGTAGGTCAAATATCATACCTAAAGTGATCAAAGTAAGTGGCCAAACATGGCCTTGAAATATGACTAAAAAGTGTTCCAAAAAAATATTAACATAACTTGATGTAATGGCCAAAAGTGGCCTAAAATGGGCTCCAAAAAGTAGGGTCAAACTTGTAATTAAATGGTCTTAAAATGGCCTTGAAGGTAGGTCATGAAGTGCCATGATATGGCCAAAGCAGCGGCTATGCAGCAAGGCAAGACAGCAGAATGCATGGGCAAGGCAGTGACAGGCGCGCAGGGTGCGTGTGGTGCAGGCGCGCAGCGCGCGCGAGCTGTGCACGCTGTAAGGGGGCTGGGCATGGTCACTGTAGGAACTGTAACCTTGAAATTTGATTTTTTTGTAGGTTTACTATTCATGGCTGCGACCGAATTTCTCTGTCTAGAAACCAATTTTCTCTGTTTTCCAATTTTTTTTCCCAAGTTTTTAAGGCTAATTTTCTCCCCTTTTTAGCCCACTACTTCAAGGTTTTCAACCCCCCTTTGTTGGCACTTTTCTCACCTATTTAAGGTGTTTTACACACTTAACAAGTCTTTTAATTTTTCATAAAATTTTAACATAACCTCCTTTGTTTTTCAAGCCTTTTTCCCACATAATATTCACAATACTTCATATGTATAAGTATGTCACAACTCACCTTCACTCGGTGGCCACAATTCATGTAAATTAAACATACACATCTATTTGTCTCAACATATACATATGATGTTTATTAAATAAAGATATCCTACATATCATTTGGGTTTAAACCCTTACACTTTAAAATGGTCCAAGGCCTATAGTTCACTATTTTTCAAATTTAAATACAAGTTATTTGGGCTTATGCCCATACATACAAAAATATGTCCCAAGGGCCAAATATGTTTCAAAGTCCATTTTCCCTTCCACTCTTCAAGACTTGGTCAAGTCTCATGTACCCGGAGCCTCATTTGCAATATAATATCCCATGAGGAGTTAGCATAACCGCTGGTATGACACAATGCTAATGCTAGGAACAAATTTAAGGCGTAGCATGTACAAGTGTACATTTTAAAACCATAACCTTCCAATCCCCAATGATATGCAATATCAATATGTATGACACACATGCAACTCTATGCCACCCATGTCTCGCTTCACGGTTCTTTCCCATTGGCATGCTAAGTACTAATGTATGTTTCGCTTCATGGTCTGGACCCCGTTGGCTTGCGAGTACTAATGGTCAATTTTGAGTTTTTCACCACAGGATCTCTACCTTCATAATGCATAGCACTAAAGTGCTCAACTCACGCCATGTTTCCAAGAATTCACATCATGCCAACACGCCTTGATTTTTCTCAATGCAAATTCTATGGAACATTTCATCAACACATGGTGTATAACTTAAATTATGCCTCATTCATAAAGTAAAGCATAACTTCAAATTCACAATACTTTGTCTACATGAATGTAAGTCACAATTCAATGAATTAAACATATGATCAAGTTTCATGTTCATTACTTTAGCAATTTCTCAAAGAAAATACAAATACACAAACTACCAATACATGTGATAAATCATAACTCTCAAACCACAAGAGTTTCTCTACATGAACATAAGCTAAAATATAATAATCCAACACATATGCAAGGTACACTTTCATCATGGTAACAAATTGTCAAGAAACTCAAAGAACACTAAAGTACTTAAACTACCAACTCTAAGTTTTCAAAGCAACTACCACCTAAGTGATTTTCTAACATCAAGTAAATACCTAAATTACTCAACCAACACATAGAAAGGCAAAGAAACTTAAATCTATTCCTAACTTAGCAATATATCATACCTAAAAGGGTTTTTCTCAACCCTCGGGAGTTGTGTTCGCTGTGCAGTCGAACCAATCGGTGATAATATAGTTCTTGGCATGGGGAACAACTTCCTAAAAGGAAGTCTTGCAAGAATCTTGGCCTAGGAGTGTGTTTAGGTGGCTTGAAGATTGGAAAACCTAGGTTTTCTCTTTACTTTTTCTCCCCTGCGCGAATTCTGCTCTTTCTCTATACTAAAATGTGATTTTTATCACTAAGGGGCTGTATTTATACTATAGGGGCAAAAGGGCAAAAGGGCAAAATGACCTTTTTACCCTTAATGAATTCGGGACCCCGTTACACTACAACTCGTCTCGAAACGCCTCAATTCTACATTTTGTTTTAGCCAAAGTTCTTAAAATTATTTTAAATGAAAATTTTCAAAAAAAATTATTTTCACCTGCGGCCGGTTCCACCCGGGATGCCCTTTTGGTCATATTTTTGAAACTGTCTTCAAATAGGGTCAAGTTTTTATAAGAGATGTATTTTAACATTCTAAGCATATTTCTCTTCTATAACATACTAAAAATATGTTTCTAAACATAACTTATAGCTAAATGATGCATATGGAGTGCCCTACCGGCAAACAGTGCATGAATAATGCCCTACTAGCAAAACGAAAAATTTATCCTTATTTTTCAGATCTCTACATCCTTCTCCCCTTAAATAAATTTTGTCCCAAAATTTAGAAATGTACCTCTATGAATAAACAACTTTGGATAGCTAGCGCGGACTTCAGCCTCGCGTTCCCAAGTGGCCTCCTCGACCCCGGTGATGGCTCCAAAAAACTTTGACCAAAGGGATGGTTTTGCCTTACAAAACCTGATCTCTCGAGTCCAATATCTTCACAGGTCTCTCATCATAAGAAACATCACCCTCCACTTGAAAATCTACCCAATCTAGCACATGTGAAGGGTTAGGCTTGTACTTCCTCAATATCGACACATGGAAGACATCATGAACTCCAGATAACTATGGCGGTAATGCTAGCTTATAGGCCACCTCACCAACCTTCCCAAGGATCTCAAATGGGCCTATAAACTCGGCGACAGTTTCCCGCTACGCCTAAATCTCCTCTATCCCCGCCATGGGACTAACTTGAGGAACACATGTCCCCCAACATCAAATGATAGAGGTTGTCGCCTCCTGTCTGCATAACTCTTCTGGCGGCTCTGTGCTGTCAACAGATGCTGTCTAATCACCTGTATCTTCTCTGTGGTCTCACTGGACTATGTCGGGCCCTAAAGTAGCTGTCTCTCCTGCCTCAGTCCAACATAACGGTGAACGACACGGCCTACCATACAATGCCTCAAAAGGTGGCATCTCAATACTAGACTGATAGCTATTGTTGTAGGCAAACTCTACCAGAGCAAGGTGATCTTTCCAACTACCCTTGAAATCCATAACATAGGCTTTAAGGATATCCTCAAGGATCTGAATAGTACACTTTGACTGACCTTCAGTCTGAGGATGAAAAGCAGTACTAAACAGTAGCTGAGTCCCCAAGGCTGTCTAAAGACTCTGCCAAAATCGTGCAGTGAAACGTGGGTCTCGGTCTAAAACAATGGAAATAGAAATCCCATGTAGTCGTACTATCTCTCGGATATACAACCTACTGAGGACATCCGCTAAATCAATCGCTCTAATCGGTAAGAAATGTGCGGACTTCGTTAACCTGTCCACGATAACCCAAACTACATCGTGACCTCTAGGTGACCTCGAAAGACCCATCACACAATCCATAGTAACGAACTCCCACCTCTACTCAGCCATTGGTAATGGCTGTAACTAAACCTCAAGGTCTCTGGTGCTCAGCCTTAACCTGCTGGCACGTGAGACATCTCGACACAAACTGTACCACATCTCCTTTCATCCTCGTCCACCAATACTGGCGGCGTAAATCATGGTACATCTTAGTGCCCCTTAGGTGCACTGCTAGGCACGAATGATGGAAATCCCTAAGAACATCAGCCCTAAGAGACTCTGGGACAAAGACCCTACCCATATACCTCAGGCTAAGGTCAAAATGAACTGTCCATCCCTCAAAGCCCTCGATACTAGCAACTTGTGCTCGAATCCTGCTCTGCCTCTGTGTCTTGTAACTGTGCCTCAATAACTCTGCTCAATAGTGTAGGCTGTGCACACATACTGAACAGTGTGGCATGTCCCTCAGACTCGACAAAGTCTAAGTCAAACTCACCAATATCTCCCATCATCTCCCACTCCCTAATGGCATTGCTAGCAACTGTGATCCTCGACCTCCTACTAAGTGCATCGGTTACGACATTGGCCTTCCCAGGATGTTACTGAAGGTCAAAGTCATAGTCCTCCATATACTCCATCCATCTCTTTTGCCGAAGGTTCAAGTCCTTTTTATGTGAAAATGTATCTAAGGCTCTTGTGATTTGAAAACATCTCAAACCTTTCCCCGTATAAGTAGTAGTCACCAACTCTTAAGTGCAAAGATGACGACAGTTAACTCCAAATCATGTGTAGGATAGTTTTGCTCATGATTCTTCAACTGGCGAGAACCATAGGCTACCTACCCTACCCTCCTGCATCAATACACAGCCTAATCCCTCTCGTGAAGCATCACAATAAACGGTATAGCCAATACATCCCTCAGGTATAGTCAGGATAGGTGCTGAAGTCAACCTTCTCTTCAGCTCCTGAAATGACTGCTCATAGTCATCTGTCCACTCAAATCTAATGCCCTTACGCGTCAGACGAGTCATTGGCACAACAAGACGAGAAAATCCCTCTACAAATCGACGGTAGTATCCGGCCAATCCTAAGAAACTTTGAATCTCAAACACACTCTTCGGCCTCTCCCAACTCATAACAGCGTGAATCCTAGAAGGATCCACAGATACCCCACTACCTGACACAACATGGCCTAGAAACTGCACCTCTTGAAGCCAAAACTCACACTTCAAAAACTTAGCAAACAAACGATGCTCCCTCAAAATCTGTAACATAGTCCGTAAGTGAAAAGCATGCTCATCCTCAGAAGGTGAATAAACCAAAATGTCATCAACAAATACCACAACAAACTGATCTAAATAAGGACTAAAAATGCGATGCATCAAGTCCATGAATGCCGCTGGGGCATTCATTACACCGAATGGCATAACTACAAACTCATAATGGCCATAACGAGTGCGATAAGCTGTCTTCGCCACATCCTCCTCCTGTACTTTCAACTGATGATATCCCGATCTAAAATTAATCTTTGAGAAACATCTTGAACCCTAAGTTGATCAAACAAATCATCTATCCTTGGCAACGGGTACTTGTTCTTGATAGTGACCCGGTTCAGCCTCTTATAATCCACACACAAACATAATGTCCCGTTCTTCTTCTTTCTCAAATAGTGCCGAAGCACCCCACGGAGAAGTACTAAGATGAATAAAACCCTTACCCTGTAAATCAGTCAACTGCTCCTTCAACTTAGCTAGAGCCATACGGTAAGGTGGAATGGAAAATAGGCACAATGCTTGGGATAAGCTCTATCGTGAACTCTATCTCTCGTCTCGGCGGTAGACTAGTCAAGTCATCTGGAAAGACATTTGGGAACTCATCCACTACAGGCGGTAATATACTCTCCGTAGTCCCACTCCTATCTGCTATCAAACTAGCCAACATGTAGCTATGACCTCCCCAACTCCTCGAGTCATACAAGGATGGTACTAGAAAATCCCCTTGATCCCCCATGAAGTAAAAGCTATCTCTTTTAGGAGTATACATTGTCACTCTCCCCCTTGTAACAATCTATGCTCGCCCGAAAAACAAATAACCAATCCATCCCCAATATAATATCAAAACCAGACATATCAAGTAGAATGAAGTCAAAATAAAGAATGCGGTCAGCTATCTCTATCGAGCAATCTCGACAGATCCTAGTTAAAGTAACACTACCTGCAATCGGGGTGTCAACATGCAATGGTGGATCTAGTCGATCTATATCCAACCCCAATGTCATGACAAGCAAGGTAGATATGAATGAATGAGATGCACTGGAATCCATCAGTACGCTGGCCCATGAGCTAAACACAAGGAATGTACCTCAAACCACTGAAGGCCTAGAAGTAGATGCCTCTGGTGTGGCCACCGCATAAACATGACCCTGAGTAGTCTAGCCCTACCTACCTCCCCCTCTCTGTCTTTGATGACCTCCTCCCCTCTGTCTGGGAGCTTCTAACACTCTGTGCGGAGGGTGCAGGCTGAAAATATGGTGTTGGAGGTCTATAGCCTAGCTGTGGTTGTGGTAGTGGCACCTAATTATGCTTGATAGTAATGTGGTCTATGTGAGCTCTGTGAAGTCTGCCCTTGAGGACAGTTGGCCCTAACATGGCCCGTCTGGTGGAAGGTATAGCAAAGCTGTAGAGCTTTCCACCCTTGACTCTGCACTGGCGATGGAAATGACCCCTGGCTAGATCCGGTCCCCTGTCCCAAGCTGGGGTCCCTTTAAGGGCAAGTGGCCACCCTGTGGCCAGGCTCTCCACACAGATAACATGAAAAGGGTCTCTGTGATCCTCTCCCCCGAGAAGTAACAGGCATAGTAGGTCGGGGGGGCTAAAAACTATATGGGCCTCGGCTGTGTTTGTATAGAAAAAGAACTAGTTCGGTACCTCTTCTATGGTCTCCCCTCAATATAAGTCAGGGCAGGCATAAGGATCTGTGCTAAGGCTGTCCTGCTCTAGGTCCGAGATTCCTTGATCCCCTTAAGGTCAGCCAGCTCCCTCTCTACTCTGGTGGCCCTGATCACTACCTCATCATAGGTCTCAATAATGTGGCCTACCAGTCTATCCCTGATGGAGGTCTTCAACCCTCTAACAAAATAAAGGACCGTCAGGTCGCTTATCTTTTATAACATGTGGGGCAAATCTCCCCAATGGAGTAAACCGGGACTCATACTGAGTCACTGTCATATTTCTCCGGAGGAGTGCCCCAAACTCGTCTATAAATCCTATCCTAGTAGTCTCGAAAAAATAGTGGTCATTGAACATGACTATGAATGCATTCCACCCCTCACCAAAACTGTCTAATCGGTCAGCAGCTACTCTCCACCACTGACTAGCCAACTCTGTAAACTGAAAAGTGGCACACCTGATTCATAAGTGTGGCTTAACAATCCCCTAGGAATCTAGGATCCTGGTGATCTGATCTAGCCACTCCTCTGCAACTAAAGGGTCAGGCTGCCCGGCAAATGTGGGGGGTCTCATTTACTGGAACACCTTTATCACGAAAGTGTCCCTAGTCTCTCCACTAGTAGGCCTAGCCTTCTGAATAGTGCGAAAGCACTCCTATAAAATGGTTGCCATATCTCTGGCGCCAATAGTCTGCTCTACCTCCCCTGCTAAGGCAGGCACAGGAGTAGGTGCAGAAGCAACAACCTCCTCTGTTGTGCTATGAGCAAGAGTAGCAACTTGGGGTCTACCCCACCTAGGTGGTGCTGCAGCTCTAGGCCTACCGCGACTGGGTGGTACGGGTTTCGCTGGGGTTCTCTTTGGTGGCATGATTCTACATGTTCAAGAAAAGAAATTAAGACATCTTTTTCACATTTAGACATAGGCATTTAAAAAAACATGAAACACATACGTGTCAACAATTCACACTTCACAAGCAACAATCACAGCATGCCTTAACATCTACATAACAAGTTCTTACACTTAACATCATGCCCACCAAAATTTAAAACCATGTGTCATGGCCCTATCGTGTTCAACAATACCCCACGGTCTCTAGGTATTTGAACCTATACTCTGATACCATGTTGTCACGCCCCAAATTTTCACAAACACGCGGAGTGAGTGAAATGAAATGAGAAAGGTAAATGAAAAGCTATTAATGTGGATTTAATTAATTATGCATTCATTCTCCCATGTTTTTCCAAAATTAGAAATGAAGACTTGCTATTTAACCTAACCAAAATGGTCTCTTAATATCACTCAAACATCCCTCTCAATTAATATTTTAAATAGTTTCAGTCATGTTCAAAAATGGCTTCCAAAATAGCCAACCTAATATCTCTAATTATGTCCTGGGATAATGGTCCAAATAGGCCGCAAATGTCCTAAGACATGAGCCAAGAGTAGGTCAAATATCCTACCTAAAGTGGTCCAAGTAAGTGGCCAAACATGGCCTTGAAATATGTCAAAAAAGTGTCCACAAAAAAATGCCTAACATAGCTTGATGTAATGGCCAAAAGTGGCCTAAAATAGGCTCCAAAAAGTAGGGTCAAGCATGTAATTAAATGGCCTTAAAGGGTAGGTCATGAAGTGCCATGACATGGCCAAAGCAGCGGTTGTGTAACAAGGCAAGACAGCAGCACGCATGGGCAAGGCAGTGATAGGCGCGCGGGGCAGTAGCAGGCACGCGCGTGGGGCGAGGCTAGGCGCGCAGGGTGCGCATGGTACAGGTGTGCAGCGTGCGCGCGGGCGGGCGGGCTGTGCACGCTGCAGGGGGGCTACGCATGGTCACTGTAGCAACTACAACCTGAAATCTGATTTTTTTGCAGGTTTACTATTCATGGCTACGACTGAATTTCTCTGTCCAACAACCAATTTTCTTTGTTTTCCAAATTTTTTTTCCTAAGTTTTTAAGTCTAATTTTCTCCCATTTTTAGCCCACTACTTCAAGGTTTTCAAGCCCCCATTTGTTGGCACTTTTCTCACCTATTTAAGGGTGTTTTACACACTTAACAAGTCTTTTAATTTTTCATAAAATTTCAACATAACTTCCTTTGTTTTTAAGCCTTTTTCGCACCTAATATTCACAATACTTCATATGTATAAGTATGTCACAACCCACCTTCACTCGGTGGCCACAATTCATGTAAATTAAACATACATCCCTTGTTTTCAACATACACATCTATTTGTGCTCCATGTTGACAATACAACGACAGGAAAGTCTAACCGAGCTAGGAAAAGATATGCTTGGGAGGCAAGGGTAGAGCCTGATATCATCCAGATCTCGACCATTGAGAAAAATGTGAAGTCAGAACCTTAGATCCAATTCTACGAATTAGACCTTATTGGGATATATTGTCCCTACAACAATGCTCTTGTCATCTCACTTAAAATCGCTAATTTTGATATCATAAGGGTTCTCGTATAGACTGGAAGTTCTACAAACGTATTATTCTACGAACCTTTCAAACACATAAAACTCGACTCTAATGACATCAGAGTTACCATTGCTTTCATGGCAAGATTCGACAGGAATCTCAACGTCCCAATAAGCAGAATTAACCTACCGACCACAATTGAAGAGGGAGACGGCCAAAAGACACTAATCTCTGAATATATGGTCCTAGAAGCTAAATCTCTTTATAATGTCATTATTAGGAGGCCTTGGATCCACCAGATGGGAGCAGTTACTTCAACCCTCTATCAATGCTTGAAATATGTCTACAATAGTAAAATTCTTACTATCAAGGGCTATCAGCCCACTGCCCGAGAATGTCACGCCCTTGCACTAAAAGAAAAGCCTTCAAATAAAAATTATAGTACCCTCATAAAAGGAAAAGTTCTTCATCTTCCAATCTTTATGAGGTAGAAGAATATTCTTTCGAGATTGACGTGCCATTGAGTCCTAGAGGAAGAGACAACGTCAAACCAATGGGGAAGTCTATCAAAGTACTCATCAGCACTGAAGAAGAGAGAAAGTACATACATATTGCCTCAACAATGTCTCCTTATAAGCAATAGGATATTGTTAAATTCTTAAAGGCCAATTTTTTGGTATTTGCTTGGGAAACTAGAGATATGGAGGGAATAGATCCTTATTTCATTTCTCACAAATTGATAACAGATCCAAACCATCGCCTAGTAAGACAACAAAGGGGGACATTTGCCCCAAAATGCCACAAGATCATCAATGAAGAGGTCTAGAGGTTGCTTAATGCTAGAATAATAAGAGAAGTATTCTACCTAAAATGGCTCGTCAATATAGTTCTTGCAAAAACAAAGAACGACAAGTGAAGGGTCTGTGTTAACTATATCGACCTCAACAAAGCTTGTCCTGAAGACAGCTTTCCTCTTCCCAGAATTGATCAACTTGTTGATGCCACGGCAGGTCATGAACCTATGAGTTTCATAGATGCTTACTCTAGGTACAATCAAATTCAAATGTATCCTCCAGACTAGGAGAAAACAACCTTCATATCAAAACGAGGTCTCTATTGTTATAGAGTGATGCTGTTTGGTTTGAAGAAAGCTAGAGCTACGTACCAAAGGCTTGTAAATAGAATGTTTGGCCTCCAAATTGGGGATACAATGGAAATCTACATTGATGATATACTCGTGAAAAGTGTTCCAAAAAGTGACTACATCCAGCACTTGAGCCAGACGTTTGACATCCTAAAGAAACACAGAATGAAACTTAACCCCTTAAAATGTACCTTCGGGATCATAGAAGGAAATTTTTGGATTTTCTAGTTTCCCAAAGAGGAATTGAGGAAGACCCTTTATAGGATCAGGGCTTTGATTGAACTAAAATCTCCTAAAACTAAGAAAGACATTCAAGGGCTGAATGGAAGGATAACAACACTAAATAGGTTTATCTCTAAATCTATGGATCAGTGCTTCTCATTCTTTAAAGCCTTAAGGGGGAGTAAGGCCCTAAAATGGAACCTCTGAATGTGAAGAGGCCTTTCAAAAACTCAAGTAATACTTAGTCTCCCCCAAACTTATTTCAAAATCAATACTAGGGGAAAAACTACTTTTGTACTTAGTTGTGTCAGAAAGTGCCATCAGTTCTACGTTGGTTAGGAAAGACAAAGGAATTCAGAGGCCTATTTTCTACGTCAATAAAGCACTTTTGGACACCTAGACAAGGTACTCCAAAATTGAAAAACTAGCTTTAGCTTTGGTAATATCCGCTCGAAAGCTCAGACCATACTTTCAAGCCCATCCTATCATAATCCCTACATCCTATCCTTTAAAATCAGTCCTACATAAACTTGAAGTTTCGGGACGACCTCAAATGGTCAATAGAATTGGGAGAATTTGACAAATCCTGTGTTCTACGAACTGCTATCAAAGCTCAAGTATTAGTAGATTTTATAGCAGAATTCACTAAAATGCAACATTTGAAAGCTCAAACCACTACAAACACTTCGGTATGGCTACTTTACGCCAATGGTACATCTACAAAGAAGGGCTGTGGAGTAGGTATAATACTTTAGTCCCTTAATGGGATCGTAACCGAAAAAGTCGTTAGCTTGGGATTCAAAGCCTCTAATAATGAAGTTGAGTACAAAACACTTATCCTTGGGATAAAATTAGTTCTAGAATGTAAAGCTCTGGACCTTGACGCTTTTTTTGACTTTCAGCTTGTAATTAATCAGGTTTTGAGAGAATATTCTACCTAGAATAACAAAATGACCAGATACTCAAGGCTGGAGGACTCACTAAAGTGGTCTTTTCACAAATGTATTATTCATAAGATTGAAAAAAACCAAAACTCCAAGGCAGATGCCTTAGCAAATATGGTCTCCTATCTCAAGCTAGAAAGGGATTCAATGATAAAAATCTCTTACCAATCAAAACCTAGTATTAAAGTAGTACAATCTCTTCAAATTTCTAAAAAATCTTAGAATTGGATGACTCTCATCATCAAATACCTAAAGGAAGGGTCACTTCCAAAAGACAAGAGTCATGCCCGAAGAATTCATATTAGGGAAGCTCAGTATTTAATTTTTAAAGAAAAACTTTATCGAAGGTCTTACACACCGCCCCTCCTATTGTGCTTAACTCTAGAAAAGGCCTACTATGTCCTACTGATACACATGAGGGGATTTGTGGCAACCATAACGACGGTAGGACCATAGCTCACTAAGTATTGACCCAGGGCTAACTACTGGCCAAGTATGCTAAAATAGGCTAAGGAATATGTTCGAAAATGTGACAAATGTTAATGTTTCGCTTCTTACCAATATCAGCCTCAGTCATGAACTCATCTTTATTGTCAGTCCTTGACCTTTTGCCCGCTGGGGAATGGACATTGTAGGGCTATTGCCAAAAACCCCTTAGAATAGAAGATTCTTGTTAGTTGCCATTGAGTATTTCTCTAAATGGGCAGAAGCTGAACCACTGAGCCACATAACAGAGGTAAAAGTAAAGAACTTCACTTGAAAAAATGTTATGTGCAGGTTCGATATACCTCGCGTTATTATTTCAGACAATGGGGCGCAGTTTATGGGAAAGGTATTCAGAAAATTCTGTAAAGACCTACACATCAGTCACCACTTCTCCTCTCCAGGGCATCCTCAAGCTAATGGGCAAGCCTGAGGTTACCAACCGCACTATTATCAAAGCAATAAAGAGGAGGTTGGAGGAAACCAAGGAAAGATGGGTCGAAGAGTTCCTCGAAGTGCTCTAGGCCTACCGAACTACTAAAAGAACCCCAACTACAGAAACAACATTTTCACTCACTTATGGTATCGAGGCAAATAATTCTTGTTGAAATTGGCATGCCAATCCTTAAAACAGACTGCTTTGACTAAGAGGCCAACTGCCAACAACTTACAGAAAATTTGGAACTACTAGAAGAAAGACATGAGCAAACTCGAATTAGGACTGAAGCCTACCAATAGAGAATGGACAAATGTTTTAATCAAGGGTTAAAACCCATCAATTTCTAGCTCGGATATCTCGTCCTGAGCAGGATATTTTCGAACACTAAAGATTCCACCATGAGAAAGCTCTCCCCTAACTGTGAAGGGCCTTACAAAGTAATCAGGATCGTCAAACCTACAACTTATTGGTTAGAAGATTCAACTGGGAAGCCCAAACCCAGACCTTGGAACATTGAACACTTACACAAGTATTATCAATAATGAAACTATTTTTGATTCTCCATAGAGCTTGTTACCAATGTATCGACTCCTAAAAACCTTGTATTCATTACAAGTATTACAGGTTTGGTCCATTTCACCAATGTATAGACCCCTAAAACCTTTGTGTCTACCATAAGTGTTACAGGTTTGGTCTATTTCACCAATGTATAGACCCCTAAAAACCTTGTATCCATTATAAGTGTTAACGGTCTGGTCTATTTAAATCAATGCACAGACTCCTAAAATCCCTTATGTCCACCACAAGTGTTATAGGTTTGGTCTATTTTACCAATATACAGACCCCTAAAAACCTTGTGTCCACCACAAGTGTTACAGGTCTAGTCCATTTCACTAATGTACAGACTCTTAAAAACCTTATGTCCACTACAAGTGTTATAGGTCTAGTCTATTTCATCAATGTACAAACCCTTAAAAACCTTGTATCAATTACAAGTGTTATAGGTCTGGTACATTTAAATCAATGTACAGACCCCTAGATACTTTGTATTTATTACAAGTGTTACAGGTTTGATCCATTTAAATAAATTTATAGACGCCTTAAGGCCTTGTATTCATTATAAATGTAATAGGGTCTGGTCTATTTTCTCACTATACAGACCTTTAGAAAAGCCCTACTTTATTTACAAGTGTTGTAACTCTGTTTATTATGAATTATTAGTATGCAGATGCTTGAGAAAATCTTATTTTATTTATAAGTGTTGTGGTTCTATATATCTTGTTATATAGAACTCTAGAAAACCTTTTAAGTGTTTTGGAGTCTCTAAACGAGCTTATGTTTTCTACTGGCCTCGGTATTGAAGAAATTATCTTAAAGTCAGATATAACACAAAGATATCAAGCAAGACATGAGTTCTAGAATGATCGAAATTTCATATATTAGCCCAAAAATGGAAAAAATTACAAGATAAAAAAAAATAATTAGTACGAAAAATTTCAAGTCTACTCTACTGCTAGGCTCAGCAGTCTCTGAATGGAACAACTTGAGGGAGTTCTGGAACTGTTTCCTTCTCTTCATCATCGGCATTCGGTGTATCAACCTCAACTTGGGAGACTTCGATATCATTTATCCTAATCTGGTCCAAGTCAGGTACTTCTTCGGGAGCTTCACCTTGAAGGTTCGATATCCATACTTAATCAATTCATCCCTCAAATCCTAGACTTCAGCCTTCAGATCCACCTTAGTTTGAGCTCTGACGACTTCAACGGTGTCCTAAATCTTCTTGATAGAAGTAGCCTAGAAGTTTGTAAATCTCTTTTTGAGGTCTCCCAGCTCGATAGTAATGGCATCCCTCTCAGACTCCAAGATGGAGTAGAAGTTGGCAACCTTCTTCAGTTTCTCCTCAGCAACTGCCACTAAAGACTACGTCGTTCCCAGTTGAAGTCTGGCTTCATTGAGCTCAGATTGGAGGGTGGAAAATTTGCTTGGGATTCTCAAGACACTCTATAATGGCTGCCAAATCATGGACGACCTAAAAAACACAAGCGACACAAGATAAGATCAAAACTAAATTTTGTAGAATATAGAGAAATAATAGATAAAACAAATAAAAATAATAGAGAACTCACCCTCATGTGAATAGCCATCAGGTCCTTGGCTATTTTTTGGGGCTTCAGCCTTGTGAATTTGTTTAGGCCTGTTGCCCAAGAATCCTCGTAGGCCTTCATCATAGTTGTCATGCTGGAGTAATTAGGCCTTGAAGAAGCGACAACTAGTTTTCCCCTCTTCCCTTCTCTTCTTCAGTACGGAAGGCACTAGGGGTAGAAGGGCTTCCCGAGCGAGAGAAACTCCCAAATCCTCCAAGACAGTTCTTTCAGGGGAGTTGGAGATTAGTTTCCTTCTCTTCTATAAAGGAGGAGGCTCGTCAAGGGACGAGCTCTCCCCAATCTTCTTTTTCCCTAGAACCCACTCGATGACCAGTGACTTCTTCAAGCTCGCAATGTGATCCTGCACCAACCTAACGTCCATTAGGTTTCTTAGGGTGTGATGGCCTAGTGTGAACGGTCGTTGGTTTGAAGAAATTTCTTGTACTTTCTCTAGAGGTCAGAAGTAAAGATCGACCTTCTTCATGCCATCTTATCTGCACAGACAGAATGAGTTAAATCAAAATATATAAAAATAAGAGATCGGGGATAGATAAAAAAATAGGGGGGGTCACTTTTGACACCAATCTTGCATGGGAAGGTTGAAAACTCGGCTCTCAAAATCCTCAAACTCCCAACCTCTTCTTAACATAAAAGTACCATTTCTTCCAAGTCTTATTGGTAGAGGGCACAGAGGAAATGGGTCTGAATGCCTTATCAAAAGACATAGAACATGCCTTCCGATCTCAAGTACTTTAGATCCGTATTACTCTTAACTAGAGAGAGATTTGCCTCGATGTCGTTCAGATGACCCAAAACTATGAAGCCTACCAATTGTCTCCAATTGTTTATGTTCAGGTTGGCTAGAAAAATCTTAAACCAACTAAAACATTCCCTAATAAAAGGGTGGAAGAGAAATCGAACCCCTATCTCAAACCATTTAAGGTAAGTACAAATCTCACTTTGTTGGATACTAGAGGGACGGTCTATATGTCCTAGTACCCTACAAGACACGTTTGCAGGGAAATTAAAATTAGCCTTCAAAGCATCTATCATGCTCTGAGTCACAGCGTTCTCACCCTCCTCCCTTTTGTTGGATTTTCCAGAGGTTTCTGCACCTATGTTCCCCAGCTCCATGAAAGCCTCAACTATCCTGACTTCAAAACTCATAACTCAGAACTAGACTATCAACATATTTGTTTTCCACATTTTCTGAAGGGTTACTAACTACTAAATTTACTTCTACTTGGTCATCTACTCCCTAAAGATCTATGATTTCATGACCAGTGTTTGACTAAGCGTTAAAGACAGGCATAGTCTAAACAGAAAATGGAGAAGAATAGAAGAAAAGAAAAAAAAAGATAAAAAGAATTCAGGAAATATTTTTGGAACCGAACCTGACCGCAGCTTTGATCGGAGTTGATCTTCTTGGGGCACTGGAGTTCGCCTCACTTAAAGATCTTTTTTACAGTTTGAAGTATTCAAAGTGCGAAATTCTCTTTTGCAGGTTTGAAAGCTCTCATAATGCTAAAGTGTTAAAAATTGGAGCAGTAATATGTTGCCCCTCTTTTTATATTAATCCAACGGGTATTCACATGGGGGCATTGCCTCTGAATCGTCGTAGAGGTTGAGGCAATGATGGCCTCGTAAATCCAATCGGTGGCTGACGCAATAAGTGTCATATCAATGACTGTCTCTTTAAAATACGGAATGACGCATTTATGACTTCGACGCGTGTAACATCTCAGAACTAATCTTAGTTCTGAGTATGTTACAGAACTAAGGCTCGGGGGGAGAGAAACTGATATACCATAATTTGACAACTGTATCATGGGCATGACACGTGTTTGTAAGGAGCTCTTCATGATACAAATCAGGAAAGGTTATTTTTATCCGAGTCAACCAAGCAAGAAAGATTCAGAGGTGTTGGGTTCTGAACTAGTCACCGCCTTTCATAAGCTACTGATCTTAGAATATGAAAACAAAGTTTAATATGGAAACTATTATCTTCGGGATATCTTCAAATCTCTATTTTCACAACTCTTAAGCCTACCCAACATAGGAGATCTACAGCCTATAAATAAGGCCATAAGATATGCTTTCAATTTATGTTCAATTATTCTCTTGAATTACTGCTTTTATTTCTTTACTGATTTTATCATCGGAACGGCTACTACCAGAATCTTTCTAGTAACCCTCTAATCCTCAAGTTCTTGATAGGTGATAAAGGACGGGAAGCCCTCCAACTAGAAAAGAGCAACATCAAAACCCTTTGAAAAAGTCAATGGTAATAGTAATCCAACCTTACAATAGCCATGTCTATTATAAGGTTTGATATGTAATAACTAATTATTGAGATGCGACCGAATTAACACTAAAAATTATAAAAATCTCATCATAAAAGGTCAGTGTCGACTGTTACGATATATGAGGATGAGTGTATGCTGTTAATTAAGTTCATATATTAATATGAGTGCCTCAGTAACAAGGATGTAAAGGAACTTCACCTATATGAACATAAATGTGGTGCCGCTTTGAATAAGAATTTTCGTGTTCATTCTTGTAAATGTTCATAAAACCAGGATGAAGCACGTGGCCATAATAGTGCAAAATTTAAATTTGAATTCTTGTCGAAACTGAATAAATCCATATGAATGATATTTCTGATTCTAACGTAAAAGAGACTTGGTTTAAGTTAAGGACACCAAAGACCTCATTAGAATTTTGAAATATTTATACTAATTGAATGTTTAAATTAAAAAAATACCTTTTTGAATGCATCATTTATGTTTAAACTGAGAAATTTTTAAAATATGACAACCTAGTGAGGGATTGTTATATATATATATATATATATATATATATATAGGTTGTAATATTAAAAGGAAAGAAACCCATTTGAACTCTACAGTCACAATGGTAAAGATTCAAATAAACATGTCTCTACAATTTAAATTGAAAGAGACATGACTCTATAGAAAAGTCGTGATTGTTCTCAATAAGATATGATTCTCCATAAAGATATGTGATTTTTCTGAGAGACGTGATTCTCCATGAGAGACATGATGGTTCAAAGGATACCTTATAAAATCTATAAATATATATAGAATAGTTGATAATCTCTAGCAACTAATCTCAGAAATTAGAAGTGAAATACGCAGCCTTTTGTGTATTCATTTCTCATCAATCGAAAGGAAGAACACTCCCATGGAGTTTTACAGCAAGAGAAAAAGAAGAGAGAAAAAGAAAGAAATTATCCTAACTGACTTCCCCCCATCCGTATGCCCTCCCCTTATAATCCCCCTTTTCCCGCAACAGAAAATAACGGCCTAACACCCCAACAACCCCAACAGAATTAACCGTTGACTCCCCAATCCTATCATTCCCCATCCCTTAAAAGGAACCTTGACCTCAAGGTTTGAAATGAGGGAAACGTTGCTGCAGTGAGTACCAAGATTCCCAGGTAGCATCCTCTGGGATTGAATTAGACCACTGTACCAAAACCATGGTAAAAGGCCTGTCATGCTTCTTGATCAGTTTTCTGTCCAAAATGGCAATGGGCTCCAGCTGCAACTGTCCATCAGGACTGGTAGGTGGAAGAGAAGGCTGCACCACAGTACCTTGACCCAACTTAGGCTTCAATAAGGAGACATGGAAGACTGGATGCAACTTTGATGATGATGGCAAATCCAATTTGTAGGCAACAGTTCCCAGCTTCTGCAGAATTTGAAAGGGACCAAAGTACTTTGGAGCTAGTTTTGCATTCTTTCTTAAGGCCAGAGAGACTTGCTTGAATGGCTGAAGCTTAAGGTAAACCTAATCCCCAACTATAAATACTCTCTCAGACCTGTGCTTATCGGCTTGTTGTTTCATTCTGTGCTGGGACTGAACCAGATGTTCTTTCAACAACTTCAAAATAGCATCTCTATCCCTCAGCATAGTATCAGCAGCAGCCACAGCAGTATCCCTTGGAACATATTGGTTCAAACTAGGAGGGGGTTGACCATATAAGGCCTCATATGGTGTAATTCCAGTAGTGACATGGTACGTAGTATTGTACCACCATTCAGCCAGAGGTAACCATTTGGCCCATACAGCTGGTCTGTCCCCAGTTAAGCACCTCAAGTATCCCTCAATACATCTATTTACTACTTCAGTTTGGCCATTAGTTTGAGGGCGATAAGCAGAGCCCATACACAGGCTAGTTCCTTAGCAATCTAAATAATTCCTTCCAGAAATTGCTAGTAAACACAGGGTCCCGATCTGAAACAATAGAAGAGGGCATCCCATGAAGCTTAAACACATTATCTAAGAAGGCTTGAGCAACGGCAGTGGCTGTATACGGATGTGTTAAGGGGATGAAGTGGCCATATTTACTAAGCCTGTCCACAACCATATATATCACAGTTTTATGAGATGAACTGGGCAACCCTTCAATGAAGTCCATTGAAATATCACTCCTAGAGCTTAGTAGGAATTGGGAGGGGCTGTAACAGCCCTGGTGTCGCCACTGTTTCGTACTTATTCCTCTGACATATATCGCATTTAGCCACAAACTTAAGGACATCAGACTTTAGGACTTTCCAGTAAAATCCTTGTTTGATACGTCGATAAGTTCTCTCCCCTCCTGAATGTCCTCCTGTGGGAGTTGCATGATGCTCCTTGATGAGTGTGGCCTTGAGCTGAGGGGAGTTTCCCACCACCAATCTGGTTTTGTAATAGAGCATTTGATGCTGCCAAAGGAAATGAGGATGACTGGCTGGATTCTGAATCAGTTCTGCTATAAGCTGCTGGATGTTAGAGTCTTGTACCCAACTGGTTTGGAGATCTTTAACCCAGTTGCAGATGACAACTGAGAGAGCTGACAAACTTCCTATTTGATCACGCAGCAATAATTCATCTTCCTCCCCTTTTCTGGACAAGGCATCTGCAGCTTGATTAGATTTCCCACTCCTGTAGGTAATTTCATAGTCAAAACCCATGAGCTTGGAAAGCCATTTTTGTTGCATGAGGGTTGTAATTCTCTGCTCCAGCAAGAATTTGAGACTTTGGTGATCTGTCCTAATGTGGAAATGCCTACCCAACACGTAATGCCTCCATTTAGAAACAGCTAAGACCACAGCCAAGAATTCCTTCTCATAAGTAGATAACCCCAAACTTTTGGCGGACAATGACTTGCTGAAATAGGCTATGGGTTGTCCCTCCTGCATTAATACAGCGCCCAAACCCTTATCAGAAGCATCACATTCCAGCACAAAGGTTTTATCATAATTAGGTAAAGCCAATACAGGAGCAGTAGTCATAGTCTTTTTCAATTGAATGAAAGCATTCTCAGCATCTTCAGACCATTTGAAAGCATCCTTTTTGAGTAATGTAGTAAGGGACTGGCTTATCTTGCCATAGTCTTTAATGAATCTCCTGTAATAGCCAGTCAAACCCAGAAATCCTCTAAGAGCCTTCAAGGATTGAGGTCTAGGCCAAGTGGACATAGCTTCTATTTTAACTGGGTCTGCAGCCACTCCATAACCATTAATGATATGCCCCAAATACTCCACTTGCTGCTTCCCAAAAGCACATTTGGACATTTTGGCATACAGTTGATGAGTTCTCAGTTTATTCAAGGTCAAAGTCACATGAGACAAATGTTCATCCCAGCTCTTACTGTATATAAGAATATCATCAAAAAATACTAACACAAACTTCCTCAAAAATGGTCTAAACACATCATTCATCAAACTTTGAAAGGTGGATGGAGCATTGGTCAAGCCAAATGGCATGACCAAAAACTCATAGTGGCCTTCATGGGTTCTAAAAGCTGTTTTTTCAATGTCAGGAGAATGCATCCTTATCTGGTGGTACCCCGATCTTAAATCCAGCTTAGAATAGAATTTAGCTCCATGCAATTCATCAAGTAATTCATCAATCATGGGAATAGGGTATTTGTCCTTGATAGTGTCCTTATTTAAAGCTCTGTAGTCAATACACATTCTCCAAGTGTTGTCCTTCTTCTTGACCAAAAGGACTGGTGAAGAGAAAGGGGACACACTATGCCTGATAACCCCTGAATCCAGCATCTCTTTCACTATCTTCTCAATTTCATTCTTCTGAATATAAGGGTATCTATAAGGCCTGATACTTGGGGGGTGACTACCATCCTTGAGAGGTATTTTGTGATCATGTGATCTAATTGGAGGTAAGTCTTTGGGTTCCTTAAACACACAGCATAATCTTGTAAGATTCTATCAAGATCAGAATTTATCTCTTGTTCTGTAGTTTTGGAGTGCAGGCTGCAAAGTTGAGCTATGATCCCCTGTGGTTTTTTTTGCATTAGCTTCTCCATGGCCTTAACTTCAACTTGTTGTATCTCTACTGTTGCACCACCACTCAGCACATGTTTTTTGCCAAATGCAGTAAATTCCATCTTCAAATTCTGAAAATCCCACAACACTGGTCCCAAAGTAGACAACCACTGAACCCCAATACCATGTCACAACCCCCCAAAGGTAACAACCTCATGTCAGCTGTAAAAGTTGTGCCCTGCATAACCCATTGGAATTCCTTCACCACAGCTTTGCTTTGCAACTTGGTACCATCTGCTACCACTACTGTTAAAGGGTTTGTGAACTGGATTGATGCTCCAGTTCTTTTTGCCATTGTTGGATCCAGAAAGTTGTGGGTACTACCCGAATCAATTAATATGGTAACCATATTCTTCTTAACCTTTCCCTTAATTCTCATAGTCTTATAAGATAAAGAACCTGATAGGGCATGAACTGAGATTTGCAATTCTTCCTGCACATCTTCTTTTTCCATTTCTTGCACCACATCCTCAAAGACATCTTCCTCTTCCTCGGCTTCTATCATAAAAAGTTGCTTTTTCTTGCAAACATGGCCTCTAAAATATTTCTCGTCACAGCCGTAGCACAATCCTTTCATCCTTCTTTCCTCCAATTCCTTCTGTGTCATTTTCTTCACTGCAGTTGCTGACTCCATAGGTTTTGGAGCTGGCTCCATTGATTTGCTACTGGTAGGAAGACTACTATTATAGCTTTTGGAGTAAACCTTATTCTTCTTGGCCAATGCCTCAATTGTTTCTTCCTGTAGCCTTGCTAAACCCATGGCTTGAGACACATTCCTGGGTCTAAACATCTGTACTCCTGCCTTTATTTCATCTTTCAACCCACTCACAAAACAGCTAACAAAGAATTCTTCTGACAATCCATTGGTTTTATTGGCCAGTTCTTCGAATTTTTCTTTGTAGGTCTTGACTGTTGATATCTGTCTCAGTTTCGTGAGTTGTCCCACAACATCATCGAATAGGCTATCTCCAAATCTGGCAATCAAGGCCCCAGCAAATTCCCTCCAAGATCTGAGAATATGAGTCTTTTCATACCATCGAAACCAATGAATAGCCCTATCCTCCATGTGTATTGAAGCCAATCTCACTTTCTGTGTTTCATCAATCGCATTGAATTCAAAAAACTTCTCACATTTGTACACCCAAGCCTCAGGGTCTTCACCGAAAAACTTAGGGAAATCCAATTTGGCAAATCTGGTTTGCCACTGGTTTGGATTATTGGTGGGTTCACGTGTAGGAATGATCGGAGAACCCGAAGAAGAAGAACTCACCTTTTCTGCGATTTGCTCGTACTTTAGGTTCAAAGCTGAAACAAGATCCTTGATTCCAGCCATGGCTTCAGCCTGTTTATCCGAGCTTTCCTTCAGGTGCCGAATAGCATCCTTGATTCGTCTGATATCCTGAGACCGTGTACCGTCTGCCATTACCGAAGTGGTTTGCCCCTATTTCCGAGGAACGTTAGCTCTGATACCACTGATAAGCTCTAGCAACTAATCTCAGAAATTAGAAGTGAAATACGCAGCCTTTTGTGTATTCATTTCTCATCAATCGAAAGGAAGAACACTCCCATGGAGTTTTACAGCAAGAGAAAAAGAAGAGAGAAAAAGAAAGAAATTATCCTAACTGACTTTCCCCCATCCGTATGCCCTCCCCTTATAATCCCCCTTTTCCCGCAACAGAAAATAACGGCCTAACACCCCAACAACCCCAACAGAATTAACCGTTGACTCCCCAATCCTATCAATAGTTCACAAAAGTAATCTGATTAATCACAATTACTCTTATCTCAAAGTCTTCTTTTTCTTCTAAGAAGTAAGTGTGCAGTTTCATAATAAAATTCTGAAAAATCTCCATAATTGCTATATATAGAATTCAGTAGGTTTTGTTGTATCCTTAAGGTATTTTTTTAGGAACCTAATAGTAAAATCAACTGCGTGGGGGAAAATATCACCTTAAAGATAGCGATCTGATGTTGCAAAAAACAGCACCGGTCGATTCGATGTGATTCGGCAAGAAGGACCTGCAAAAAAGAGAAGGAGGACCCTCCGACGATCAAGTCAGTAAAGAGGGAATATAAGAAATATGTGTAAAAGAGAGTGATTGTGTATGCGATTGAATGTGAGATCCAATGTGAGATTCAATATTTAGGCATACCTGGCCCCTTTATTTATAGGGTTGAGAGTCATTAATTTTAGCAGTTTCCTATATTGAATAGAATTCCTTTCCTTGTTTGACAAGGTTAAAAGATATGTGATAATCTTCCTTGATTGAGGTAGGATTCCTTTCCTATTTGAAAGACTTGCACTCCAAGATATATTCCTTATTCTGAGGTCGGAAGTTTATGAAAGACGATGATTAATTCGGAATTCCTCCTGCTCTGTAGGCAGCTCTGCTGGTAGCTGCTTTGGAGGCAGTTCTGCTCTTAGTTGCTCTGTAGGCAGCTCTGCTAGTTGTAGCTCTGCCAGAGGCAGCTCTGCTCTTAACTGCTCTGGAGGCAGCTCTGCTCGTAGCTGCTCTGTAGGCAGCTCTGCTAGTAATAGCTCTGCCGGAGGTAGCTCTGCTCTTAGTTGCTCTGGAGGCAGCTCTGCTCGTAGCTGCTCTGTAGGCAGCTCTACTAGTAGCAGCTTTGCTGGAAGCAGCTCTGCTCTTAGCTGCTCTAGAGGCAGCTCTGCTCGTAGCTGCTCTATAGGCAGCTCTGTTAGTAACTGCTCTGCCGGAGGCAGCTCTGCTCTGGAGACAGCTCTGCTCTTAGCTGCTCTGGAGGCAGCTCTGCTCGTAGCTGCTGTGGAGGCAGCTCTGCTAGTAACTGCTCTGAAGGCTGCTCTGGAGGAAGATCTGAAGGTAGCTGCTCTACTAAGTCTGTTAGCTCTAGAGGCGCATTTTATGGCTCATTAGTTACTCCCCCCCCCCCCCCCCAAGCCTCAGTTCTGTGAGATCCGTGCAGAGCTGAGGTTTAGGATTTTTGAAGAATCACGCGTACTTGATGATTTATAATATACTGGCCTACAACACTTAGAAATAAAACAGGGTTTTTATAAAAGTCAGTAGGGTGAGGAAAATGGACCAGACCTAGTGGTCTGTACATTTAGATGAACCAAGCGTACAACACTTGTAATGAATACAAGGCTTTAAGGGTTAATAAGATAGACCAGACCAGAGGGTTTGTGCATTAAGATGGACCAGACTTGGGTCTGTGCATTAAGATGGACCAGACCTGAGTTTGTGCATTAAGATGAACCAAACCTAAGTCTGTGCATTGAGATGGACCAGACCTGGGGGTCTGTGCATTAAGATGGACCAGACCATGAGGTCTGTGCATTTGATGGACCAGACCATGAGGTCTGTACATTTGATGGACCAGATCATGAGGTCTGTGTATTTGATGTACTAGACTTGGGTCTGTGCATTAAGATGGACCAGACCATGAGGTCTGTGCATTTGATGGACCAGACCATGAGGTCTGTACATTTGATGGACCAGACCATGAGGTCTGTGCATTTGATGGACCAGACTTGGGTCTGTGCATTAAGATGGACCAGACCAGAAGACCTGTACATTTGATGGACCAGACCTGAGTCTGTGCATTAAGATGAACCAGACCTAAGTCTGTGCATTGAGATGGATCAGACCTGGGGGTCTGTGTATTAAGATGGACCAGACCATGAGGTTTGTGCATTTGATGGACCAGACCATAAGGCCTGTATATTTGATGGACCAGACCTGAGTCTGTGCATTGAGATGGACCAGACCTGGGGGTCTGTGCATTAAGATGGACTAGACCTGAAGAACCTGTAATGGATACAAGGTTTTAAGGGTCAATGCGATGGAAGAGTTGTAGAAGAATCTGCATGATTAGCATAGTAGACAATTAACAGATCAGTAGTAAGCAGTCTAATAGTAATAGTGCTTGTTAAAGCTATAAGTTGTAGCAGACTGGCTGAAACCAGGATGCTGAGCCAACATATTCCAATCTGAATAGTTTTTGCCGAAGTCATGGTTAGAGGTTGCCAATTTCGCCCTCTAGTGATCCATATAGTCGCTTTTAGCACATCAGTGAACTTGAAGTGGACACATATGATCAGTGCATTGCATTCTGTCGAGATTGCTAAGAGAATCTGTCTGTGACGAGGGGTAACCCTCTCTGATGCATGAAGTTCTTCTCTGGTCTATACATATTTTAATCCAACCATGAGAAAAGAAGTCTTGGTTGTCCAAGTTCGTAGGAAGAAACAACCCAGAACCTTTAAAGGACGAGTTGAGCTCATTTGTACCAAGGTCTAGAGACACCAGCTTTGTACACGTGGAAAGCTCAACGAGGATCTCTTCAGTCAAGTTATTATCATGTGAGACAGATTACTCAAATTTTTGAGGTCGCCGATGAAGCTTGGGATATTTCCAACAAAGATATTATTGTCCAGTTGTAACCTCGGCAGGGTAGAGACCTTTGCGACTGCCATTGGAATCTGGCCCTCATGCAAATTGTTACTGAGTGGTATCTCTGTTAATAGTGATTGTGGTGTCATAATATGTGGTTGACCAGATTCCTTGCCTCACTGATTATAATAACCTCTAAGAAGACTGAATGATGTGTCAGAACTGAATGAAGATGAAGAGCCATGCCTCTGGTTGATTCCGTACATTAGTTCTTCTGAAACTCTTGTTAACATATAAGTATCTTACTCGAGCAAATTCTTAGGCGAGGATCTGAACGAACAATTTATACTGAGAGCAGTAGTTCATGGAAAGATCATCCAATCTCGTAATGAATGCATCCCCGTGATATCAATACAGAGCTGATCTGGAACGCACCATGGTTCAAAAAGCAGCGAATGAGTCCAGGTCTAGAGGCTCGACCTTGCCCCCTGAAGTCACTGTCTTTGTCTCCAAATTTCTAATCGTTTTTTATCAGATCGTCAAACGTCATGTCCAAAGCAAGCCAGAAATTTTGAGAAAAAATCTAGGAAAGAAAAGATCGACAGGAAATGGAGATCCAAGAGTCGGGATATGCCATTGAAGAGGACGATTATGGCGGACCGGGTGGCCGATGCCTTCTGAGATCATGAACACTTCCTTATTGGGTCTCAAATTGAGGAGAAAATCGATACAAATTTCTGAAAATAGCAGAATTGTTGTAGAAGCCAATTAGTTCGGTGTACAGCTCTGGTTTGTTTGTGACAGGATATTTATCTCTGAGTTGAGATAAGTATCCCCCAGTTGGAATAATAGCTCAGGGCCATGGAACATTAAATCTGAGAAGGATACTACCCAAAAATTCTGATTATATAAATTACCAAGCATATGCCTAAGCTCTCAGCCTAGAAAGCTTCGGGATTCGGTGGTCTTCGCAGTAACTCAGAAACTGACTGACCAGAATATTGATGACAGCCAAACCAAGTGTCAATAGATCTGATCTAGACTATGGACTTCGGGTCGGCATAGTGTGACTGAATTTCTGATGCGGCTCAGTTGGAATATTGGGTCGGATAGATGCCCTCATAACGTCAGGAAACGGAAGGGTGTTGGCAGCACCACCGGTCGCCGTGTCTGAGTCATGGTTGACGACTGAGACCCAAGGGCGGGCGGCAACCATTGTTGGTGGTGATATCCTTCTGAACAGTGAACCAGGTCCCCCCAATTGAAGATGAGATTCTGGTATGTCAAAGCAAAAGGAAAATAAATAATGCCCTATCGCCTTCTTAATAATAGGCTGAATAGAGGCGTGATTTCAGCAACCCAGAGAGAGAGAGCTTTGTCTATATTCTGGTGCAGAACTCTGCGGAAGAAACACATGACAGGTTTCTCTGAAATAATATTAAAATAGGTTAGATCATGGGTGCTTCTTTTCATGCACCAAAATTAAAAAATAAAAAATTAAATCATGTGTAATGATTTTATATGCTGAGAAACTATATGTCAATGGTTTCTGACTTGATCAGTATACTGATTTGATTATGGCGTGTGTGTGTATATATATATATATATTTTTTTTTTCTTTTTTTTTTTTTTTTGCCAAACATGGTGTTTGTAAGTTCTCCAAGAGTCAGAATAGTTCAGAGAATTAAAACAATAAGCAGAGGATGCAGGTATAAAGAGATAGGGATGCAATAAAGAGTCTGACATGCTTTTCACAAAAGCATTCAAATTCAACATTGAAATAATGATCCCCCTGAATTCAAACAAATCTCATATTTTATTCAAAAGATTTTGAGATTGATGCAGATCTTGAGATTGATGCTCAAATTGATATGTATATATATATACACGTACGCCATAATCAAATCAGTACACTGATCAAGTCAGAAACCATTGACATATAGTTTCTCAGCATATAAAAATATATGAGAATACCCCGAAGGCTTATAGCTGTTCTGTATGACCGAAATATATGAGCTCTGTAGGATCGAGATTTGTTAATTTGATAGGCACACGTGTCTCAAACTGATTGGTGTGTCTGTTTATGGTATATCAGCTACTCCCCCCCCCCCCGAGCCCTTGTCAAAAGCTAGGGTTTTAACTAGGGTTGAGGGTTTTGTGAAGAGTCATACGTTTTGCCTTCCTATTTCTCAAGACGCCGGTTTAACGCGTCATTTATTGCGCAGCCGATACTTGAGAACTCATCATTACTTTCAACCGTTGTGTCGGCTCGTCTTGGAAGGCTCATATTTCGAATGTGTATATATAGAGAGGGAAAAGCGTTTCATACCTTTCTTCTGCATTTACTTCCACAGTACCAGACCGCCATTCGACATATCTTGAAGTTTTGGAGGATCCCCGGTGTTCATAACTCTTTCTTGGTTTCAGGTTCGACTTTTAGTCCCCTTCTTCATTCCTTCTTGTTTGCTTCATCTCTTCCTCATTGTCCACCAATGCCTGCTCCACGGCTTCATCAAGCTGCCTACTGTGCTGGTACCGCAAGCCGTTCATCTCCACCTGCAACCGCCTCGCCCGCTCAACGGCAAGGTTCCTCTCCGACTCCATCACTATCAAGGAGTTCTGACACTCCTTCAACTTCTCCGCAGAATCGTGAGCCTGCACTTTTTGACTCGCAACACGTGAGGGCTCCGTGACCTGTAGAACACTCAGAGAGATGATCAGAGGACCACCGGATTGGCTCCGGCGGTAGCCGCTCCGATGCTTAAGTAAGTAAGGGAATTGAAAGACTGTATTGAAAGTCAAAGAATGAGCATCACGATCATTCGTGCCTCAAAGCCAAGTTTTTTTTTATTCTTCTTCCTTTGCCTATTATTTTTCTAACATTATATAAAAGTGAAGTCACGTAGAGGATGATTAAGAGAGGGAGAGTTGAGTTGCAGGAAGTTTCTGCCTAGTTGTATGGCATTGTAGATCTCAAATATGAAATTCATGTGATCAAATTATGATCCTATTGAAAACTCATTTTTTAAGTCCCAAGCCTACTTGTATGGCATTGTGGCCCACATTAACTCTCCATGATATGTGTTTTACCGTATAATTAATTTGCAAATTGTATTGGGCAAGCTTTTTAATTTATTTAATTATTTTAATTTTACCTTAAAAATACCAAATTACCCTTGGCATTTTTCTAGGATTTCACGCTCCACATTTGGTTTTTTTTTTTTTTTCACAAATCATTTTCAATAATTGTCCTTTTTAAATATTATTTCTTAAAAATAATTTATTCTCCCAATTTTGGAGCCCCTCATATAGGAAAAAGACCATTAAGATTGGTGGTCATTTACTGGCTTTTATTACAAGTTGGTGAAAGTGAGTAAACGACAGAACTATGTTGGTTCTAACCAAACCAAAATTACAACAAAAATATGTTTTTCCATCAATGATTTATATTTCTTTCTTATATTTGTTAGTCCTTTGTTGTTGTTATCTGTCTTACACTTAAATGTTTGAATGACTTATTTTCGTTTCTTTTTTCCTGTTTAATTTGATACAATGGGATTGAAGATACACATTGAGACAAACCACCGGGTTGAGAAAAATGGGTGCCTAACTTTTCTATTTCATCATTTACCCCATGAACTTCGATTTTTGGTATGTAATTTTGTGGCCAATGACTTAGATTTATTGAGTTGTAATCCTTTAAATTATTTATATCGTAATTAGAAGCAGATGTAATTATTGTTTTTCACTCATCTTGGTTATGATGTATTTGATTTTAAAGAGTTGTAAGGTTAGTTCATTTCATAGAAAGATAAGTTGGTGACTCCTCTTTTATACTTTTACGAAAACCCTGTTTCATTTGGGAGTCATTAGGGTCTGGATTTTTAATTCATGTAATTGAGCGAATTTCCATGGCACTTGTAACATTATGAATACAAAATATGGGATTGAGGTCCTCCTCTCCAGTGAGATGTTTGTCCAGTGCATTGGCTTCTCTCATTTACGATAATTGTCAAAATATATGAGATTGAGATCTTCACTAGCACAGTAGACATATAGTGCAATACAGAGGAGCCCTATCCCAATCCTTGTATACACATGCATATGATATTTTGTTTAGGGAAAAATACTAATAAGTTTTTAAAATAAAATTTTTAATATAAAAATTATATAATTAATTTATTTATATAAAAGATTTAAAAAATAAACTTTTAGTAGAAAAAGTCCAATGATTAACTTTCATCCTAACACCGTTAAAAAAATTTCATCTCATAAAATATTATCGAGGGGTCCAATATATGTCTAGATATCAAGAATTAGACCTAGAAGGGGGTGAATAGGTCTCAATAACAAATAAAAATTATCTCTTCAATTATATGAGAATTTATGTTCTAATGAGCACAATCAAATTCAGTAACATGCAAAAATTAACTGTAATAATAATAAATAAAGCAATAGTAAAAAGACAGAGACAGTGCACCGAGTTTGTTGACGAGAAAACTGCCACAGATCTACTGAATCTGCTTCAAAAAATTCTAGGGCACTGATTCAGATGTGAAATCATTAGATGAGGTTTGATGATTACAAACTATGTACAACTCTGACTTAGTTCCTCAAGCCTTGTTGACAAACTGAATCTTCTCAAACTAAAATTCCCAAGTAACCCCAAGCAAATCTATAACTGCGAAGTCCATGAACGGCAAACCACAGGACAATTGCAAATTCCACGCAACCTCGAACTTCGTCGATTGAAGAAACTTGCACTCCAAGAATGATGTCGAAGATGAAATTTAGGTTCATATGCAAATGATTTGATCTATGTGTGCATCATGAATATGAAAAAAATATTTTGAAAATATTTAGAAACTCTCTTTGATAGCAACCAAAAGTCCTCTTACGAAATAAGGATCAAATCCTTTTATAGGATACGTTTTGGAAAGCAAATCACACTGTTTAAATCCAACTAGAAAATTGATATGTGCGACATTCGTTCCCACAAATTAGGTGTTCATTCACACGAATCTCAATTCGTTCGAACGAATGTGATTTGCAAGTTACTGAAAAATTCGTGGGGATCATTTGTTTGAACGAATAGCCCATAAATGGATTTCTAAAACATTCGTTCGACTCAAAGATAAAACAAATATTTCGTTAAAAGATACGAAAAACTCACTGTTATATTCATACGAACAAACTTATGATTTGTGTGATTGAAGCCATAGTTCGTTTGAACAAATAAAGTGTAAAACCTCAGTTTTTTCAGTTTTAAATCAATGAAGTATAATAGCCCACTTGTCAAATGATTTTAAGTATTAGGCAAAATCAAATAAGCTACTACCATTCATTGAACAATCTTCATTATACACTTTCACATGTTAAAATGGTAAAACAAACTAGATGCATGCGAGTGTGTGTGTGAGATAGATTCAGTCCAAAGTCACCAAGCGCTTACCAATCTTTGCCATGTGAGTATGAGAGAGTCATGTAGAAATATGATAGTCTTTAACTGGAAGCAGACATGTTTTCAATGGTCACAAGGCTTGAATACTTTAGACTCAATAATTTGGAGAACTTAACAACTCAATAACAGTTTTGTCAACCATAGATTAGGCAACATTTGTGACGAATAGTCCAAACAATTATGTTTTTTTTTTTTTTTTATTGTAAAAGTTATTTTATATATTTTTTAATATTTTTTTCTAAAACATATCCTGAAGGATATTTTAGTCTAATCAGTAATATATTTTAACAATAATTGAACTTTTTGTATTAAAAGTTTATTTTTTAGATCTTTTAGATAGAAAAAATGTATTATAAACTTTTGAGATTAAAAAACTTATTTTAGAGACTTTTTAGTATTTTTTCCTTTTATTTATTGAGATGTGTTCTGTTCCTATACTAGGTTAGAAATTCATAGGACTGTAAGTCAATGGGCTTCAACCAAGACCAATTCAAGCCCAACATAAGTTTAGACAAGCCTGGGTAATTCTTTTAGATGGCCAGGTTAGATCTAGTTTGAAACCTTTAGGGTTAGGATAAGTTAGGACCTAACAGAACAATGTTTTTTGAGGGGACGTAATCCAGGTGGATATAGTAACTCTCACAAGGCTGCTTTAATGGTAGTCTTTACATTTTCCCTTCCACTCGTAGTATGGGGAAGAAGTGGACTCTAGAAGTACTACTAATTGAGTTGAAGATAATCAATTTGGTTCCTTATGGTCGGAGATAGAAAATTATTACTTATCAAATTTTCTCATACTCTCATTGATAAGAAGAGTTCCATATATGTGTGTGACTTTGGATACAAAAAGTAGATCTCATATTCAACCTTTTAATGATTTCAGTCTTTCATATAAAAATATATATAATATTTAATTTAAATAATAAAAAAACTCTTTAACATCTTTTTAAACTAAAGAAGTTGTATTTTCTGCATTTGTTTATGTTGTAATTTTTTATATTTACAATACTTTTGACTTTAATTTTGTAGAATTAATATATATAGTTACTAAGATATGTTATAAATGAAATATAAATTATTATATATATAACTATTTTATCTCTCTAATAATTAATATTATAAATTTTTTCTTAAAAAATATATATTAATTATTAGATAATAGAATTATTAATTATCCACCATGAAACCAAATTTGTTTCTTAAAAATGTATCAATTATTAGAGATTATTAACTTATTGAATATTAGTTATAAGAGAGTTGATTGTATGTTCTCAAACAATCCATACTTTATATAATTAATTATATTAGGGGGGTTCAAAAAATATTAATTCTAAAATTTTATTATAATTATTATTAATTAAAAAATCGGTACAAATATATAATTTTTAGCATAAAAGCAATATATGCATGCTTTTTACAAGGTATTTAACTTTTTAAAAAATATATATTATATTTAATTTTAATTATAAAACAGATTTTAATTTTTTTTATTACAAAAAACTTAATGTTATTAATAACTTTTTTATAATATATGTGTGTGCGCATTTTTTAATAATTATTGCCATTAAAAAATCTTATGAAGTTATTGAATTATTAATTATTAATTATTTCCAATGAAACAGATTTTGTTCTTCAAAAGATTGTAAATTAATAAAATTTATTAAAATAATTAGTCGTGAGTGCTTATACACAAATATATAGTTTTCCTTCAAGAAAGTTAAGGTTCTTAAGCAACCACTCTTTCCCTCTCTATGGGGGGAAATTGTCTCACTTTTAGATACGGTAATAGGATTCATATTTATTTATTATAACAAGTCTTATCACGTTGTGTTTAAAAATAAAAAAAAAAATAGAGTGAAGAAATCTATTCTACATAACATTAGATGTCATGTATACGGGATTGAATGTTTTGTCATCATCACTTGAGATCATATTTCTTACCATTGGTGTAACTATTTTAGTTTATTATAACTTGTGAATAAAGTTATTAATTTGTTTCAATATTTGCCCCAAGCTCACATCGATCCTTTCTACAAATCTAAAAGAAAAATAAAATATAGGATGTGAAAGCTATCTTATAGATAGCACAGTCTTATTCAATAATGGATAAAATGAAAAATGAAATGAAAGAATTAAAATTTAAAAGAGTTCTTATGAAAAATATAATTTTTTTGAAAGGTTAATTATAAATTTTTTAAAAGAAAATCAATAAAATAGTATATAAATAAAAAATAAAAGTTTTAAAATTTTGGATGAGCTATGATCCTCTAATCTGTCGTCGGTCTATTAACCCTCTATCTCTTTTAGATACTAATAATAACATTAAATGAATCTAAATTGGGAAGAACCTTTTCCTATTAGTCTAGATGAAGCCAGAAAGTTCTTAGTGGAAAGTTGTCTCAAAATTTAGGAAGTTTCGGTGAAAGTTTATGAAACATCTTGTTAATTAAGACTAGGTCCATGACATTTTTTTTTTTTTTTTTTAATCTCAAAAGTTCATAAATTATGTTGTCATTAAAATACCTCTCTAATATTTTTTTTCCAAACTTGCCTAACTGATTTTCTGTGAATATCGCATCTCTTTTAAAAAAGTTCTTCCAAACTTTAACATTCGATAACTTGCAAATTATAAATCTATTTTTAATAAACTTTATATATATTTGACTCTGAAAATTGAGATTCATAAAAAAATATCCATATTACATATGAAATTTTGAAAAAAAAAATTGACTATTGGATAGTAAAAATTCATTGTCTTGGACGAAGGTAGTGAAATTTCACTATTTTGAAGAAGGCAATGAAATTTTAGTGCTTTTAGAGATTTTCACTGTTGTCTAAGAGAGAGAGAGAGAGAGAGAGAGAGAGATTGATTGGAATTTCACTATCCCTAAAAACTAGGGAAATTTCATTCTCCCTAAAAAATAGCAAAATTTAAGTAATATGTATATGTTGCCTAGATATTTACCTATATGTCTTTCATGATGTTTGTCAATTGCCTTAAGCACCTAGTGTTCCATCCCTGGGACCACTTTAGGCCATAGCACTAAGGAATCGTGTCAAGTCTTAATATTCTTTACAGTTAATTACATGTTAGCTTATACATTGATTGCCCGTTTTCCCAAACGGATATAAAAAACGTGTTCTTGAAATCAGAAACCCTAAGGAAGCCCTATCATACTATTTCTAACTCATTTGACTATCTTTTAAACCCATAAGGGCATTTTCATAATTTATCGAACAAGTTACACGTCTACCGAGACACCGTCTCACAAAATCGACATTGAAATTAGATCTAGGAGATCCAAAAACCTTAAAGATGTCACTTTTATATTTTATCAACACTTCTAGGTTTTGTTCCATGTTCAAGAGTATTTTAATAATTTCACATATTGATGTGGGACCCCCTCGAGTCCCTATTTCATTATTTTGATATTATATTTGAGTTCCTAGCGTCCAAAAATATTAAAAATGGCTCTCTGGATCTTAATTTAGCTTTTAATTTATTAATATAAATCTAAGGCATAATCGTCATTTTCTCACTTTATGTGGGACCATTACCGAATCCCAATTTGTCTAATCTGATCATATATTTGGATTTCGAGCATCTAAAAAAACCTTGGGATAGCCCTTTTCAGATTTTAATTAGCCTTTACACTTCTTAATTTAACATTAGGGGTATTCGTAATTTTACATAATTATGTGGGACTACCCCGAGTCCTTGAATGTCCAAACCTACCCAAGTTCGGAATGCCAAAAAATCTTAAGAAAACCTTTTTTTTTCCAGTTTATTTGCATTTAAAATTCAATTTATTAAAGGAGGGGCATTTTCATAATTTATTATTTTTTCAAAAATCCATTTTTCCTAATTCACACAAACAAACAACCCCTAACCCAATTCAGGATCCAACTCATTGTCTAAACCCGTGAACTGGTTGATTTGACCCGATTTGTCTCCGGTCAACCGTTGACCTGTTGACCACCGAAACTGCCTTTTTCGATCGTTTTCCTCGACGGGTTTGCCAGAACCCTCACCAGAATGAAATTTTTTTTCTATGTTTTCTCGTACTATTTTTGACCCATTTCCATTCTAAATCACTTTAGGCATCCTCCTCAATCATTTAAACTGAGTTTTACGGATTTAAAGTGCTCTAATCTCAAAACCCATTTTTCCAATGATGGATAATCCCAATTAATTTCCCCACAATTTCGATCCTTCGATGGTTCTAGTTTTCTTCCAATTCTCTCCTAAGTTCATATCCAACCATCCCAAACCATTTTTAATGAACCCATTCCAAAAATAATTGAGAAACCCAATTTCGGTTTCTCTTTCACTATACAGACATAGATATTTACACACATGCATATATATACATATACGCTGCAATACATACATATATCCACACTTATACAAACCTAAATGAACTAGGAATCGAGCCAAAATGCTTAAGAACCCTTACATGTTCTGTAGAGAGAGAAACCGTAGAGAGAGAGAGAGAGAGAGCTTTCCTCAAGCTTCCATGGTTGCCAAACCCTTACCCCATGTACTGCTCCCCTTTTCTCCTTTCTCTTTTTTTTTTTTCTTTTTCTTCTTCTCTTCCTTTTCTTCTTCATTTCTTTCTTTTTCTCCTGTCTTCTTTATTTTTTTTCTCTACTGTTTTGTGATTCACACAGTGTGTGTGTCACGCACACATATACACACATTGACGCACACAATCTTGATCTCTCCTCCTCCTGTGGCTATATAGCTTTCTTTCTCTTAAGCACAGAATACATACACCACATTCACATAACTCTATTTTGGGTGAAAGGGAGAGAGAGAGAGAGAGAGAGAGAGAAGGGCTGAGATGGGGAAAAAGTTAGAGTCGGCGTGAGGGAAAGAAAGGTAAATCAAAAAAAAAATGAGGGGGAAAAAGGAAGAGAGAGAAAAGGTCAGGTCTTCTTTATGTCCCATCATTATCATTGTTGTCTCTTTCCATACACCTCACCATACACAATCACTCCCTCTTACACTACCACAATTTGACATGTGTCATGTTCTGAAATATCCTACTTAGCTTCTTGGATAAGTTTTTCACGCTTCTCGAGGTGCCACGCAGCCAGTTGGCCAACTATACGTGCTCACACATCTAACAATAAATTGTCTCAGAATCGTACCAAAATTGAAACCCTAGCTAACTTCGACGCTCTGATTCCAAATATGCAGTATATTTCTCCAAATTCCATCGTTTGGATTTTCTTATCTATTTACGTCTCGTAGATGACTGTGTAGTCCCGTGACTCATACCATCCTGAATAAATTACCAATTAATTTTTAGCCTCACTGTGTCATATTGATGGCTTATCAACTCATTTTATAATTTATTTGACTCATCTTTGATTTATCTCCAGTCTATCCTCAGTTTCTGCTGGCAATTTACTAGTTTGTTCTTTAATGATTTTTCGGGTCTTTACATAATTGCTATGCTTGCTGCGGTGGCTAGAAGTCGAGCCATCATCACTAGAACTTTTCCATCATCAAACAATGCTCTACTTTAGGTTGCTTTCCAAAAGTGAAAATAGTTCACACCTTGTCCAAAATACATGGCCAGATTTACATCCCATAAATCAACTATATTTTAAAGTTATTATGCCTGGTTGTTACTATAAGTCTCTGAGACATAAAACGTTGCCCCATATATAAGCCTATTGTTGTCGTCCTCACCATTGTACATGGTGGAGTTTCCTTTAAAATCTTTGAATTAATGCTGTCAGATTCGTTATGCTGGCTAAAGTTGCAATGCTGTGACGAAGCGGCGAATGTTGGGCTAGTTATGTTGGTGAGACATAGGGTTTTAATGCACCATTGATCATTGTGGCTTTGGGTAATCAAAAATGGCAATGGAGGCGGCACATTGCTGGTGATCCTACAAGTGGAAAGATTGAAAACAAGGTGAGGGGCTCCATACAAAGATGGGTCCTTTCTTAAAATGACATGTGACAATCTATTTTGATGAGATACCAACCAATGACGAATGATGGTGTTTTTTTTTTTTTAGTATTTGAGAGATACACAAAAGCTATCGATGGAGTTAGAGGAAAGTAAGAAAGAGAAATGGAGAACAATGATGAACCTAGAGAACACAACAATTAGGGTTATGATCACGATGGCATTAAAATTGTGTTAGGGGTAAAAATTTCATTTAAGAAAATTAAGAAATGACACGTAATAAAAAATGGATCTTAACTCAAATACATAAAAGATTGTCTGGACTTAAATTGGCAAAACTTATGAGTTCCAAAAATTGGACCAACTACTAATTATCCCTAAAATTTATACATAAGAAAGGATATGATAATTGAGTCTTTTACATATGAAAAATAATTTCACGTACAGAAATTTGCATATATATATATATTGTGAATGTTATGATCAAAATTTTAAAATTTTCATCTATTTTAATTATTATTCTTTTTGATACAAGAAATAGGGGAATAAAATCGAACTATTACTTGTGTGTGCGATTTTATGAAGAAGTAAACTCACGCCAATTAAGTAGAGGTGGGACATTCGCATGACACATATAGGAGTTTGATTCTAATTATAAAAAAATTATATAATAATAAATTAATTTTTATAAATTTTACATAATTAAATTTGATTTACAAATGATTGGTAAAAACTTCATTCCATACCTGTGTAAACCTAGCCCCTTAGATTCCCTGTTACATATAGAAGCAAATGATTTTTTTTGGTAAATTATACAGACCTCCCCTGATGTTTTTGACAATTAAAGGGATATTCTCCATCATTTCAAAAATCACACTGACCTCCCATGTTAGTGTTGTCTCTTGATAGAAGTTAACGAAATTAATAAAATGACTCTATTACCCTTGCTATTAAATGAAATGAGAAAATCCATGTGATCTGCAAGTGGTTGATTCACCCGAATCTATAAGTGGGCTTACATTGCAAGCGAAACAAACCACCTCTAGACAGAGTGAGAATTAATAGTTGCTTGCCACACCAACTCAAAGTACATGAACATAATGCTATGGCAGGAATTGATTTGTTAATGTTCACCACTAGTGTATGGTCATCCTTACACTGAATGAGTTATCTTGCTATCCTACTTTTTTTTCCTAAGCACCAAACAAAGCTTATGCTTTGTTTTATTTTTCCTTTATTTTTCTCTAGAGAGAGAAAGTGGGAGAATGGAATTGCCCTTCACCTTCCACCAAAAAAAGAGAAAAAAAAAAGGTCTATCAGACCTAGATTGGTAAATAATCAAATTACCACCCTTCCTTTTGGAGGAGCTAAAAACTACTATGATAATGTTCCATCATGTTCTATCAACACATGAAGAGGGTTATAGGATATATCAGGTGTGGAAGTAGGCCAACATTTCTATCGGAAAATAGGCGGTTTCTAAGTCCACTGCCAAGTACTTATTACTTCTTGGGTTGTGATTACTATCTTATTAGGTTTAGCCATTATAACTGTTTGGAACCCACAAACCATTCCGAATGGCGGTCAGAATTTCTTTAAATATGTCCTTGAATTCATTCGAGATGTGAGAAAAATTCAAATTGGAGAAGAATATGATCCTTGGGCGTCGAAGTAATGTCTAAACCCAATGATTCAAAATAAAGGTAAAGGATCCCAGAACAAGGAAACACCATTTCAATTGTCTCAATAACTGGATCAGAATGAAGAATCAAAATAGGTTTTAAGAATTATATGTGGAAAACCAATGACACAGCCACAAAAGACAAAGAAATCAATGTCAGACATCGAGTTATAGACGAGTTAGATGGATTGGTTTCACTCTCCTCTACGATCAGACCCTCCACTCCAATTTGACGACCCCGCATCACTGCCCAACAAGTCGCTGGTGAAGTCTCCGGCCAAAGCGATCATCTCCGTCGACGAACGACTTGCCCCTCCGGTCTCTCACTTTGAACCAACAAAATTAGTTCTCTCCACCAGAGAATTTGAATTTGCCATCGGGAATTGTGCCAGCGAAGTTGGCGTTATCGATGATGGTGATTAATCGGGCAATGAGGAAAGAGACAAAACCCATCCCTGATGTATTCTTAGGCATATTAATCGGGTTCTGATGTCTTTCTTTTCTCTCTCTCTATATATATCATAAAAAAATTGATTAGAGAAATAAAAGGGTGGAGAATTTTTTTCTATTTGCTTGTATTTGTGTGTTTATATATATGTATATAGTTATTTATACAAGGATTTTTTGATTTTCCGAGAAAAAATATGATAAAAGAGAAAAGTTTGAAACTCCTTCCCTTGAGGTGTGATCGAAGAAGAAATTGGTTGAGATTCAACAAACCAATCAGAACAGTGAATCCTAAGGAGGTTTGAAGTTGATCCAATCTAATTAATTTAATGTTAAACAGGTTGGTGCAGTGTTTCAATACATTTAAAAAAAAAAAAAGAATTTATAAATCAATCATTGTGTGTATAAAAGTGATTTGATGATGAATCTTTTTAGTGTATTATATATTTCTTTTGATTCAACCGAAAAAATCAGTTGCAAAAGATAAAACGAAAATAAGACTGAGAAAAAAGAGAGTGAAGGATGAAAAGAAGAAAAGGAAAAGAAAAAAAAAAGAAAAGAAAGTAAAAGGAAGGAAAAGAAAATGACAAAGAAGAAAATGAAATATGCAAGAGTATTTTGGTTGCACAAAAAATTTAGTCGAAATTCTAATTTCTATCGTCCCAGATTTAAATGTCAAAAAAAATTAAATTTATTTTTCTTTAGTACGCCAACAATAAAGAAGTACTATTTTAAATGTGCATGGTGACATGGAGTTTGAGTTATCACGCGCCGTCTGAAGAGGGGCAGATGATTGTGACGAATTATGACGCAGTCACGTCCTCGGATCCTGTGCCCAAATTGGTACCAAATTATTGTCCGGGTTAAGTCAGTTGGGGAAAATACTAAGCGCTCTTCATATGGTTGAGATTCGGCGTCGTCGTTTGTTTTGGTCCATAATAATAAGTCGGTCAACATAATCAAGCTTTCGTTTTCTCTCTCCTAAAACCCAGGGTTTCGCCTGTGAGCATCACCCCGCTTGTTACTCTCTCTCCCCATTCTCTCTACATAACTTTCTCTCTCTGGTTCTTTCTCGTCCTCTCATTCCCTGTTTCTCTCGTTCTATTGATATTTTTTTCTTCCATAGAAGATGTTATTTTTTAGGGGACTTTCTCGGATTTCGAGAACGAGCCTGAACCGTTGTCGGTGGCCCCTCTCGTTTCGACACGAACAGCAATTGTTCCAATCCAATAACTTCCATTCTCCGATATATACCGCCGAAAAGGTAAACTTGCAGAATCTTTTGTTTTCTAGGATTCATTTGTGTGATGTGTACTGAGAAAATTGATGAGAAGTGTCTGAAGAAGGGAGAAAAATTGATATGCGTCCAGTTGTGATGGAAGAGTGGCCTGTACTGTTCAATTTAGTTGTGTTAGAGATTGTTGAATGAAGTTTCTTTTCCCACTCAGTACCATATAGTTGAAAATTGAGACTCAGAGAGACTGCATTATGTTATTTCGGTTCATGGTGATTTCATGATTTTCCTATCTAACGCATATACGTGAAATATAGGAAACAATTCCAGTGATAAGGTAGCAGAGAAACTCTATGATCATGCAAATACATGTGGCATATATTTCAAAATAGAGCATCATCATATTATTATTTATGTCAAATGTAAGAATTTGATTTGTACAACTTGTATTGGAAGCATACATGCATATTATAATCTATATTGATCTCCAAGATTCCAGGTTCAAATCCCACCCCAAGACCTACTTATTCTAAGAAGCATAGACACGGACACGGATACGGGATATTGAAATGACATGAAACGGACAAGCAAACATTATATTCTTATAAAAAAAAAAGGACACATGTCTTTATGAAAAAAAAAGTATTGTGTTTATTTTGTATCTAGATCAAGTATTTGAATGCTGAAGAAGAGAGGTAGATAAGTTTTGAATTTTTTATTCCTGTTATGTGTGCAAGGTGCACAAGTGTCCCACTTTGGTTTTGCTTTCCGGATTTATATAATATTGCTGTTAGCTAGGAAGCTAGGAAGCTAGGATGGTGGATGATATTGCTTGGAGAGGAGAAAACATGGTTTTAAATAACGGCCGTTACGTATCAATTTTTTGACTCTCCGATATTATGATAGGCCGATATATTGGTACGATCAAAATTCACGGCCGTATCGGCTGATATCGTTACGTATCGGCTGTTACGAGCCATTTCAGACCGTTACGACTGTTTTGAGGTTTTTTTTTTAAAAAATTTTTAAGTTTTAAGTTTTAAATTTTAAATTTTTTTGGTAGAAGTCTTATGATTTCTATTTTTATAAGATTTATATCCAAGAGAGATGCTTAATAAAATAATCCAAAAAATTAAAAAGTACCAAACTATTTGGGCCAATACGATTATGAAAAGGCCTCTTGGTATTAAAATTTTATGGTTATTGGAGTGCTTGGCAAAGAGTATAGGGTTAAAGTTAAGAGGGATTCGTGGATAATCTGATGTGAGGATTGCCCTTAAACACCCCCCCTCCTCCTGCGCCGGGGGCTGTATATCTGCCAATGTGTTATGTTTTTTGAAGGTGGGGGGTGGTTGGATTTACTTTCCTTGGTGGGTTGTGGATTCTGGCCTTGTATAAGGTAGCGAAATTCTAATTGTGAATAAATTGGAACTTGTTGATTTTGAATCATTTTGGTGTCCCATCTTGATTTGTTATATTCATGCTATTGTTTCATCAATATGGTTTTTGTTGTTGCTGTAACTTCAGTCTTTTAAATACAATTCAATTTGATTAGCGAAAATTTGTTGAAGTTCTGTTTTTTGTTATGGTAATTTATATTATGCTTACTGTTGTTGTTGTTTGTGGTGATTAGTAGGTTTTGGGTTGCAGAGAAACTTATTCATGGGCTTTCCACTCCTTTCATGGTGTTGGACATCAAATTCATCATCAGAGCAGCACCACTGATGAGGTTAAGTGTACCTTTCATCCTCTTGATTAAGCTTCTAAATCTTTCATCATCTTTTTGGTTGTCAAATTACAAGATTTTCGTGTGCTCTCTTGCTTCTTTTCAGAGTAATTGAACAAAAGGAAAAAAGCTTCCTAATTAAGAAAATTCCTTTATGCTCTCTGTTCAGTCTTCAGTGTATCTGCTTCTTTGTTAAATTTTCCAGTTCTTACCAGACTTAACGGAGTTGGATCTGATTTAAATTTATTTTGTTTTAATACTTTATTTGTTTTGATGTAAAATGTTATATATTGTAAATATTTTTTCAGTCAAAATTTTTTAAATGAGAAAAACTCTTTTTTTCCTTTGTCATTTGCCAATGTTTAGTTGAAACTCTGAAAATAATTTACATCATTTGGTGAATACATGATGTAGACATGTAAAAAAAAAAAAAAAGGCATGCATGCAGACGTGAAACATGCCTTTCATGATTCCGTACATATGGGTTAGTATATAGATTTTCATATTAGTATGTATGACAGTATATATACAAGTCTATATACATGCACTTATATATGCCTTTATATATATTGTATAGGTTCATTTAGATGCACTAGGCATGTGTATATATATGCACATATAAATGTTTATTTATATACATGTCTATTGGTGTACTGTTGAGTTGAGCATATAAGTTCCAATTGTCTTTTTACCAACAAGCTCTAGCTTGGTTAGCATCTCCTCTTCTTCTCTATATGAGAGGTTGAGGGTTCAAGTCCCCTTAAGGGGAAAAGTGTGTATGTGTGATTTACCTATCAAAAAAAATAAAAAAGTTCCAATTGTCTTTTAGGAAAATAACTTATGGAGGAAAAACATTTCTTCAAGTCATTTTTAGATTTTTTAAATTACTTCCTTTTTCTCCAAAAGTTTTTGTAAAACATTTTGCAAGCAACCAAACGTCTGAAATTGCTAAAATAATTTTTGAAAAATGTTTTATGATGAGACCAATGCAGTGTTAGTCACAAAGGAACAATAAATAAGGTTTCAGTTCTTGATTTTCCATCCGTTTCTTGGCTACTAGCCAAAGGCTAAGGGAAAATCTGAGCTCTGAGCTCTGAGCTCTGATTTTTTATTTTTATTTTTCCCTTACAGGATATTGTTATACTTTATGGGTACAAAAGTTGGACCTAGAAATTAAAAAAGGAGGAACATAGGTACAAAAGAATATCAGAGAATCTATGAGTATCAAAAAAAAGGAACCTGGGAATCTCAACCCAACAATGAATTATCTAGGACTTTGTTTACCAATACTTAAGTAATCTGTGGGAAAAATTTTCAGGATTCAAATTCACTAGGCCGATTTGCTTCTGAGATAACACCTGAATAAAATAAGACTCTTAAACTAAGCATCCTTCAGAAATTTATTCAGTGTTTTTGGAAAAGTAATATACATATGGTTCAGTGTTTCTTCATGGATGAGAGACAAAAGTAAGTAATATGGTTTGAGTTTCAGGTTAATTACTTCTGGCCTCTGGGTTTCCATTGTGCTGCCACCTTAACTTCCTCATTATGTACCATTTTCATACAACACTGCTAACTTCAGTTTTTAATAGAATTACTTCTCTGTGTTTCCTTTTTTCCTTTTAAATATTATCCCCCTTTTAGAAGATGCCTGATTTTATTTTATTTTCTTATTTTTTTTTTATTTTCTTCCCCAGGAGCAACAAGACCCATTTTCCCTTGTTGCCGATGAATTATCAATTCTTGCTAACAGGTTGCGGTCAATGGTAGTTGCTGAGGTATCTGAATGTCATTTTTACTTGTCTTTTGATTGACTAGTAGAATTTTATTACAGAACGTGTCTGATGCGAGGGGTGTAAATTGTTTGGGCCTTCTATGATAATTATCAGATGTAATCTCATACAGGTCCCAAAGCTTGCATCAGCTGCCGAGTACTTCTTCAAGATGGGGGTCGAAGGGAAGAGATTTCGACCTACGGTAAGATTTATGAATGCTGATTTGGAGGTTATAACCTTTATCAACTTAGGTCCACTGCAGTTTTGTTTTAACTGTTACGTTGGATGTTTACTTTGCTTCCTTTGTCATGGGAAGAAATTATTTCCACGAATAAATGTTGCTGCTGTTTGATGAAGTATATCAAATGTAGAACATTTTTTTTTAATTGGTGAAACCAAAATATTTATAAATGCCAAATCGAAGGTCTAGAGAGCCTTTAAGAATGAAGAGGGTTTAAGATAAGTACAATTTAAACCGAATATATGGAATGTAACTTTAGTAAAACAAGGAGATGTAGTGAAGATTGAAAATTAAGAGATAATTAAAAGTGAATAATTTAGTTACGTACGTTTGCTTGTTCATAAAGAGGGAGAGTTTAGAGCTGATGATACTCATAGAATTAAAGCAAGAAGAGTTTAATAGAGGAGTGCTTTTGGCATATTGTGTGATCAACGTATGCCCATTAAAATTGAAATGTAAATTTATAGAATGGATACTAGACTAGCTATGATGTATGAGACTAAAATAAGGATGTTGAATGTGTGGTAGGATAAGAAAAGATAAAATTTGAAATTAATACATTCATGAGATGATAGAAGTAGCACTTATAAGAAAAAAGTGGTTTGACTATATGCAACAAGGACCAATAATTACACTAGTGAGGAAGAGCAACATGATTTACATCGCGGGTCATTCTAGGGGAAAGGAAAGACCAAAATTAATCTGGCCAGAGATAGTAAGGAAAGACATAATAGCATGTGATTTACTTGAGAGGATAATAGTAAGAAAATATATGATAGCATGTGGTTTAATTGAGAGGATAACTATAGGTAGAAGACAATGAAACATGATTCATGTATCCGACCCAAATAGTTGGGATAAGATTTTTTTGAGTTAACTAGAGTTGAGAAAATAGTCAGAAAGTTGCAAGTAGAATTTTCTTGTAAAGAAACACTAGAAACTGCAATGTACTAGAAACTATGACAAGAAAATCAAAATCATCTTGTTGCTTGAGTACTGTACAACAATTGATGTATGATATTTTAGTAAGCTGGCTAAATGTAAAGAAGGGATTGAGAGAGAAAAATCAATTGGATGCTTTCTTTAGCTTTTCCATTTTGGGCTTTTGTCTATTGACATTTATTATTGTATTTTTTTATGGGGACATAGGAAATTGTGGTAAATATTGCTATGAACATAAAGTGGGCATCTTTTGCTTTAAATTCTTTAAGGTTTTTTTTTTTTTCTTTCAATTTGATTGTCTAACTCGTCTAGTGTATTAATATTATAATTTATAAGTGTATATTGTAAATTATGCGCCAGAGGTGTGTAACCCAAGTACAGACGACATCTACATATCTAAGAAATGGATGCCAAGAAGCTGTCACTGTATAAAGCTGCTCATAAAAAAAAATAGATATGCCTCTTTTAACCTCTTCTTCCTGCTCCAAGGAGCTCCCATCTATCACTACTTTGCTGATATTGTATTCATTTGGAAGAGGGAACCATTGACTATTGCCTGGGCCTGTTTTAAAAAAAATGACTGTAACCTTTGTATTTGAAGAGTTGGAGGTAGAACACTGGCTTTTGACTTGGTACTTTTTTGATGCTTTGGATTGAGGAATGTTGTTGCTATATTGTCATGGACTTCAAAGGATGGGGGCTATGATGACCTCTGTCATGATTATTATTGTCCTTTTGATGCCTTCAATTTTTTTTAAAAAACATTTTTTTTCATTTAATGCATGTTGTGGCTCAATAATTGATGATCTTATTTGCCAATAAGAAATTAATCAGCTAATATTAGTCAATTATTTTGATCTGGAAGGTGATCATTTTTCTTTGAAGTGTCTGAAGTTCAATAAGATATGAAGTTTGGTACATGTTCCCTTGGAGATTAATAGTCCCTTCATTTACCTTGCCAACTATATCTTGAACATGTATTTCAAATGAAATCTTTGCTTTCATTTGATACGAGTTCACATACAGTTATGATTAGACAAAAGAGAAGAACAGATGGGAATGATGAATTGAGTGGGTTGACTTGACTGGATTCTATTCCGATTCTTTTTTTCAATGTCCGATCATTCATGAAATGTTGCACATATCATTGAAACAACAAGAATTCGTTTAGAGGGTCGCAAGGATCAGACAAAACAAACTCTTCCTTTTATGGTGTTTATCTTGCTTTATATTTGACAAATTGAATGTTTAGGATATCTTGCCTATTTTCTTTCTTTTTTACTGGATTAGTAAAAAAACTGTGATTTGACAAGAACCTGACTCCAATTAATATATTGTCCTGTTTAATGCTTATATTTGCTTTTTATTCTTCTAAAGAATGACATCTTAATTTTTAATACTATGTAATACTCTGTCCCACTATGATTATTATCTTTTTCCCATATATGGTATGACAAACATTTCTTTGCAGGTTCTATTGTTGATGGCAACAGCATTAAATGTACCCATTCCTGGACCAGCTCCTGACAGGGTCCTCAATTCATTATCCATGGAACTACGAACAAGACAGCAGTGTATAGCTGAGATCACAGAGATGATCCATGTCAGTCTTCTTTGGATTTTGTTTTGCTTTTAGTACATGCTTTTGAGTAATATTAATGAGTTTTGCATCCAACGGTGAGTTATTATCAGTTTTTGTGTTGAATCAATGTGAGTCACATGTGAATATTTCCAATGGTCCTTAGTAAGGCAAATCCTATGCAGCTCATGGGACCATGTGAGGGGTGCTTAATCAGATGGTAAAGAGGGGATGCTTTACCAAATGCAGTGTCACTTAATGCGTGTGGTTCTTTTTCCTGTCTAGTTCTATCATGCTTTGTAGTCTTCCACTTGCCCATTTTTAAGATCCTTAATGCTGCAAGGCACAAGATGAGCTGAATCTTAATGATTATTGTTTTAGTAGGGTTTTAAAGAGAGAACCTTAAGAGTTAAAAATTTGGAAAGATATCATGTAAATCAAGCTACGGTTCAGGGAATGCAAAACTGACTCCCTTTGGTTGGAGGAACTAGGAAGAGAAGGGAAGATGATATGTTTTTTTTTTTTTAGATCTTCCCTTCTCCACAATTTGGTTTGCTCAACGAGGAGAGAAAAGAATATAAATAGAATGACTGGCAGAGAAAGTATATTTCTCTTCGCCTGCAAAAAAATATAACCTCAAGGTTAATTGGAGTGATTTAGAGAGAAGTGCAATATTTTAGTTTGGTGTACAAGTCCTATGAAAAAAGGCATCGGTGAGCCCCATCTTTTTCCTTCTGTTCCTTTCTCTCCACTTCTCTATATTTAAGCTGATGAATTTTTTAAGTTTTCATTTCTCTTCGCTAGAGAAAGAAACTAAATGTTGAAGTTTCTTTTGAATTAAAGAAAAGAAAAGAAAATGTGATAAAATATTATACTTGATCATTTCATACCATAATGAAGACAAGAAGAGCTGCAAGTATTAGCAAGTTAGTTCAATTTCTTATCAAATTTGACTAGTAATTCAATTAAGTATGCCCTCAATGAATCAGATAGGTTGAGAATTTGACATCAAGGTGATGTTAGAAAAATTATAGAATTTCTAAAAAAAAAAAAAATGGAACAAGAACAGGGTAGAACACCTATTCACTTAATCATAGTACTATCCTACCTGTTCAGTTAATCATAGTAATATCTTACTTCCCCTTGGGATTGAATATTAAGGTTTGCTTCTTGTCATTATGCTTTTGAGTTCTTGCTGTGGTTTGTACTCGTATGTTTCATGTCTGAGTTTGGCACTCGTTTAACGAATTTATTAATTAAAAATTAAGACCTCTTCCTGACTGGGACATGTCTGCTTTTTTCTGATGCTAAACTCAATTAGTACACAATTCTCTTTGGGGTGTTGTGGTTTGTACTCTTTTATGCTTCATGTCCCCATTCAGTCCTCATGTAAAGAATTTTACTAAACCCTTCCAAAACCTGTTGGCCTTTTCTGCTGCTATGTAAACTTAATTAGTACACAGTTTTCCTTGACGCTAAGACACTCATCAATGCTTCCAAACTAATTTATTTATTGCTTTATCTTAGGTGGCTAGCCTTCTTCATGATGATGTATTGGACGATGCAGATACAAGACGTGGCATAGGTTCGTTAAACTTTGTAATGGGCAATAAGGTATCATATATTTTATTTTGTTGGTAATTGGAACTTGAATATGATTCCTTGAATTTGTACATAAGCTTTTCTTTGACAAGCGGTCTGTTCGTAGCTAAAGATTAGAAATGATTTGATTTAGTCAAATTGAATGTATTTAGGGTTTGAATAAAGAAGCAGAAGAGAGAAGAGAGAAGAGAATATAATGAGAGTTGCGTGTGTTACACTGACTACGCATCACCAACTATTTATATTGTGCAAAAGAAGTGATGAAGATTACAATATCGCCCTTGCTTGGGTATTCTAGCTTATTACAAAAATAAGGACTTAAGAACTCTTAACACTCTCCCTTAAGCTGGAGCATATAGGTCAAATATGCCCAGCTTAGAACATAAACTCTTGAAGGCAGATTTAGCCAATGATTTGGTAAAAATATCACTTAGCTGAGCACCAGATTGAACATAAAGTGTAACAATCTGCTTTTGCATGATTAGATCTCTAATAGAGTGACAGTCAACTTTAATACTAGCAATGAAGATAGCTGCTTGATTATCACAATACATAAACATAGGAGATAGTACATTAACACCTATATCACGAAGAAGAGACCTAACCCACAACATCTCACACAGTATTAGCCATAGCACGATATTCCGCTTTAGCACTAGAGTGTGCTACCACATTCTGTTTCTTACTGCTGCCACGTAACAAGATTACCACCAACAAATGTGCAATATCCAGAAGTAGACCTTCTGTCACTACGGTTGCCTGGCCAGCATCAGAGAAACCAATAACTGATAAAATAAATGATGGCCTATATAATAATCCCCTTCCTTGGTGCTCCCTTAAGATATCGAAGAATGGTGTAGACAGCCTCCCAATGAAGTTTACGAGGAGCATGCATAAACTGAACTAACTACTCTAACATCATAAGTGATATCTGGACGTGTCACAGTGTGATAAATTAGCTTACCTACTAATCCCCTATATTGCCCAGTATCCTCAAAAACTTCTCTATTATTAGCATCTAACTTTACAATAGAATCCATCAGAGTATCAACAGAACGAGCACTAAGAGTTCCAGTCTCCGAAAGTAAGTCCAAGACATACTTTTGCTAACACAAGCTTATACCTTCCTTGGATTGAGCAACCTTAATTCCAAGAAAATAGCGAAGCATACCTAAATCTTTAGTATGAAACTGCTTACTCAAATGAAGCTTCAAACTAGTTATGCCTGCCGAGTCATTTCCACTAATAATAATGTCATCCACATAAACTATCAACACGATGATTCCTGAAGAGGAACGACGAGTAAACACAAAATGATCTAATGTAGAGTGCTGGAAACCATAATTGAATCACAATAGTACTAAACTTGTCAAACGACGCTATTGGGGACTATTTTAGGCCATACGACGCCTATCGCAACTTACAAACCTAATTTAAGAAGAAGTGAGTTGATTTGTGTGGGCAATATCCAAGATATGTAATGTTTGGCTGTAAAGCTGGGGGGGGTAGGTGGGATTGTTTTGACAACATATTTGGGCATGCCTTTGTGTGCTTCATACAAAGTTAAGGTCGTTCAGGGTGTTATGGTGGAGTGACTTTGAAAAAAAGATTGGCAGGATGAAGAAGCAGTACTTATTAAATGAGGGAGGCTAATGTTGATCAAGAGTATCCTATCAAGCCTTCTAACTTGCTTTGTGTCTCTCTTTCTCACCCGCCAAGTTGTAGAGGGATTTCTTGTGAGGAGGAATGGGGGAAGAGAGGATGACAAAATTTATAAGCCTCTCTGGATAAGGTGAAGCAGCTTGGGTGTTTAATGAAGCCTTGTTGGGGATGTGGTTGTAGAGGTTTGCTATGGAGAGGGAGGGCATATGGAGGAGGATGGTAGGTAGTAAATATGGGGTGGCTTGGGGGGAGTGGACGTTGAGGGATATTGAGGAAGTGTTATGGGGTAGGCCTTGGAAGAATATTAGGATGGTTGGGAGAGTTATGTTCCTCATATGCATTTCGTAATTGGAAATGGGGAGAAAGTCAAGTTTTGGCATGATAGGTGGTGTAGAGGTGAGACTTTGAAGGAGAGTTTTCTGGATCTTTTTCGGATTTTTGCAAATATGGAAGCATCAGTGGCTGATTTCATTGATCGGGATCATAATGGTGTGTTGCAGAACCCTTAGTTCAGGAGGAATTTTCAGGATTGGGAGGTTGACTGGGTGGTGAGGTTGATGGAACAGTTGAGCTCATGTTCTCCTAAGCAGGATGAGCTGGATTCGGTGAGATGTAGAGTTATGGGTGGTAGGGAATTCTCGGTTCACTAGTACTACAAGGTATTATTAGGGGTCAGGTGTGGGGCTTTCCCAGTTCGAAGTATTTGGAAAACAAAGGTGCAACTAAAGTTGGCTTTTTTTGCTTAGGCTGCCTCTTAGGTCAGGTGGCAATTCTCATGGTGGATAATTGGAAGAGAAGAGGCTTCTGGACAGTGAATTGGTGTATTATGCGCAAGGAGGAGGAGGAATTAGTGAATCATCTTTTCTTGCATTGCTCTATGGTAAGGGATTTGTGGGGGTTTGCTCATTTTATTATTTGGGGTGCCGTGGGGGATGCCACATTCTGTTATTGAGTTGCTCAAGGGGTGGAGAGGAAGGGAGGTATGGGACACTGCACCTCTATCCCTTCTTTGGTGTTTATGGAAGGCAAGGAATGGGAGGACTTCTGAAGGAAAAGGGAAGCCTTTGCCCAAGCTCAAGGGGATGTTAATATTGCTGCTATTTGTTGGATACGGAAATGCTTTTGTACATCTTTGATTTTATTTTTGTAGATGTTTGTAAGATATGAAATTGATGTAATAATGGCTTGGGGGTTTTGTGTTTACTTCAAGTGTAAATGGGTGCACCCTCGTTCTTTGGTGCTTTTTAATGAAATTATATTTATACTTGTTAAAAAAAATAGAATTCAGAAATGTGGGACTATTAAACAAGAAAGCATTTTGACTTCCATATGTTTTTATGACAAAGAACAACTTTAAAAATCGAAATACCAGAATACTTGAGGTCTTGAAGTCCTTACCTCCAATCCTGTAAAAAACAACAGCTGCTTGTATTGTTTCTGGTTGTCATCAGAAAAATATTTTCTTAATAGTTTTGGATCATCAATATGATGTTCGTGTAAGGAGAGTATGTGTGCTTTGGTGGACCTCCCCAAGTATGTTATGTTTCTTTGTTAAGAATTGACACTATGGTTCTGTGTAATCTTGATGTCTCGTTCTCTTAGATGGTAATGCAAAATACTTCTTAACAATTCTCAGAGAACTTTATGGCTTGATACCTTGATGCTTGAGGTGGAAATCACTTTTCCTTGCCCATGTGTGTTAATGTTTTGTTACTTTTGTGACTTTCCCTTCTCAATGCAATCAGTATTGGATTGCATAGGCTGCTGCCCGATGAAGCACTTCTGATATTCCTTCTTAGGGAGTTCTTATTTTTCCATCTTCTTTCTAGATATAATTACTTTTGCAAACTGTTTAAGAGAAACCAAATTATGAGAAATTTATGGCCCAATTCCCCCCCCCCCCCCCCCCCTCTCCCTCTTTTGGTAATGCAGTTAGCAGTATTGGCAGGAGATTTCCTGCTTTCCAGAGCTTGTGTGGCGCTTGCTTCTCTGAAGAACACGGAGGTATGTTTTCATACTTCCATTGTGCTACAGAGTGGATGTTCAGATTTTAGCCTGAAATGGCATACTGCTGATCATGTTATGCAGTAAGCATGTTTTTATTTTTCCGGCAGTCTATTTTTCACTTTTTATGATATTACGGATCCAACTGTAGCCCAAAATCCATTTTAGCACTGCAAGCTAGAGTGACATGGATTGTCATGGTAGTGCTAGTACTACGTACCAGTAAACATTTCAATTTTTGTTCCTTTACTGTGTATGACTAGCTCAATGCTTAGAGAATCATGTCTAAATAGTATTTATTTGTCTGCAATTCCTCATGTGCTGGCTTCTTGATTAACACAGAGGTTTGTGTTCGTGCTTCTATTGTGCTACAGAGTGGATGTTCTCATCATGTTCAGATTCTAGCCTGAAATTACATACAGCTAATCCTGTTTGATACTCTTATGTTTTGTTTACCTAATGATTATATCCAGTAAGCATGTTTTTGTTGCTCTGTCCAGTCTTTTTTTTTTTTTTATATTACTTTTTATGATACTTTGGATCCAACTGTAGCACAAAATCCATTTTAGCACTCCAAGCAGAGTGACATGGATTGCGATTGTACTGCTAGTATTTTGAACCAGTAAACATTTCAATTTCTGTTCCTTTACTGTTATGACTATCTAGATGCTTAGAGCATCATGTCTAAATAGTACATATTTGTCTTCAATTCTTCATGCGCTTCTTAATTATTATTATTATTATTACTGTTGTTGTTATTATTATATGCAGATATATATACATAAATTTTTTTCAAATACTATTCTGGTTGGCTTAGAAATTGAAACATTTTGTATACGTTGTTGAAACACAGTGGAAACAGTTAAAATTTGGTAAAATATGAAACATTAAGTAAAAACAATTAATGAGCAAAGATAAGCTGATTAATTTATCAATTAATACGTTTCAGGCCTATACATCCTTTCACATATGAGGACAATAGGTGGAAGTGACGAGTAAGTCCAAATATGAATAAGTCATCCAAATAATGTCAAATAATATTTTACCGATCAAAGAAAAAATGTTATTTTTTTTTATCAATATCAAAGAAAAAAGAAAAAATGTTATTGGGGTGTGTGTTATGAACAATATCAATGAATAATATTGGGGACCTTTTGTGCTGGACTTGATGTGGCATAAGTGAAAAACCAGCGACTCTTTGACTAAATCCCTCTAAATATTATTGGGGTGTGTGTTATGAACAATACCAATGAATGCTTCCATGGCCAGGCATACACAGAATTCTTGCTGCTGCTCTGCATGTGGTAAATTTACCTCCATAGCAGCAGTATTGGAAATTAAAAGGGTACAGAGCAGTAGGTGTCGTCTCCTCACAAGAGCCAAAACTTTCATGACAAAGTAAAAGCTGTAAATGCTTTCATGAAGACTGCTGAATCACTCTAAGAAGCTGCCAATCATGCAACATTTCACTGTCTATCTTAGACACAAAAAAATTGAAATTTCAGTGTCTAATTTCCACATGAAGAGAGAAATTTCCCTTCTAGACAGAGAAAAATTGAAATTTCACAGTTTAATTTCCCCATTAACAAAAAAATTAGAGGGGAAAATATCTCTAACAGAGAACTCAGAGAAATTTCAGTGTCTAACTTTCCCACAAACAGATAAATATCTCCATGCACAAGAAATTGCACTGACACAGAAAAAAAATTAAAACTTCACTATCTATTTTCCCCAGAAACAGAGAAATTTCCTCCATAAACAAAAAAAAATACTGTTTGATTTTTGGAGAAATTTCACTGTTTATTAGAATACATGTGAATTTTCACTATCTATCAAACCAAATAGAAAAGTCATCTTATGTATATTTTTTTTTGCAATACAATTCAATCTAGTATTTACTTGAGGGAGAAGATATTGAAGTTCAAACCGTGCACCTGATAACTAATCCAGCAAAGTTCACTGTCAGAGTTCTTGATTAATTTGTATATAGAGAACAGACCAGGGACATGGAAAAAACAAATCTGCGAGATAACCGTCACTCTCTCTTCCAAATTATAATTTTTCCTCTCTAAAAATTTCACTCTCTCTCTCTAACAAATATCTCTTTTGTCATCATTTTATTATATCAAAAAGCAATCACCATGAACAGAGCGACATAACCGTCACTCTCTTGCTAACCATCTCAGTATCAGCACCATTTGATATCTCTTATACAGACACAGACACAGACACAGACACAGACACACATAATATGTGCATTCACACATATATAAAGTGAGAGAGTATCATCGCTGTCTTCTCTTATCTTCTTTGTACTTTCTCGATGTATTCGAACACCGATGGAAGCTGCCGGAAGTTGCAGTAACATTGTCAAACAGAGAAGAGCCAGAGTGTTCAAAGAGAGAAAAAATCGAATGGAGAAGTCCACTACTTAAATTGTGCGAATAATTATTTCAGGAACAAAATTGTCTTAAAAAACATAACTAACAAAAATTTGGACTTAACTGACTCATTATGAGGGGATTTTTTGATAATTAACTCTCATATTTAATAGTGAAAAAAGTAAAAAATTTTATAGTTGATTTTTTCATGTAATATTGATAATCTTACATGGGCGGCCGCTCTGCTCACAATTGATAATCTTAAGAGGACAGGCTTCAAAATGGCAAAATGGAGTTGTATGTGCAAGGATTCGGAGGAGTCAGTTAGCCATCTGTTTTTGCATTATGCTGTAGCTGGGGACCTGGGCTTGCTTTTCTCACTGTTAGGGATTGCGTGGGTGATGCTGGTGATGGGTCTTTTGAGTTTTTGGAGAGAGGGTTGTAGCCCCTTTATGCCTTATGTGGTGTATTTGGAGGAGAGAAATAGGACGATGTTTGAGCCTTTGAGGGACGTGAAATGATCCCCATTAAGTTCAAACAGTTATTGGTACACCTCTTTATTGTGGGTTGTGCAGGAGTATAGCTACTCTATAGATGCTATTGTAGGCTGTAGAGTTCTTGGGTAACTTGAGTTTAGGAGCTTTAGTATGTTTTGTATACGCAGCGTGTGCATGGGTTGCACCCCAATTTTGGCACTTATAGTGGTTTACGACTACTTATCAATTTTTTTTAAAATAAAACTATGACAAAATAAACATTTTACAAGTAAAATAACAACCTAAGTAGGACTATAGAAAGTTTGGCTAGTTACATAATTGATATGTTCTTAAGTAGAACAATTGAAAGTTAGGCTACGATAACTAGCAACTAAGTATTACAACTTTCTTCCCACTTCCACTTTTCGTCAGAGGTTTCAATCCTTTAGTCCTTTTTGAGAAATAAAATTGTACATACTCATCTGCCTTTGTGGTTTTTGCCAACGTGGGCGAATAATTTTGACTCTATCTCTTTCTATATGATTTGAACATTTTGGCATTTTGGTATGTTTTATCCGATTCCAGTGCTTTTCAACTAGGGGTGCACAAAAAATCAAGAATTGCAAACCTAAACCAACCCAACCCGAATCCGACCTCAATGGCTTGGGTTGGTTCTAAAAACATTCGGGTTGGTTCGGTTCTACGGGTAACCCGAACTGACCCGAGAAACGAACTCTCAAAAAAAAATATTTTGCAAAATTTTAGTGAATATGTATATATATATATATATATATATATAATATGTATATACAATACTCTAAATAAGTATATATGTATATGCATATATTTATATATATACATATGTTTATATATATTTTTGGATAAGTAATCATACACACATGCACTTTGCCCTTAAGATGACTTGAACCCTCAACCTTCCATATGCGACGGTGGAGGAGATACTTACCTAAGCTATAAATTATTAGTTATATTTATTTATTATATACCATAGTATATACAGTATAGCATATGCAGTAGTATCTATAGTAGTATAGTATATATGTATATACAATACGTACAATATATGTGTATATATGTACCCAGTACAGTACAATATATATATATATATATAAATACAATACAATACAATATATATTAATATATATGCAATATGTACAGTATGTGTATATAAAAATATATAGAGTATAGTATATATATGTGTGTGTATATATATAATACAATATATCTGTGTGTGTATTACTTTCCAAAAAACAATGTGTGTATATATATTGTATATATACATTACAATATATATGTATAGTAGTGTATTTATAATATGTATATACAGTAGTATATACAATATTGTTAATAAGTATATATGTATATATATATATATATATTTGTTGGAATGTCTCGTTTCGTCCATTTATGATCCCTCTGTGCGGTTTATAAGGACTTTAGTTCCCCTCTACTTCATACCTGGGTTTTAAGGAGATGAATGGGTTGGGCCTTACAAGTGGTATCAAAGCTAGATTGGGCTAGTCTTCCGACATGCTGAGTGTTTGGCGGCTGTGGTCAAGGGAGTGTGTTGGAATGTCCCACATTGCCCATTTATGGCCCCTCTGTGCGGTCTATAAGGCTTTACTTCTCCTCTACTTAATACCTGAGTTTTAAAGAGATACTAATCAAGATATAAATTATTAGTTATATTTATTTATTATATACCATAGTATATACAATATAGCATATGCAGTAGTATCTATGGTAGTACAGTATATATGTATATACAATACGTACAATATATGTGTATATATATACCCAGTACAGTACAATATATATATATATATATAAATACAATACAGTACAGTATATATTAATATATATGCAATATGTACAGTATGTGTATATAAAAATATATAGAGTACAAGTATATATATGTGTGTGTGTATATATATATATATATATATATATATAGTACAGTATATCTGTGTGTGTATTACTTTCCAAAAAAAATGTGTATATATATTGTATATATACATTACAATATATATGTATAGTAGTGTATATATAATATGTATATACAGTAGTATATACAATATTGTTAATAAGTATATATGTATATATATATATATATATCTGTTGGAATGTCTTGTATCGTCCATTTATGGTCCTCTCTGTGCTGGTTTATAAGGCTTTAGTTCCCCTTTACTTAATACTTGGGTTTTAAGGAGATGAATGGGTTGGGCCTTACAAGTGGTATCAAAGTTAGATTGGGCTAGTCTTCCAGCATGCCGAGTGTTTGGCGGCTGTGGTCAAGGGAGTGTGTTGGAATGTCCCACATCGCCTATTTATGGCCCCTCTTTGCGGTCTATAAGGCTTTACTTCCCCTCTACTTAATACCTGAGTTTTAAAGAGATGAATGGGCTGGGCCTTACAAGTGGTATCAGAGCTTGATTTCCGGCGTGCTGAGTGTTTGGCTGCTGTGGTTTAGGGGGTGTGTTGGAATGTCCTATATCGCCCATTTATGGTTCCTCTGTGCGGTCTATAAGGCTTTAGTTACCCTTTACTTAATACCATGAGTTTTAAGGAGATGAATTAACTGGGCTTTACAAGAATATCTATATATTTGGATAGGTAAATCACACACATGATACTAACCAAGCTAGAGATTGTTAGTTATATTTATTTATTATATACAGTAGTATATACAGTATATTATATGCACTAGTATATATAGTAGTACAGTATATATGTATATACAGTAGTATATATAGTAGTATAGTATATATGTATATACAACACATACAATATATGTGTATATATATACCCAGTACAGTACAGTATATATAAATACAATATAGTACAGTATATACAAATATATGTGCGGTATGTACAGTATATGTGTATATAAATTTATATAGAGTACAATATATGTGTGTGTGTCTATATATGTATATATAGTACAGTATATCTGTGTATATTACTATCCAAAAAAAATGTGCGCGTATATATATATTGTATATATACAGTGTAACAGTACAAATATATGTATAGTTGTAGTAGTGTGTGTGTGTGTGTGTGTAAATATATAAGATCTTCTCAGGATTTTTGCATCTGGAATAAACATTATAATACCGTGTGATATCATAATGCAGTTCTACATTTACACATTTGATATCATATATTATATATATGTACATCGATTTCTTGATTTGTTTTGGAGACCTAAAAATGAGAGAGATAAAGAAAGAAACCGACCCAACCTAATTTTTTCGGGTCAGTTCCATCAAATTCACAGTTTGGTTCCACTCCAACTTGACCCACGTGCACCCCTAGACTCAGAGTTTCAACCATGGTTACCACAATTCGCTCCTCTCCTAGTGAATTGCGAATTGGGATCGCACGATCTAAAACATAGATCATTAACGATTTAGAACGCAAGATTTAACGTTCTAATTTAAAATATCAAAAATGCCAAAAAAATCATACAAAATACACACACATCATTAAAATTTTATTTTATAATGTCTTGGATTCGTTGAAATCTTTTTGGTGTTTATATATACATACCTAATATTATTACAAATACAATAAAAAAGCATATCACGTTCTAAATAAACATATTTTGTTCCAACAAAGCGATCCAAATAAACCTACCTTTAATGTACCATGTTCTATAACAGGTGATGATCTACGTTCCCATTCCTATTCCCCGTACCATAACGATCCACTGTTCTTGGTAACATTGGACTTTCAACCGAAACTAAACTTTGTTTTGGTGGAAAAAGTTGAATTTTGGTTTTCCACTAATGTTTTGTTGCAGTACAGCAGGATAACTTAAATAGCACTTCATTAATTATATTTTTTGCATCATCATTGTGCTTCCTGCAGGTTGTGTCATTACTAGCAACAGTTGTAGAGCATCTTGTTACAGGCGAGACCATGCAAATGAGTACCACATCTGAGCAACGTTGTAGGTATGCTGCTCCATCTGTTCTATATGCTTCTTGCATCATTTTCTACTAAATTAGTCATGAAAATTCCTAGGGCGTATGATAGAACAATTTCGAGCAAAAGGGCTATTCAGAGTTTTGCTCAACTCTTACTATATTTATTCTTTCCAGCTGCCTGAGATAGTCGTATGTAATTGTAGCAGGACCCCAACTAATTGGGACGGGACTGAGTCGAGTTTAGTTGTTCTGCCTGAGTTATTGCATCCATTAGTTAGATGAGTTGAGCTGAGCTCCCTGAGTTAGTCATATAGATTAGTTAGATATTTTCTCAAAGACATAGAAGTAGGTTGCTATATAAGAGTTGGTATCATTATCTGCTTATGCAATAAGATTTTCTCAATTGTAGAAGCCTTATTGTCTGACCATCTCTTTTGAAAAGTGCAAATGAATCATGATAATTGGATGGGTGTCATGCAATCATCTTAAGCGTGCTGGTTTTCTCAAGCATACCTGTTGAAACTCGTGTCCATGCATGTGTGCACAGCTTGCGCTATTTTTGTGATTTACCAAATGAGCAGTTAGCCTTGATTGGGTTTTATGATATCATTCTTTGAGATTAGGTTAATTTTTTGTACTCTGTTGTAAATTTGAAACATTATAAGATTTGCCAGTCCTTCTTCTTGAAGATTCCATCTGGGAACTCTCTAGCATCCTTCTTCTCTCCCCAAAAAATTTCCATTGGAACTCTCTCACATCTCCCCTCTTTCTCTCTCACACACAAAGTTATACTCCTTTGTTTTTGGTTGTAGTATGTTGAGGTGCTAAAGAACAATCTATGATTTTTATTTCTAATGTTAATGGCTCACATACAATTGTCAAGATTGACTTGTGAATGCTAATTAAATGTCCTTAACATATTCCTGCAGTTTTGGTCAAATTTACTCAGTTTCTTGTGTTCTCAAATCCCATCAGATTCTCAGTATTCATATCACAATCAAATTTCTTTGAATTCCATTGATCTTTACATATGTTTCAATTATATAAAAGATTCTTCTATTTTTTTCTTTAGTAACTTTCCTTAAAATTGGACCTGGAATTATCCTTCACTGCTTCCTTCCCCTTCAGTCATTTAGCAAAGCCGTGACAACAGAACTTCTTTGAAATTGAGTGAAATTATCTAGAAAATTCTCAACCAGGAAACCAGTAATCCCAATGGAGTGTATGAAGGAATAACATATCAGAAGATTTCCAGTGACCTTGATTTAGCCCATGTAACACTGGTTGGGGATAGAACTCCTCAAAATTGGAATATTGACCTCTAAAATTTCATTTTAGGACCACCATCGAAACAGAGGTCAATGATTGTGGTAATCATGACAATCAAATCAAAATTTCGTGCTCTTTTCTACTATCTTATGTGGCCAAATACTGGAAAGGTATAATGCTGATTATATTATACATATCAAAAAAAAAGTTAATGCCCTATATTAGGAAATTTTGTACTAAAGGCATGGGGTTATAAAATGTCTGGGGTCCTAGGATACCTAAGCTGTGGAAAGAAGGAAAAAGGGTTTTGTTGGGGGGGGGGAGGGTGTGCAATTCCCCCCACCGGTCTATGGATTATTAGTGGGCTGAGAGAGAAATTCCTCCCCATTCATGAGTTTGACCTTTTGATCTGTGAAATTGAACATGGATACTTTGATTGCTAATTAAAACTTCTAACAATTGGCAATATAGTTCGACCATGAATTGAAGACTTCAACCATGATTTAGGATTTGGACTATGATAATAGTATTTAAATTAAAAACTCGGATGTTGTTGGACATGGTAGATGAACACCAAATATAAAGTTTTAATGCCAAAGCCTTTGAACTAGTTCTTAAACCATGCTATAATTTAGCATTATAATTTTTTATTACATATTTCTAATTATATATTTATTTGATAGTCAATGCTCTCGAGCTGCTCTGAGCCTATAATCTTTTCATGATAGATGCTCTTGTGCTCCAACTATCCAAATGTACAAGACTTAAAAACAATAACTTTTAATATTGATTTGGTAAAAAGGTGGTGGCAATACTACGCTGTTGAGTGCTCTCCAAGTTTTTTCTTTGGCTAAGAAGTTTCTGTAATTGAAAAATGATTTGAAAAAGTGGAAGAGGCAGGTGTTTGGAGGGTGGAGGTGTAGGAAATTAAGGATTTAGATATCAAGGAGGAGGATGGTGGATTAAACCAGGAGTGAACTTAAGGAGGGAAGCTAGGAAAGCAGAGCTGGGCCTACTTGTTTTGATGGAGGAAGACTAGTTGGAGCCAAAAATCGAGATTGGTAGGGGATAGGAATACAAGATTCTTCCATCATATGGTGAATTGGGAGGTTAAGGATTGATGGAGTGGAATGTAGAGAAGATAGGGTAATTAAACAAGGCGATATAAAGTTCTATGAAAACTTGTATGCCGTGTCTCAGGAGTGTCAATCTCTTATTGAGGCATTGGATGTGGGGTTCCATTTCAAAGGAGGATTGGGTTTGGTAGGAAAGACCTTTTGATGAAGACGAGATCCTGGCAGCTTTAAGGATTTGTGACGATGATAAAGCCTCAGATCCTGATGACATAACTATGGCATTTTATCACTATTGATGGGAGGTTATTTGGAGTGACATAATGGCTATGATGTACTATTTCCATGAGCATGGGGCATTTGAAATTTGCTTAAATGCTTTGTTTATTGCATTGATCCCTAAGAAGTGAGGTGTAGTGGATTTGAAGGACTCTTGTCCTATCAGTTTGGTGAGGAGCGTATACATGACCTTGGTCAAACCGTTGGCTTTTAGGTTGAAAAAGGTTTTAGATAATGTGATTTCTCCATCTCAGATTTAGATACATTTTGTTAGGGATAGACTAATTTTTTTATGCGATCCTTATAGTGAACAGATGTGTCGATGATGAAAAGTCAAGTGCCAAGTATTATTTGTGAGTTGGATGTGGAGAAGGCCTATGATTATGTTAATTGGAGTATCTTGCTAAGGGTGGAGAAGATGGATGGCAAGATGTAGTTCTACAGTTCGGTTCTTGATCCTAATTAATGGGGTGCTGGGAGTTTTTTTTTGCAAGCTCTAAGGTTTGAGACAAGGGAATCCTTTATATCAACTCCTCTTTACTCCTATAGGAGATTGTGACTTCTGAGGGAGAGGATTGATATGGTGGTGGCCGGTAGCCCAGGGGTTTCCGATTTCAGTGTCTAACATTTTGTTTGCAGATGATATAATTATTTTTTGCATAGTAGAGGAGAATTATCTTCGTTATTTGAGGTGTATTCTTATGTGCTTTGAGACAATTTCTGGTTTGTGTATTAACTTACCCAAATTGGAGTCTATTTTGGTAGGGGAGGTGGAGGGTGTGGGCTTGTTGGCAAGCAACCTTGTGTGTATGGTGCAGTCTTTGCCTATTTCTTATGTGGGCTTACATTTGGGGGTTGCTTCTAAGGCAACAACAGTTCGCGATTCAATTGTGGGAAGAACGAACAAGTGGTTAGCAATTAGGAAGTAGTATCTTTCTAGGGGAGGATAGTTATTAGCAAGTAGGAAGAAGTAGTATATTTTTACGGGTGGATAGTTAACTCTTGTTAAAAGTGTTCTCTCTAGTTTACCTACATAATTTATGTCCCCTTTTTCTATTCAAGCTTAAGTTGTTGAGAGGCTGGAGAAGCTTTAGAGAGACTTTTTGTGGAGCGGTTTGGGTGAAGAATTTAAATGTTATCTTGTCTCTTGGAAATGGTGTGTTCCCTGCTTCAACATGAAGGCTTGGGGGTACGCTCTCTAAGGCAATAATAACAAGGCTTTGCTTGGGAAGTGATTGTGGAGGTTTATGGTAGAGCCAGATTGTCTACGGTGTAGGGTTGTGGAAGGGAAATATGTGATTGATGTTTGGGGGTGGACTTTAGGGAAGCATAGATGTGCATAGTTTGTGGAAAAGACTTAGAAAAGGTTGGAACGAGTTGACCGCACAGCTAGAGTTTGTGGTGGGGAATGTTAAGGATTAGTTTTTGATATGATACTTAGTGTGATGATAATTCGCCGAAATTCCAGATTTATTTTGTATCACTTTGGTTAAAGATGCAAGAGTGGCAGACTATGTTTCATTCTCGAATCAAGGAGTTGTGTGAAATCCCCTGTCATTTGGGCATTTTAGGATTGGGAACTTCCTTCTATAGAGACGTTTTTTTTGGCTGTGCTTTATGGGGTTCAAATGGGCTGATAGAGATGACATAGTTAGATGGAGATCAGGCCTGAATGGGTGCTTCAGGGTTAGATTGTATTATAGGGTGCTTTGTGGGTTTGTTGGGGTTTGTTTCCCATGGAGAGGCATTTAGAAGACTAAAGTTCCCTTGAATGTTGTCTTTTTGTGTGAATTACAGCCTTGGAGGTAATTCTCACATTTAATAATTTGGTGAGAAAGGTTAAAGTTCTTCCCAGTTGCTTTTGCATGTGCAAGAGAGTAGAAGAGTCTACCAATGATCTGCTTCTCCATTGCTCGGTGCCCAAAGCTTTTTGATCTTTGTTTTATGTTATGCCTTGGTCAGTTAAGGACCTTATGGTTTGTTGGGTGGCAGTTTGTCAAGCTTAGAGAGTAGCCCCCTTGTGTGTGATGTGGAGCATTTGGGGGCAGTGGAATTGCCATACTTTTTGAGGAGGTAAGAGTTACCTATACACAAGTTGAAAAATTGAGTTTTTTTAGATACGTTTTACTTTTGGATTTCAGGGAAATATCCATTTCTCTTAGTTCTTTCGTAGATTTTTTATTGGGAGCTGAGTTGTGATGATGGTGAGTTGTAATGATGGTAAGTTGTAGGTCTCACTATTTTTTAGCTGTACATTGGTGACAACCCCTTTGGCGTTTTTGTTTATAATATGAATCTTTACTTATCAAAGAAAAGGGGAGGACACTTCTTGGGCATGCTTTAATGAATCTTTTACTTATAAAAAAAGGTTTCTCTTGTGCTCTTGTTTGTGATCTTGCTCTTGCTCATGTTCAATGCCCTGGTAATATTGCTGTTCCTGGCAGAGCCAACAATGGACATCACCTCACCAAAATACCCGTGGGCCTGGGGTGGTGAATTCCTTGGGGCCACTGACCATATGTTATAACCTTGCCAGCAGCTTTATTTGTATGCAGTGTTTGAAAGCATTGATGGCAAAATGGAAAATAAGACAAATTAAAGGTAAAGGAGCATACATCCTTTTGTCAACTTTGAGAAGGGATTTGAACCCACTAAGCAGCAATTGATTGGTAGTTAGCAAAACTTTTTAGTTAACTACATCAACTTTTGAATTACGTCCCACAAATCGTGAAAAAGTTTTTCAAAAAACATTTTTAAAAGAATAAAATGCAAGATCAGAGGGTTGTAACCAATCCAGTTATATAAAGTGTTTGAACAATTTATTTATAAGTGAGATTAATCATATTGTGGGTGTGGTTTCATTTCGCTTAATATTAAAGTGAACTCTTCTTATTTCTTGATATGCATTATTCTTTTCCCAATTTCAAATTTGTTATTAAATTTCCTATAACGCACTTGAAAGTTCCGTAGCTCTTGAATCTTGGAACTTCTAGAAGTGAAAATTTCCTAAATCCCAACTATGATAATTTAGCTATTAACTTGTTGCAATGGGAAACTATTAGCATGTGGTAAGTTTGCTTATAGTTTTGGATGTTAGGATTAGCATGGAGAAATACAAAAATTAAAAAGAAAATAGAAAACAACAATGTTTGGATGCCTGGGACATTTCTAAAGATTGTTCTTGTTTTTGTAGATTTTTTCGGGGATTTCTTTGTATAAAGGGAGTTTAGATTTGCAACTCTTGTATATTGCGTGTGTACATGAGCTATTCCCTCTTGTGCTTTTGTTTATATTACAATATCCCCAAAAAAAGTAATAGTAACAATGGAGAAGCCTTCCAAGTACAAATATATATATAGATATATATTTTGATCGGTTATATATATATTTATATTATAAACAGCAGATGTTATTAAAAAAGAGAAGAGAAATATACAAAAGAGGAAAGATGAGGATTCCTTCACTCACAAGAAAACGCACACAAACCATACGATTGGCCAAAACCCCAGAAACCCAAAACTAATTCTCTCCCCTTTTTTTTTGCCCCCCCGCGGGGGGGGGGGGGGGGGTAGTTCCCTGTTAACCAAAAAATCCTCTTTGATTAGTTGATCTAGAATTTATTTAATCCCTAATTATATAGAAGCCAAGAAATCAGAAGTCTTGCTTATAAGGTTGGCATAGTGCTAGGATCCAAGGACTTGAGATTGCACCCTACCCACCGGTTTTGAATCACTCTCTATCACAAGACGGTTTCCATGCAGAATGTTTCTGTAGGCCTTCAAGGAGAGTTGGGATTTTTGCTTTTCTAGAAAACCCTATTCTTGCCGGCTTTGGAAAAGTGAGGATTGAGTTGCACCAGAGTAGTCTCTAAAAGTGCCCCCAATTCCTAGTTGACCTAGTCTTCCCAAGGCACAACCAGCAAATTTCAGCTTGATTCTTCCTCCTTATTCAGTGTGTTCTGGATCATGCCTTGGTCGCTAGGTAGCTGGCTTGGATTAAGAAAAACTTGTAACACGACTAATAACTAAAAAATATTATATTGCTGTATTGTCTTCCTGTGGGTTGATGTCAAATAAGGCTTCAAAGATAAATTGATACAACGGAATAGGCCACAATCAAAGACCTTGATGCAGCCCAGGAGTAATCCGTTTATTAATTGTTGGCTGTTGCTTGTCCATGAAGCTCCATCTAGCGCTGCTCTATGTTAACTTTTCTTATTTTAAGTTGTTTTATAGATAGTTGTTATGGTCTAGTTAAGTATGTGCTCTATTTGTTTTAACACTTGTAAGACTGAGATTAAAAAGATCCAAGGGCCATATATTGTGCCTTTCCAGCAACCTATAAAAGCTACTTACAATTTTTAGGGTAGACACTTTTTTTGGAATAATCTTATTAATATAAGAAGTATTCTGCTGCTGCAGTATTTCTACCAGCCACTTCCTGGCTGTTTTCTCCTCCTTGCTTCTCTTTTAAATTTACTTTCTTTCTCATTCTCTTGCTTGGTTGTGGAGCTATTTTATTGGCCGGTTGTTAAGCTAGCCATAAGGAACTGTTAACTCCAACCTCCTCACAGCATGCTGCATTAGTTGGGATCAGAGCAGGTCTTTCCCTATCACCTGTTCGACGAAATGCCTCCTAGAAGAAGAGGACCACATGGTGCTGCAGTTCCAGCTCCAAATGAAAACAGAGGTGAGATAGAACAATTGAGGAAACAAGTTGAGATGCTAACTCGTAGGTTAGCACAACTCGAGGCTCCAACCCAAGAAGATAACACATTTGATACGGTAGATTTCTTTGAAAATCCATTCCACAACCAAGCCCAGCCTAGGCAGCAGGTTGTGAGGGATGATAGAAGATGGGAAATGAATCTCAAGGTGGAGATTCCTGAATTTTGGGGAACTGTTCAAGTTGAAGGTTTTGTTGATTGGTTAAATATAGTTGAAAGGATCTTAGATTTCAAAGAGATTCCAAATGACAAGAAAGTAAAGTTGGTTGCTATTCGGTTAAGAGGTAGAGCTTCAGCTTGGTGGGAACAAATGAAGATAATGCGACAACGACAAGGCAAGCCGAAGATAAATGATTGGGAGAATGAAGAAGCTTAAGAGCAGAATTTCTTCCTCACAACTACGTCCAAACCATGTACTAGCTACTTCACAATTTGAGACAAGGGAACAAGTCCGTTGAGGAATATACCGAGGAATTCTACCAGCTTTTGGCTAGAAATGATATCTCTGAGAGTGATGAGCAGCTGGTTGCATGTTTTATTAGTGGCTTACAACCCATTATACAAGATGCCTTGAGTCTCCATGCCATCTGGACAGTTCTGAGGCACATAAGCTAGCACTGGCTGCTGAAAAGTTGTAGAAACGAAGTAGTTTTTGTGCCGGAAATGCTCATGACAACAGGCAGCGTGTCAAAGGTTTGATCAAGGTACACAAGGTGTTTGAAAAAATGCCCAAAGGAGTGGCCAACACAACATGACCTTTAGAACCTCCCAAGCACAAAATACTCCACCTGCAAATAGATTTA